>JASCZW010000430.1:0-138953 GCA_034211315.2 Aedes japonicus | reverse complement strand
AATCGTTATAAGATTTCGGCGACTATGTTAGGAAAGCAATGCGTTTGGTTTTGATTTGAATGCAATCTTGTACTAATCAATGTGCTACCAATTTTCCGCTCTTTTAGTTAAGCTGCCATTTAAACATTTTGCCGCAAAACATGTATTCATATTTCCAATCAAATGGTAAATAAATTAAATCAAATAAAATCTTACGAACCTTATGCAACAAAAATGTTGAAAATTTTAAAATTGAAAGGTTACTTAGGACTTAGTCCTATTTCAAATTTTATATGAGATTTGAAGAATCAAATTCAAATATTGTCTTACAACGTTCTAGATGTCATTGGTGGTATCCAGTGATTTCCTATCATGTCAACAACAAGTCAAAGGTTAAATCATTTAAGTTTAATTCCTACCAACTTTTTTAGTTTCTTCGAGAACTACCATCAACATAATATGATTCTATTCTAAATTGTGTAGTGCCGATTGTTGGATGCTTCCTTGGAGATTTTATTAAGGACTCATTACGTTTCACTTACTGTTGCATTCAACCAAAAATCCTTCCCAAACGTTTGTTTCTCTCCCAACCTTATAAAAAAGCCAACCCAGCAAGAACGGTAGCACATCTGTGATTAAATAAACAAAGCGTAGCTTTCATTAAACCCAAGTCGCGCAAACATCACTCCTTTTCGGGAAGCATGCGGTAATGTGGAGTAGGTACCTTGCGCTGCCACCGAAATCATCCCTTAACCGCTGTGAAAATGTCACCGCAGGAGCGCTTACGACTCCCCTATGACTGTGATATTTTTGTGCGTCGCTCTCTTCCACGGTAATGATAACAAAACAAAAAGTTCACAGTAATCGAGCTGTAACACGTGAAACATAAAGAAATAGCAGCAGGTCGAGTGTGTTGTTCTTTGACTATCTGTGAGAACTCGCAATCTTCGTTGTTGTCTGTGCTGCTGTGGTTCACATATGCACTTGTTTTCCCAAACCGGCGGACAAGTGCCAAACAACTATGTAGCAGCAGAAATGTTATGAGTATGGTAGTTCTGTGCTCTTATTCCGTGGTCTGCACGACAGTTGTAATCCAATTATTGTTACGATTATGATTCACCGCCGCCGACACACGCTATGGCACTTGACAATACGCGCGCGCGGGCGCCTTCGTCGGTGGATCTTGACTGTGGTGGCTGTGGGTTGTTTCCATAGAAGCACTGCTACATAGTGTGTACAGAGAGGAAGGCTTGTGGCGGGAAATTTTCGACCCATAAAAGTTATGACACGTGACCTGATAATGCAGGATAATTTACTTGTTATGATTTTCCCCCTTGCTTGATGTTTTGGCACGCAAAAGGCCGTTAGTTTCCCGAAGGCCCGAAGCAAAACCAGATCGAAACGAGGTCGGATAACACGTGTTATTCCAGCGAAAAGCGTTTGTGCAAATAAACGGATATGGCTACTTTTTCTGCCTGTAACTAGAAGTATCAGTAGCGGGAAAGTGACACGTCGGGGTATGAGTGTAAGATTCCAGGCCCTTCCTCGGAGAATTAAACTGGTGGGTTGTTCGTCGCATGGAAATCACTTTGATCACGCCACCGAACAGCGTCACTAACGTGCACACACCCAGTCAACGCAGCAGACACAGAGGCTAATTGGAAGATTGAAAAGTGGAAAGATTTTTGATTTACTTCGATGACGCCTAACTGCTCGCTGCTGCTGCTGCTGCTGCTGCTGGTGCCAGAGAGAAATCACTGAAGTGAACGGCGCTAATGGGATGAAGACATTTATGGCTTAATTCAATCAAGTTATGATTAGAGCAACTTGCGATCAACGGTGGCACGCGGCACACAAAATGGGTTTATCAAGGCAATTCCGGATTCTTTCAACATTGTGAGACGCACTTGAATCTTATTCTGATTAATATCATATTTGAGTGGTTAACGGAAAAATTGCCATCGAAAAAATGCTGATTACCCTAAATCACAACCTCACGCCAGCACGTTGATGGGCCATAAAACGAGATTCGTCACCGGTTGACGATGGAGCCATATGTCGCACTTGAAATCGGAAGCCACAATTATCTCTAATCTGCCATGCAGAGGTTGAACGCACGTTCCACGCCTTGCATAATGACTGTTTTGGTTCATCTGCCGGCCCTACCTTCTAAAAGGAAGACTATGCCATCCCAACATCATCACGCTTCTGTTTCCCCTTCCGAACCGGAACAAGTCCCAGTACCACTTGCAGTCTATTGGAAAATAATAATTATAAATTGCACATACCATTATGCCTTGCTGGCAGAAGTCGACCCCACTTAACCACCCGCAGCGAACTCACTGTCGGTCGGTGCAATAGACCGGAAAGCAAGCGGGCCAACGAAAACTCAATACCTCCACTTGCCCACTTCTCGAAGGTCGTATAATAAAATAAGTAGATTAAATAAAATTACCGGACTGACAAATGGTTATCATCTGGCACAATCTGGGCCATTTCCAGGGGAATAGGCCGTGACACGTGGTGTGATAAGGGGAATCCGTATACGCGCCTTGTTTTGAATGACTTCTCCAGAGCAATGTGAGCATGTGTGGCACGCAGTCCGAGCCGGGGAGAATGTGTTAATAGACGCTTCGGAGTCATCGTCGTCGTCATCAGCGGTGTCTGTTCGTATCTTTGTTTCTGTTTTTATTACGATACAGTCATGAGCCTAAATGGTTGCGATGAAAGGTTTCCCGATGAATCCGATGGGCCGTGGCTCCTCGAGCTGGTCCCAGCTCGGGGAATTGCGTGCTGGGTGATTTGGCATCATTAAAGGCCTGTGTTCGAAGGCGGTTCACTTGATTTTTCGGTTTAGGAAAATTGAGACGATTTTATGCATGGCAAGGTTTTTCAATCAGGTAGAGATTTGACTTGATGGAAATAAGAGGTACATTGGTATGTGTGCTTCTTCACAGACAGAAACTATTGGGATAGGGTAACGGGATGTAATGTTAGCCTAGCTCCTTGATTCGGCCTAAGTACCAAATATGTCATTATTTCTTCGATAATCAACAAAATCATGTTGCTCTCAGCATCACCGATGTATTTCAAAGCAATTTAGACATAATTAATCAACTTATAGTTGTTCACTTCCGCGTAGTTTTCAATTTTCTTGACTTTTTAGACACCATGATTTTACTGGTTAAGCTGAACAGATTATCTATACGATCTTCGAATGATCTAAATTTGCCGAAATTGAACCTAAAAACCGAATAATGCAGCCAAGATGTACAGAATATAATCACATGTTATAAACTAACAGGTCACATTGGTAAAATAACAATGATTTAACAAGCAAACGGTGGACCCAATGTCAGGGACATATTTTTTTCTATGTTCCCAACTATGGCCTGTTGCATGAGAAGCGTAATAAAAATGTTGTTATTGGTAACATTTACTTTACAAATGTCTGAGTTCCGGTTGAATGTTGTTCATATGGCTCATCTTAACCTAAATTTAAGGAACAAAATCTGTGTAGAGTGAATTATAATATTTTGATTGTCGCATGACCGCTAAATCATATTTTAAAAATCACTTAAGTGTTTCTTAGCAGTTTAAGTATAGTTTGATTTGTGAAATTGTTTGTTGGGTAGAGCATATACAGCCGGGAATGCCTTGAATCAGAAAATCAGGAAGAAACCCTTATGAAGATTGCATTTTATAAAAAATCAATCGAATGGGACGAACTTGTATCCATGATTAGACCCAGTTTGGTACCCATAGACCAACATTACATCCATATCCTTCGAAAGTTTCTGACTTTATAAAACGAGTTGTGTAGCTTTTCGTGATACATACTACCAAATGGCTTATTAAACATATCTTAGGAAGTGTATAGCTAGTTCAATTTTGTTTCCAGCTCAAATACTTTATGAGTTACAATGAAAAATGTAATCGATTGTCGCATATTAGGCTGAGTCAAGGGACACATACCCTATTTCATGAAAATTTAAGCCAGATAACGCCTGAATTTAGTCAGTTGTATGAAAGAATGCAAAAATTCTTGAAAGCCGTATGAAAGATTGCAAACAATTTCGTTGTTGAAGCTTCCTTTGGCTTGGATTAATTTTTTCTGTGTATATTTTGACTTGAGGCTAATTCATGCAAATATTATACCGAATGATGTAATTTCACGGAGAAACCAAGCTATTCAAAATCAATTGTGACAGTACTCAAAACTAAGTACTCTTGGACTACAATTTTGGATGAAATTTCGTTCTCAATGGTAGGTAGTTTTTACTCAATTTCGTAGTGAAATTGAAAACGCTTGTTTTACCATGAGCAATGTATTTTAAAAGCAGTAAATTTTCAATGAACGCGAGAGGCGCCTTTGCGAAACCATCCAAATCAAATGACTGGCTGTGACTTGGTTTTGGCTGAAAATTTTCAATCGCCATTCAATAAACAACGGCAATTCAATAAACGTGCAAATAAAAACAAAAATAAATCTAAAGTTCAGTATAGCCGTGAAATTTTCATTTTGTCTTAACTTTTTATAAATCATTTTTGCTAAAAATGTCTACTGTTCCTTTAACAAATATATAACGGGGATTCCCTGGGGGGCTAGCCTAAGGCAGTCGAAGGATTTGTTGACTGGACAAGGGTTCGTGGAGTCGCCAGTCCCTTGTCATGCGAAGACACGCGGCCTTCTGGCCGTAGTCTTCCGAAGGTCCTCACTGAGATCGGCTGACCCTGCTACAAGAAGCCATCACGTAGGCTATTCTCTCAGAAGAACCTGCTGAGAATAGTCCTGCAGCCATAGGTAATCCTTGCACTGATGGTGGGTTCTTATTACACATCACATCACATCACCCCAGAATGCACCAATGAATCACACACAGTTTGTTTGAATTTTAAGTTTCCTTTTAATGAATTAAGTGAAAAAAAAACTTTACTAGAGCATATTTTTGAATAATATTTTCAAAAATATAAAACTCAACTTTGGATTATTTTACTGCCGTTTCGTTTATAACGAACATTTTGATTCACTCAGCATTGAGTCTTTTCGGAAAACTCATAATTGGATACTTTTTAAACAACTCAATTATGGCTGGTTTTACTTTGCAGTCAAGTTGAATGAAAATGACTCTATTTTGGACAGTTTGGTTTCTCCGTGTTGTCCACTACTTCCCCAACAATTTACAAATTACAATGATCAAATTTATTACTACACATCACAAGCAACTATACAACCAATATAGCATTTGGACTTGCTGGTTCTCGATCAACAATAGAATAGAGCCTATCAACATTTATGAACAAACGCTTCTGAACAAAAAAAAAAAAATTAACAGTCGCGTAAAATTTCCCCAGGTTTGATTCCATGCCAAGCGTAAACAACAAAATTGTTTGCAATCTTTCATGCGCCATGCAACATTGTTTGCAATCTCCCATACAGCAGACCGGATTCCTACGATAACTTGCTTAAATTTACATATATTATTCCTTCAATTTCTGCCAAATCTAGCATTCCCTTAATGTTAGATAACTCCCTTAGATAACGCAAAATATTAAATGCTTTTTTAAAAAAAAAAAAGAAATTTAACAAACGTGTAAAACTTCCCCTCGTTAAATTGCAAGCCAAAGCAAGTGTAAACAACGTAATTGTTTGCAATCTTTCATACAGCACACATCATTATCTGCAATCTTCCATACAACAGACCTGATACCGGCAATATTTGACTTAAATTTACATGAAAGATCCCATTAATTTATAACCAATCTAGCATTCCCTACAGACTATTCCAACTTGAAAAAGAAGAAGACATCGAGTGGTGATAAATCTGACAGCTGCCATGTTAAAGTGTAGGACGAAAATTTTAAAATGCTTCTAAAAAACTCAAATGAAATTTTAATTAAAAGCAGTTTGTTGTATGGCAGCAGATTTATTATTAAGTAGATTTTGTTTTTTTTTTCAATCAAACAACAAATCACTTGTAATTAGAATTTCATTTGAAAATTTTGGAAGCGTTTTAAAATTTTTGTCCTAAACTTTAACATGGAAGCTGTCAGATTTATCACCACTTGGTGTGTTCTTCTTTTATCAACCTGGATTCGTCCAAATGTGCATTAGATAACGCAGATTTTTTTTTTAACTGTGTAGTAGATGAGTGTGCGATTGGATCGCGGCGGCTCACAGTGGTCGGAAAAGCCTTTTTTCAGGGCGAAATTAATAACTCCTAAGGGTTACGATTCCGAATCATGGTGTCTTCTACAAAGTTGTATCTGAACAAATTGTCCATCTTATGGTGATAATTTTGTAGTTCCAAACTTTACCGCTAGGGCAGCGCTGTTGCTAACTTTTAAACGAAACACAATAGAAGGGTAATGTCAACAGCAAGTTTGTAGAAAATATAATTTCAAGCAACTTTGTTTCAGACACCATTTTCTATCTCTTCATTCGACCATGATAGAGCTATTTTTCCGCTTTATATCAGGGTGTCTCATAAGGGCGAAAAGAAAAAAAGCATTTTTTTAGCTAAAATTACTCGTAACTTTTGAATCACAAGCAGTATTAAAAAACTTTGTTTAGCAAAAACGTGCGTTATAACGGTTTTTATATTTTGATTGAAGATTACTTAATTCTAAAATGAGAAACAAAAAAGTTATAATGAAAAAACTCGTTTTTAAGAGACACCCTGATATAAAGCAGAAAAATAGCTCTATCATGGTCGAATGAAGAGATAGAAAAATGGTGTCTGAAACAAAGTTGCTTGAAATATATTTTCTACATACTTGCTGTCAACATTACCCTTCTATTGTGTTTCGTTCAAAAGTTAGCAGCAAGCCTTGCGGTAAAGTTTGGAACTCAGAATTATCACCATAAGATGGACAATTTATTCGGATACAACTTGTAGAAGACATCATGATTCGGAAACGTAACCCTTAGGAGTTATTGATTTCGCCCTGAAAAAGGCTTTTCCGACCACTGTGCGGGCTCTCTGTGGTTACCACTGAGCATCTCAGAACGAAAATCTGAATTTTAATTGTGATGTAAATATCCGAGCGTGTCAAACTGAATTCCATTCCACACGAAGCAGCAACTTACATGAAATAGTTGTAATAAAGAGGAGCTTTTGTAGACAATATTATCGGTAATGTATGGAATGTCCCAGAACATGACACGATTTATCGGGGTGACCCCGGCGCAGTGGTTAGCATCCACATCTCTCACGCCAAAGTCACGAGTTTGAATCTCACCCACAGACAGGTTACAAAAATACCCAAAACGAGTCACATGCGAACATCTCCTTCTACACAAAGAATACAAAACAGAACAATTAGAATATGTTTTCGACCGATTTGAGTGGAACCCGACGCCCGCACACATTTGCATAGATTCACTTATTTCATAAACCGCTTTGTGATTTACCAAGAGTTGATTGCAAAATATGCTAAATTGGCGCATTTTTTGCCATTTTTTTCAACTTTTTGGTGCATAGGGTTTTTTTACAACAGTTGAAACGACGTTTTACTTTGCCAGCCGTGATTTCACCATTTACAGTCCTATACAGACATCTTCAGTGTGCTTATGCAGATTGTGTTGCAGTATAGCCCAGTATTTTTCTCTCGTCCGTAACTTCGGTGCGCTTGAGAGAGTGAGACCCTTCGGCACGAAATAGACTCTATTGGTCTTGTACCACTCCAAATCGTCCTTGGAGTAATGACAAGAGGCTAGATAGAGCCACACAATCGTTGTTTGATTTGAGAAACGGGGGCATTTGTTTCAGTTTCAGTTTATACAAAAGGCCCCGCATGAAAAAAATCACCTGGCGAATTATGAATTTCTTAGTGAACTTCAACACTTGCTGTTTCCTGAGGGACTCTGTAAAATCAAACATACCCTTTTCAATTGCATATTCGCTAACCGGAAGTCGCTTTAAGTCATCTCATACGTTTATGTCATCTAAGCAGAAGAAAGATTAGAAATTTCCATTTAATTCCAATTGCCTCTATTGCTCTTGACAGATACGCGTAATTCGTTTACAATGTGCAGACTTATTCATTGTCGTTTACTAATATTCGACTGTCGTACAGTACATGACACTGAAGAAGTCTGCACATTGTTGACCAAATACGCGTATCTGTCAAGATAAGCAATAAAGGTAGTTGGAATTAAATAGAAATTACTAATCTTTCTTCTCATTTTCTAGCTACAGGTATTCCACTAAACAGCTCCCACTTGTCAGGAATTATGATCTGTCGTTTCTGTTTATTCACTCTAGTATACAAGCTTCAGACAGGAACATCATAGTTTGTGTTTATCGATGAACTCACAAATGTGTATAATAGAGTACTCGTATCGTTGCGTTCATATAGAAACTCTCCTTTGCTGGCAGTAGCACTTTACAATAAAGAAGTATGGCTCTTTCAAAATGCCCAAACCTTGTGTTGGATCAAAGGCAGGCTAATTAGTTGTCAGATATCAAGTAAAGTTTTGGTCTATGTCGGGCCAGAAGCCAAATGTCGTGGCCCGATATTGGGTTGTTGGTTCTAATAGGAGTTCATTCGTCAAAAAGATTTTGGCTGGCATATCGTCAATTGCTCCGTAGCGTTTATCATACAGGAGTCATTATTTATTATTTATAATTACGGAGCAGGTTGTTCACAGTAATCAGCATATCAATTCCAGAAGCAGGTGGAATTGGTACGGAAATGAAAAACGTCACATAATATTCCATGTTGTTGCCAATTGTTTCAAATCTCAAATGCTATGTTTTACCATAAACGCGCTACACCCGCGCTTGAAAACAAAACCAACACTTGGCATCGCAAAAATCAGCCAACTGAACATACTATAACTAAAAAATCGCGCTTAATTCTTTAGAAACAATCTTCGTGTACGTTTTAATGCATTCGACAACGATCATTTTGGCCAACAATCTTAGTAGAATTAATATAAAAGAGGAATGAAAGCCAATACTGTCACTACTCCAAGGTGGTTTCGGAGTGATATGCTGCCAACAAGACTGATTTTGTTGAGGAGCTAATGAATCTTCCAAACTGCCCGGAATTGGGCGATTTCAAACCAGCATCTCAAACCAAGCGATGGGGCAGTTAAGAACATCCTGCAAATGCAGACAAAATGGAAAAAATGCGCTGATTCCATATCCATTTCCACTGTGCGGGCGCTGATGGGCTCCATCAAAAGGAAGGTTCAAGATTTCGTTCGAACTGAAGACTGCTGTAACTTTGAAGTTTTCATAAAAGTACTGTAAATCAATCAGTGATGGAATTTTTAAACTTATTGAATCACGAATTGCAGGTCTTTTTGTGCATACCAATTGAATTTTAATCAGTTTTTAATATAAGGATTTTTTAAGGAATAACTAGTAATTCATAAAAAATCAAAAGCTCTCGATAAAACAAATTCTTAAAACATTTTCCATGAATCATTTGAAGGAATATGCCAAGAAAAAGTTCCGAGACCACCCAAGCAGTGTTCTCAAAGTTAAGCGGAAATGTTCAAAGAATTTCAATGAAGTGTACTCAGAACTTTTGAAAAGTGTGCCAAGAATTTCAGAAAAGTCTTTCATAAAATTTTGTGAAGTATTCAATAATATTCGGGAAGTATTCCAATGTTTTCGGAAAAGTGTTCCAAGAACTCCGGAAAAGTGTTTTAAGATCTTTGTAGACATGATTGAAAATTTTTGAAATCCGATATCTTCCATTTTACACCAGGGACATACTTAATATCTCGAGAATTGTATAAAAATTTCAAAAATATTCTTAATGTTTTCAAAACATTCTTAACGGAAAAAATCATGACTATAATGAAAATTCCATGGATATTTCGAGATTCTTATTTCTTCATGAATACACTAAGGTTTATTTTTGCACAGTTTCTTTACACGGGTTGTTTTCGGCGATAACTCCAGAGCGGAACAACTTATCAACCTAATTCGAATCATATTTTACGTTTGGGGCCAAAAGTAATCATATGGCAGTTGTTCAAAAAATTCACAATTTGCAGTGTAAGCACTCAAAATTTTAAAAATTGTATTTGACCATTGCAACGCATTTAAAAAAAATCAAAGCAATATAAAATGTTGAAGCATGTGAACTTATCAACTCTATTTAGTCTTTTTTACACGGTTCCATACTAAAAGTGGAACGTATTCCCCGTGCAAAAAAAAAACGTTTGAATATTTTGCTGGAATTCTAAAACATATATGTAACTTCGGAAAAATTCTTTGAAAAGCTAACACTTCGAAAACATCCTGAATATCATACAAACTAACTAAAAACTCTCTGAGATTTGTGTAATATATCCTGAATATTCAAAATATTTGCAAGATATTTTGCAAACTTCCAGAATATGTTCAGTTTTATTTGATAATTTCATGTAGCTTTAAAGTATTCTGGCAACCTCGTAAACACTCAAAAGACTTTCGTGGATATTTCTCTGAAATATTCCGAGGATCGGCAGAATATCCTGAAAATATGCTCAAGAAGTAGAAACTTTCTCAAAAAGGCGAAAACTTTCTTTGATAGTCCAAGGTCTTTTGAAATTAAATAGAACTTGAAATAAACTAACGACAATAGCGATTGCATGATGGAAAACGGAACCTATCTTGAGCTCACTAAGCAGACCTCCACTGGAAATCAGTGAATAGGCACTGAATACCGAACACTGAGTTTCACAAGTTATTCACAATTTATTCGTTCACTTACCGTTAATCATTGAGCAACACACAAAACACTCGATTCTGATAATTTTCTTCCAATTTAATACGGAAAAGTTGCCACTGCTATGTATCTATTTTAATAATATCACGAAAAAAGGTAATCCCTTCTGTGTACATATGTTAATCGTACTGATTTTAATCAAGAAAAAATATAAACAAGTTAACGCTCTCCACTACTACACCCAAAAATGAAGTAGATCATTTGACAGCACTTCACGCATGCATTTAACCAAGACAAAATTAAAGGGTTTGTTTGTTATTCTTTCATGAGAGTATTGACAACAAGACTCAGTGTAATTAGTGAAGTGTGATTTTTATGGTTTGTGCAATTACGCAACGAAAATGTGTGAGGATATAGTGCAATTAAAGATAGTACGGTTAGATTAAAACGACGAATTATTTTTAGGAAATTTAAGTCTCCGGAACGTTTTTGTAGCTTTTAATTATATTCAAGACCTAATTTTATTTGCCAGGATTAAATATTCTCGGTTACTGCATCCATTTATTGGAGAAATGAAACATCTTTTTACGTTTGAAGTTGGATGACAACAGAATGTGATGAATATATGTACTATGGTGAGTATAAGTTCAGCTTCCCTTCTTAGTTCCTAAGGCACTAAGATCCTCTAGTGAGGACGTCTCGTAATTGACAAATCAATTCAACAAATAATCATGGTCAATATGTAGTGGTACGTCTGTTCTGTCAAATAATGCAGATGATTCCTACATTTGATTGGTCATTGAAAAATTGCTAATGGGAAAGCTTAGTGTCGTATACATATAATTCTGGTAAACCTGTATCTTCTAAAATAGGGTAAGGGGATGTAATGTTAGCCTAGCTCCTTCATTCGGCCTATGTACCAAATGTGTCATTAATTTAGCGCTATTCAACCAAATCATGTTGCTATTACCATGATAGATGTAATCCAAAGCAATTGAGACAATATTAATCATCTTATAGTTGTTCCCTTCCTCGTAATTTTCGGTTTCTTGAACTTTTGGAGCATCATGATTTCACTGGTTAAGCTGAATAGACGATCTACGCGATTTCAAGTGATCTAAATTTGCCTTAATTGAATCGATAAAGCAAGTAATGCAGTCTGGATGTGCAGAACATAGTAACACGTTACAAACTAACTGTTCACATAGCTAATATAACAATGATTTCCCAACTATGGCCTGTTGTATCAATAACGTAGTAAAAGGGTTGTTATTGGTAAAATTTCAACTGGAAATGCATGAATTTGCGGTTGTTTATTTTCAAGTGGCTCATCTAAACACAAAACGAAGGGACAACATCATTTTTTAGTGAATTATAATGTTTTCATTATTGAATGGCTGATAAATCATATATGAACATCATTTAAGTGTTTCGAGGCAGTTTTACTTTATTTCGTGTTGTGAAATATTGTATTAAGTAAATCCAATACAGCTTACAATGCATTAATTCATGAAACTAGAAAAAAAAAACTGGAAAAAAGACTGCATTTAGTAATAAATTCATCGAATGGGACGAAGTTGCATCCACGCATACACCCAATTTGGTGTTTATAGACCGACATTAAATCCACATCCCTCGAAAGATTATGGCGTCATAAAAATAGTTCTGTAACTTTTGGTGATACATGCTACCAAATGTCTTATCAAACTTATCTTTGCAAGTGTATAACTAGTTGAATCTCACTTTCAGCTTAAAAACTTTATGAGTTATAATGAAAAATGTGATCGCTGGTTGCATAATAGGCTGAGTCAAGTAACACATACCCTACTATAATAAGCAAATCTTGCGAACGCTAGAATAACCAAGTATGATTTAACACATACTGCATCGTGAACATAGAGACTTTAAACTCACTTAAATAATACCAGAGTACAATGCAGCGTAATAAAAGTCTACGAGGGATTACGCTTACGTTACCTGTATGAATACTCCTGGTGTTTTATCAAATACAAAACAATGTAAGTTCAAGGTTTTTAAAAATGCATGGTCATTAGTTTTGGGCACAACTCATGGGTGTCAAACTAAAAAAAAAACAAATCCTCAATACTCTATTCAGAATCAGACTTCAATTTCACCAAAACATCAATCAATCTTTCAGGTGGGTTAGAGTAGATTGCTCTTTATGCCGTTCAGGTATAAGTTCCAGTAGTAAAATAGTTAGTTGAATGCAGTTGTACAAATTCAAAATCCTTATCATAAAAAAAATAGTGAATGACCCCAACAGTATCCTTACTCGTTCTACGTTTCTTTTCATTTACTATATTTTTCCAATAAAAAGTCACCTTCACACTTTGTGAGTGGCTCTAAAAGCATGCTTACTATTGGTTTAAATCGGTATTAATATTAATATATCTTATTTGTGCCCCTCAGTTAACTCTTATAAATAAAAAATAATATAAAAAGACGAAAAAGGAGTTTCACTCACTACATGGAGAATAAAAAAAAACCGTGCCCAGATCCGTGAACTGCGGTCATGAATTCGAGAACAAGTTAAAGCACACCGTAAACTGAATATATTTCTGTTCTCTGCGGAAACTGAGCGGTTCATAGACAAACATTGAAAATTTTATAATAGATCATTGCACTATGACGTCATCAATGCATTTTTGATATTTCAGGGGGCTAGCTCTTGTGGACTTTTTGATAAGATCAGTTTGAGTTTTTGTGCTCCAATTTTTTTAAATTTTACACCTTGTTCTGAATTTAATAGATTACCTACAATCCGGAACAAGATAATTTAAAATTTCGGTTTAGATTCTAACACCTTGTAAACAAGCTCCCTGAACTGTCAAAAATATGATGTTGATTTCGGAATAACAAGCTGTGAATTGATTTGCATTGTACGAACGTATTTGTGAGCACTTCAATGTTCTCACCACAGCATGCTGTGGTGCATTTGACTGTCGTATTTTATTTCTTTACGTGTCGCAGATTGGAAATTAAGTGATAATTAAGGTTATTGTCTAAGTGGCAAACTGAAAGCTGGGCCTCAAATGGTGAGTTGACAACTTCTGGTCCTCCTTAACCGAACTTCCTATTTCCCTCACATCATACCAACTGTTAAAATTCACTTTGCACTTTTCAAAGGCGCACTTGCCTTCATTCCCCCGCGGACTTCCACTAAAGCACGAAAAAAAAATCCAATCTCGTAGAATAAAACCGCACGAGAAATCTTTTTTATGAAACTCCTAAAAAAAGTTTAATGATAATTGAAATTAAAATTTATCTCGATGGGCCCCATTTTTTCCCCATTGCGTTCGTTTCCCCGGCGCTGAAGCGACTGACTGAATGTCGGTTGGGCTTGGTTCGTTGGCTCGCGAAAGTGCTCTCTGGGAGCGGTTGGTTGGTGGATCGTTATGAAATTATGAAGAATAAAATCGCGGTTAAATTTTGTGGGGAGTGATTTTTTTTTCAGGTTTTCGCTGTTTCACGCGTTCATTTTTCGCTCGGTTTTTTTTTTTTTTCTTCGGAGGAGGACGTCTGGAATGGGAAAGATGGGAGGGGAGCTTTTGGTGGAAAGCAATTCAGTTGGAAATGATTTTCTCCCCGCTTGGCTCGGTTGGCTGGAATAAATTTCCATCCATTTGAAGGCGGTGGGCGCCTGGATGCTTTTTTCTTCTATTTGAGGTAAGATTTTCAACCATCTTTTGCTCTAGTCTTAAATGAAAAATCAATATTCTATTTTCTTGTGCCTGAAGGATTTTCCATACTGCTGTGTGATGCCGTCAGGATTTTTCTACAGGAGGTAATGGGAGCATGTGCTGTGGTTTCTCACGCTATTTGGAAAGGATGAGGAACGTTTCCTCCAGCGGGGAAAGGGGTGACAAAAATAGGAAAATTGTCCTACAACCAAAGGAACAAAGGAACGTCAACAAACCTCAAATTGGGATTAGCAATCCAAGGATCGCCTCCAGCAAAGATCCGGACAGAGTGAGGTGGGGGAACTTCTCTGCCTCCTACCTAAAGGCTCGAGCGACACCACAATCTATTTGTGTTACAACAAACAACACAATGGATTTTCACAGATCTGTGAGTATGAATAGGATTAGACGATGTAAATGATCAGCCCCTCTCCTTCTACCCGCCGCCGAAGGGTTGCCACTTCGTTGCCTGACAAGTTGTTCGACCTTTGTCGTGAGTCGCATGTCCAAATTGTTAGTTTTCGGTCAGGTCATTTTGGTTTCTTCTTTGCATTTTTGCTTCGAAGGGGATTGACAAATTTTGTTTGTTCCTTTGCCTCCAGAGACCGCAGGCTAGCTGCAACCGATGTGTGGTGGTTTCGGTATGTAAATATGTTCACTTGGTTTGCCGTGTTTTTCTTTTCTTTTTTGGTTCGTTTGAGTGAAAAATTTGTGAACACATGTTGCCGGTAGCATACTGATCGATTACCGATTAAAGGATAATATTTACTCGGTAAACATGACCGTATGAGAGGCATTTTCTTCGTCGTAGAAATCTTGTCATTTAGTGATTTCAAAATTTCTCGATGTTAATTGATTTCCAAAACTGTCTAGTGTCATAATTAAAAGAACCGATTGAAACACTCACCGGTATGGATGTAGGTATGCTTCTTCATGTCACTCTTCTGATGAAATCGCTTTCCGCAGAACCCGCAAGGATACGGCCTGGTATCACTGTGGATCAGCAGGTGCGTCGACAACGTACTGGACCGCTTGAATGCCTTCCCACACTGTTTGCATTCGAAAATTTTCTCTACACTATGCACAGCTCTGTGGGCGAAAGGTTCGAATTGATTCGTCAAGCAGTTGATAAATATGTTCGAAGTGCACCCCGCATCTTACCTATGTTGACTTAAACTAATCTCGTGGCCGAACGTCTTGTTGCACATCTCACAGGCGTACGGCCGTTTGCCGTTGTGCGATCTCCGTGCGTGCACTTCTAATCCGTGAGGGGTAGTAAAGATTTTGTCACATTTAGTACATGAATACAGATCAGCTAGGGTAAGGCTCATACCTGGACGCATCAGCAGATGGTGTGGATGATGCGGATGGTTAAAGTCCAGGTGAGCTCCGGTAGGTCCGTTGGCTCCACTGCCAACTCCACCAGCCACGACTGCACCGGCTGCCGCTGCATTTTGAGCCATAAAGTGTCGTAACCGAAGCAGATCTTCCGGCGTCGAGGGATGATAACTGCGGGAAAGACTAAACCGAACGTTACCGGTTGTGAGAAAATTCACACAATTTGACAGGAAGGAAATTTACTTGCTTAAGGCTGGATTCAACTGGTGACCTTGCTGCTGAAGCATCGCGAAAAACGGAAACGGATGAAACAGTGGTCGGTTCAGAAGGCTCTGCTCGTAGAACTGGGAGTAGTTTGGTCTGTAATAAGATTTCTATACTGAAAAAAAACCCTCAAAACAGATCCCATACGAACGAACCTCACACACTCGAACGAACCGTTCGACAAAGGCGACTTAGACTTGGGTTCGTCTTCACGCTTCAGCAAAGCGGAAACGGAGAAGGCTTCGGAATTTTTCGGTATCGGTGCAATCTCGGTCGTCGGCGATAGGCTTATCCGTGGCGGAGGAGGAGGCGAATCCACTTCCAGTTCTATCGAAGACGATCGTGATCTAGTGGAACGATCCCGGGACCTGGACCGGCTGCGGGATCGCGACCGTACGCTTAAACTACTGGAATCGTACCCGTTCGGCACATGTCCCGACTGGTGGTACACGTTGTTATTGTCCTCGTCTTCCGATTCGTTCTTGACCAGCCGGCTGATACCGAATTTGATTTCATCTGAAAATTGTATAGAGAAAAAGAGTTTATCAATTCAACATCACACAATATTAATCATCAATTTGTTTCGCGCTCGTTCGGAAAAACTAACAACTGTCCACCCCGACAATATTCGTCGGAGTAATTTTCACGGTACGTTATCACCACAATTGGGAAGGATTCAAATCTGATTCAGCACCCTCAAATGAAGCCTCGCTGAGCACAGGGGCGGCGTTCCATCAGAGAGCCGAGACGAATCGAGCAAATGTGACAAAAGTTGCTGCCCTTGTAGGGGCTCGTTGCATATTCAAGGGAAAGGGCAATGTGTTTTCGGTTTTCGCAATGCTCTATTTACGAAAACAGATGTTTTATTTACAGTGGATTTTCAACGGTGGCACAGTGAGAAGATATGGAGCATAAATGGAATTTATTGAAGGTTAAATAATGTTGAAATTTAAACAATTTCCTCTGGGGATGAAAATTCACATTCATTATGGTGCCAATGCACAGTGGCCCAAAATGCGAATTTAGCTCGAAAGATACATTTTCAACCTAAGTTTGAAGTTTTGGAGCAAAATTGTCTTTCACAAAGTTGTTTCTAATAACAAGAAAAAATTATGCAAAAGTGGATTGAAATTATTTATTTTACAAATTTTCCGATTATTGTATACCTTTATTTCTGCAACTAAAGAAGTTAGATTTTCGATTTCTCTGAAAATAAGGACCACTCTAGTTTTAATTCACACCAAAAGAAGCGCCTTGTTATTAGAAATAGCTTAGAGGAAGACAATTTTGCTCCAAAACTTCAAACTTTAGCTGAAAATGTAAATTCGCATTCTGGACCACTGTGACTACTGTGATCTCATCAGCAAGTTCTAACTAGCGTATCTAACTGAAAACATATGATCTACTATGATCAAACAGCAAAAGAATTCTACAGCGGAATTACTCATCATTAATATCGGAAGTAAAAACTTTCTTCAGGACAGTTTTCCTTGGATAATTTAGGGTGTCCCAACAGAAAAAAACAGTTTTTGTTCTAATTTTTTTAATTTCAAATTTGCCAACTATTTTATAACTTAAAAAGATAAAAGTTTTGACGTGTAAATCTTGCCGATGTCTCTTGCCGTCAGCGAGTAATTAACGATTTTCTTATGAAATTACGCTCTCTTCAAATGTGTTTTATTCAATTTAAAAAAATAACATATCTCCTGTTTTCAATTATGTCTACAGTAAAAGTCCTCTGCAATAAATACTTTAAGAAAAATGTCTATACTAAAAGTCCTCTGCAATAAACTAAAAGTCCTGCAATACTAAAAGTCCTCTCAAATTCTGCAAAGAAATATTTTTTTGGATTGCCCAAACAGAACATTTAACAAAAACCATAATAACTTTTGTTAGATATACGATAGAGACAATTTTAGGACATCAAAAGTTGTAGCTTTTATTGTCCTTGAATCAATACCAAAGAAACTTTGCTGAAAAATTTGAAATAAAAAAGTTACAGCAAACTAACTGATTTTTATAGAGACACCCTAAGCTACGTATGGAAAAATGCTCTAAATCGATCATATCAAAAGGTATAGAAAAAACTGTACCGTCAAAGTTGCTTGAAATTATTTATTCTACTTTGTTCAATAATATATGCCTTTATTTATGCAAATAAAAAAGTAAGATTTCGATTTCTCTGAAAATAAGGGCCACCCTTATTTTAATTAAAACCAAAAGAAGCGCCTCATTATAAAAAACAACTTTGTGCAAGACAGGTTTGCTCCACAACTTCAAACTTAGGCTGAAAATGTATCTTTCCAGCTAAATTCGCATTCTGGACCACTGTGCAATGCAAACATTGCTCACATTTTTTTAACCAACAATATGAGTTAACACAAATTTAAGCTCAATCAGAAACGGTTTAGGGGTGCTTCAAACCGGTCAATGTTTTGAACAGGGAACATCGATAATCATTTTTTTCTGGTGCGAATTTGGGTAATTTTCTGGAAATTAAAAAAAAACATATTTTCCTAAATGAGTTTTGGATGAAAAATGAATTTAAATACAAAATTTCAAAATACATCAACTAATTTGAAATCATATGGCATAGAAAAAAATTGATTTTCGATCGGAAGTATTTTTTTGAATAGGAATGTCGATTAAATCTAGTCCGATTGTGGTAAAATTTTGCGATGGGTCATTTGCTTAGGTAATAAAAATGTGGGCAATGTTTTTTTTTTTATTGAAATTCATATATATGATTTTCAATGACACCCTATCATTCATATCTATACTTATGTGGTTAGATGTTAGAGATTACATTTCAAATTCGAAATCAGAAAAAAACATATTTTTCTTCATCGAAGCCTTCATAAATTCTTTAGATTTTGGATGCCTCCTCTCCTCATTCTCATTGAAAAAAAAAATAAAATCGATATTTTAAATGATTCAGCCTCATTTGATCATATCTCAGTGTCATCTTCCGACTAAACAATACTTATCTACCTGATACTTATCTCACTTTCACTTTTTTTAAACACTATCTTAAAAAAAACTTTTTTGAGCGTATTAGTAGCATGATTGTGATTGGGAAACTAGGAGAATTTAAAATTTAACACTTCATTTGATCACTTTTAAAAAAAAAAAAAATTAAACCTTGAAACACTTTTTTAAATTTTCGCTAGTAATCGCGAGCAAATTCCATTTAATTCCACTATGAGCTTATCTTTTGACAGATAGGCCTATTTCGTCTGCTACTTACAGACTTCTTCAGTGTCGAGTGCTCGATTTGAAGGAAACATCACAGTAGGTCTAGTATTTATAGTAAGTTTGTTTGTACCGCGGTATGTGAGGTAAGGGTGGGTAGAGAAGTTCTCGAGTGTGTTTATGTGTTTGTTTGTATACCTGAAATGTTGTTTGATACCTACAAGGTTATTCATTATTACTTCGTTTGGAGTTAGTCAAATTGGTGTTTTGTTGTGTAGTGAGTTGTTTTTGTGTGAAGGTATAAATTTAAACAGCCACGAATATCCGTTTCCTTGATCCTTGTTAAGCAATTTTTTGGAATTTTGTTTGTGGATTGCTATGCTTTCCGCTACATTTAGTTTCCAGGGGTTTGTGATATGTCTTAAGATTTGTATGTTATTTAAGTTTAAAAAATGTTCTTCGTTGAATATATGTTCAGCTACTTTTGATTTAAAATGGTGTATGATCCCTTTGTCAGTGTCTTTGTTTGCTTTAGTGACTTCTGCAATATGCTCTTTGAATCGAATATTGAGATTACGTTTAGATTGTCCAATGTAAATTTTGCCGCAATGGTCACAAGTTATTTTGTAGACCCCGGATTTGTTTAGACCTATTAATGGGGTCTTTAGCCGACCCTAAGTGGGTTTTAAGTTGATTATTTTTACTAGTATAAACTATTTCAAAACCGAAGTTGCGTAGGATTGGTCGTAATTGTGTAGTGTGGTTATCGTATGTCATTGCTATTCTTTTAAGTTCGGGTTGTGTATCTGTTAATGTATCTGTCAAAAAAGACCGAACATAAAACTGAGTAATCTATGTTTGATGTGAGAAGTAAAAAACCAAAAAAAAATGTGATTTGAATTTTAACTATGCTGAATACTTTTACACAAAATACTTAAAACACAGTTCTCCAACACCCATTGGCCGGCAATGGTATTTTGGAAGAAAGCTGTTTTATAACAATTCTTTTATTGATCATTGAAAGCAACTTTTCTAGCGTCAGGAGAAAGTGATAGCTCTACTGCAGATCCAGCAACCCATATCAGAATATCAAGACAGGCACGCCTATTCTGATCTTACTTTCACGTACAATGACATTGATATAATTTGTATGTTATCATTACGGATTTAATTCGTATAAGAGTACTGAAGCACACTTTCAAATTCGGAAATGTTACATTTTAAAACTAGGAACTTTTTTGGTATCTTTTGAAAACAGAGTTTTTGTAATATATTAATAATCAGATAGATCTCACCAAAAGCCACCTCTAAAATAATACTAGCTTGTTTATTCGAGAAATGTAAGTGTTTGACGTTGATCCGCAACTAATATCAGGCACTTGTATCAAAATAAGTGCAAGAACCAACGTTGCTAAACCACCTGTTAGCTTTGTAAACAGCATATCAGAACTCTGTATATATGTTTTTGAAACACTTCAAAACAACACTTTAACGAGCGCGATCATTTTAAATACTTCACCTGATCACACTGAAAATAAAAAAAGTAAAACTTTTTTTCAAACTATCACTTGGAAACACGAACCAACTTCAATTTAAGTTCACTTGAAAAAGCTTATCCTTTGACAAATAGGCCTATTTCTTCGGCGAGTTACAAGTCGAGCACTCGTTACTGAAGAAGTCTGTAAATCGTAGGCGAAATAGGCTGTTCTGATTAGTTTTTCAAGTGGGATTTAATAAATTTTCTCGGGTTTAATAGTGATAGTTTGGATAAGTGCTTGAGTTTCTTTTTCTATTCGAACGCTATCATTAATTTAAATTTTCCTAGTTTTCCATTGAAAATGTATGCCAGGCTCACGTTTTTTTTTTCATTTTTCCTTGGTTGAGTTTGACCAGCAATTGGCCGTAATCTACATTCCACTGGTTTTCTGTTTATTATGCATCGGTTTACAGTACAAAACCTTATAACTAAGGCAAACACCGATCTGATAGAACATAAATTTCCCGGATGTGGGGTGAAGCACAGAAAATATAAGAATTGGAAGAAACACCTCCAGATCTTTGGCAAGAGCACAATCCGAGAAACAAATTGCTGCAATTACAATTAAGTCAAAATTCACGGCCAAGCCTCTGATAGTTGAATACGGCATTCCGATAATTTTATTACTCTATGTTGTTCTGATTTTATAACATTAAAATAAAATATTATTGTTGGATTTCACGAAAACGATGGAGCAAAAGAAAAACACGTCACTTTTGAAGCACGGGTGGCTTCGATCTCCCTAGGTACTCAAAACATACTTCACTCAGTATTGAGTAGGTTCAGTTATGACTTCAATCTCACTAGTAATTGTAATAAGAAACGTAATACTTTCTTTTTTGATATATTGAGCTCGAAGTTTAATGTAACTCTATTCCCAATCGTCCCAAGCAAATTATAATGGGATGCCATTCGATAATTAATAATTTAGAAATCTCCGAAACAAACTCCTCCTACTCAGTATGATCTATGTTCTTTCCAAATTTCCATGTTTGTCGTGAATCAGTTAAAGGAACTTCTAATACAGTGATATTAGACATAAACAAGCTACCGATATTCATTGCGATGGAAATGTTCTGTTTGGTTTGAGTGGAACTTGCATTCCGAACCTCTCTTAGGCAAGAAACCCAAAATTGCCAACATGTAAATGAAATTTGTTTTGGAGGCACTTGCAATGCGATGCTCATTCATTGGTCAGTCAGTTCACATATTTTGAATGAAACAGACTTCATGCTTTTCTTAGATTATTTCGCGAATGCATTATTTTGAATTGTTATACAATGTTTCAAAAATTGATCCTAATATATTGCTTATTCTATGTTCTTAAAACTCATTATTAGATTATTCACTGCTAAATCTCAGAAACAAATTAGCTACAGGGACGCTTTAGAGTACTAACGGGACTTAAAATTATATCTTCAATGTTGAAAAAAAAACCGGTTCGAGAAATTTATTGTTGCTGTAATCAAATATATGTGATACATTTTCTCTCACCACCCGCTCGTATATTCTCAGGCATTTTTATTTTTTTCAGTGAGCGAGAAATGGCGCTATAACCATACGCCATATTGCGCTAGGACTATAGTGAAAGCTAAAGGTTTATGACGCTTGGTTTATGACGCTTTAGATGTACAACATTCGACCAGCACTTACTACTGGCGCCATCTATTGCTAAACAGCGGGAACTTAGTTGCGCACCTAATACAATATTAAATAAATATTTCATTGGAATAGGAGAGACCATCAGGGCACCCGATTGAAGCACTCTGGACGGGGAGAGTGGGAATGCCAACTTCCCATCGCTAACAATTTGTGAATAGAGGGCGGGCTCTGCTCCCCGCCCATTGGGTCATCTGCATGATAGATAGCTTGCTCTTTTGACCAATTGTTCAATCTTGTTGTTGGAAGGCGATTCTTTATATCCCACAACCACAAGTCGTATAACAGTGTTCGAATAGTATCGTATATTCCAATATTGTTAGTCAAAATCGCAATTAATTGTGTCTTTTATCGTATTATGTTTAAGTTAAATCGTAAAGAGTGCAAATTTTCGACTTCTGAACGATGCGCCATATATTCATCTTACTGCGTCACAAACTAAATCGGATATACACCGCTAACCTTTTTAAATCGAATTTGTTATTTTATTTTCAATCGCATACAATATCAAATCAACTCGTTTAACAAAACAATGGAATTTGCACGTATATGGCCTCCACTTTTGCACGTATAAGCCATATATTTGCATTCTATACGATTTGTTTATGTAAGTATGTAAATATGTTTGTATATCATAAAAACAACTTTCAATATACGTGCATTTTGGTTGTCTGGGGTATAAGTGATGTTGCCTATCGATGGACGCAACTCCTTTTTGGCCCTTCATACAATGGCATAATTAGGATTATCAGTGGTTATTCAAACTTGATCAAGTCTAACAGCGGGGAGAGCCCAATGCTGTCGGACTTAGTTTCCGTGCTACAAAGGGGGGTAGTACATGTCATACAGCATAAAATTGAAAATTTCCCAATTGAATGAATGCAGTTATTCTGTTCAGTCGAACGAGAGTCATTAGCGTTGAAAAAGCTTCCACTTTAGAGTAACGCTCTCACTTTAAAAAAAAACTGAAATGACACCTGTTATAGAAAATTGGAACGTAGTTCTACGTTAAAGTAGTCGATTAGTGATTAGGTCTGTTGTGGTGATTGGTGCTACTTATGGGCATATTCTTCGTGGTGACCAAATTAACGAATCTGAGGCCGCTTTTTTTGTAGTCGTGACTTGGGCAGTCCTTATTGTTATCGGCAATTTTTATAAGAGGGCACTATGCATGGAGAACAGACACTACTTTGAGCTGCTCCCTTCGAAGAGGGCAGTCTCCTTTCCCTTTCAGTCTAAGATTAAGTTCGCACTTACAATTGGTTACCTGAAGTTTCCTATAGTTACTCAAACCCCAGTCGGCCTGACGGGGAGGTTGGAATAGGAATAACCGAACAAGAAACTAATGATCATAGTCAAAGTAAAATTTTTAGTTTTTTTCCAGCCATATACCTAGCACTCCTCCTGGATTTGTTGATAAAACTAAATTCAAAACAGTTTTGTTCACCAACATTTCCTATATGCATCTTTAAAACCGAAATTTGTACAAAGTGGTTCACTCTATAGACGGTTGTGAAAACAAATTAATAAAACCTTTACAAGACCATGAAGATTTTGAAAATGCTCTAGTGTAAGATGTTATGACCACTTGAGAACCTTCATAACACCTATTGGCTGCCGTCAAAGCCAGCATATGGCCAAATGGCCACAGCTGTCAAACTTCACCGTGATATCGTGGATTTTTTTTGTTATTCTGCTTTGTTCGATTCTCTACTCTTCTGATTCATTCAACAGTAAATAATATCTTAGAAAAAAGTTCTAGTGCTGCGGGAAATTTTGTTTGATTGCAAAATATCCAAAACAAATTGATTTTTTTATAGCTTATCATGCTCTTAATCATATGCCGAAGAGCCTTTAAGAGCCGAAAATAAATGTGCCTCGGAGATTATGCCAGTTGACATCAACAAAAACAAATATATTTGGTAAATTAATCATGAGTTGCCCTAAAATTTAAGGAATTCAATAAGGTTATCTAAAAAAGTGCCAAAATTGGGCTCTGATTTACAGTTCATTTGTATTACGTTTTAAATTTGGTGTGTTTATTTTTCCTCATTTCATTTTTTTCAAATATTTCAATATGGAGATTGGAAGAAATCACAGTTTTGCCAAAAAAAGGCAATTTATCTTCATAATGACTACTTTAAAACTATATGGTCATTTGGTGACTTTTCTCAATGCCAATTTGCCGTTAAATGCATTTACTGGAGGCAAAATGGTTTCAAAATGCTTTTTCAACTGACCATCATAAGATCATTTGAGTGAGTCCTAAAACGGCATTTCAAAACAGTATTTTACGACTTCATAAAGTCATAATAAAACCTTTGATAGGAATAAAAGGACCTTTAGAAGACAAGATTTCAAGATCGTTGTAAAGAAGCTGTGTAGGTTCTCATAAACCTGACAAGAATTTTAACCTAAAATGGCATCTCCTACTACCATTATAAAACCGAATTGATGGCTAGTGGCTTTCGTGAAACTTTAATAATACTTAATAAAGCTGGATGGTTTTTTACTTGGGATGATTGAATCCCAAAACGGCATTTCATAACAGCATTTCACGTGCTCATAAATTCAAAATAAAACATTTGATAGGAGGAAAAGGAGCTTTAGAAAACAAGAAGTTAAGATCGTTGTAAAGAAGGTTCTCAGTAAAGAAGGGTGTGTAGGTTCTCATAAATCTGACTAAAATTTGAAACCTATTGGCACCTCTTTATCGTCATATCGAACGCATTGTGCTACCATTTACCAACCCATGAGCGGGAAGAAACATATTATTTTAAAGTTATTTTTCAATTGAAATATCGCACCATCAACAAAACTATTTTTTTAACACCATTTCCCATTAGTTGCTGATTAATATGACGGTTTGATTTTTTTTTTAAATATATTTATATATATTTCGTTTGAGCCAGCGTTTTTTAAACTCCTTGTTATTGTTCCTTTACAGTTTTCAAACTTCTCTGATTTCATTATTCTGTTGTTCCGAGCAAAAGCCGAGCAAAATTTTTATATCAATCAATTATCAATATATTTGGCTGAAATTTTGACAACACTATAGCCAATGTTTCGACCTTATGTGACCAAAATTTTATGTTGATGAATTTTTTTTTTTTTTTTACTCATTTATTTTCCGTCGGCCTATTTCCTCACATGGTGACAATACACCGACGCCATGGACCCTACCTAACGACTCATGACTATGAACCGGGACCAACGGCTCTACTTCTTCCGAAGGAAGACGTGACCAAGATTTTTCGCCTCAGAAAAACCACCGACGTCGACTGGGATTGAACCCAGACCCACTGGGGAGCCAGTAGCAGTCACGCTTACCACTACACCACCGACGCCGGCTATGTTGATGAAATTTATAAACTTGAAGTTATCATTACAAATGTGAAAAAAATCATTTTTGGACATACCAAATTCAAAAATCCGTATTTCTGTGAAGAATTTAGGCAGCATATTAAAAATTTCTCCATGGCTTGAAACAATACAGAGATTAATGTGGACAAAATTCGAACTATTTTCATCAAGTGGTTTGGACTACAGCTGGCGCCAAATTTGACGCTCCAACATGAGTATTTCCCTTTTTCAAACGATATTGACCATGCTGAAATATCGGTGCAAAAAAAGCCGAGACGTTGTCATAATACAGGTTTGGGCCGAATTAACAAGATAAATTCGCCTCGGTTTTGTTTTTGCACCGATAGTTCAGCATGGTCAATATCGGGTGTAAGAGAGAAATACTCATGTTGGAGCTCCAATGTCATAAATATAACCATTAATGAAGTTTGAAACACATATCGATTAAAGCCACTCAGTCCAAATCGAATATTTCATTATTTCTGAACATATTGGCTTAGAGTACATTACAGGATAGAATCACATATCTAAAATTCAAAGAAATATTAAGGAGCAGTTGGTCCTTTTAAGCACAGTCAGTGAGGTCGTTACCACAATGCAATTCCATTCTGGAAGTCGCTGGGAGGAATTCCCGATCTGGTCAAGCGAAATTTCTCGACTTCCGCAGCATAGAGATGATACTTGACACACAACCATACTAATGCAAAAATAGTACAAGCATCGCAGGCTGTAAAATAGTATTTATAGGCGAGGGTGACCCCGGTGTAGAGGTTATCATCCAAACCTCTCACGCCAAAGTCACGAGTTCGAATCTCACCCCTGGACAAGTTACGCAAATACCCAAAAGGTATTTGAGTGACTACGACGGGAGAATCAGTCCAGGGCTGAAAATCTCGATAATAAAGGAATAAAAAAGAAAAAAGGAATTATAGACCTGCATTTAGAACGCTAAATCAAAGGCCAGAAATAAACTAAATATGCCGAGAATGAAAAAAATCTTACCAGTTCCTTTCACAATATTTTTAACAGTGCCTTCCCGCACTTGATCTCTTCGCATTGAATCACTCCTCTTCGTACATCGCCGAGCACCGAAACAAAAGCAGAACCCGAAATCATGGTACACGATTAACAGGTGCACCTCAACTAAATAAATAACTATTAAAAACAACTTTTCCACAATTCCTCCGATTCATCCCCTAATGACGAATAGAAGGGAGCGCCGGACGACGACAACAATCACCACCATCAGTCCCTTATGCTCGCTTGCATGTGCTCACCCCTCATCATCATAAGCATCAACGTTTCGGACCGTTTTCCAGATTGCTACTCCGATAGAGCTTAGCAGAAGCAAAAAAAAAACGAGAAAAGAATCATTCCGAAACGAGAGACAAATGAGCTTGGTAATCCCGGAACATTAACCCGGAGCTGTGGCTGAATGAGGGAAGCAACTTCCCTCTGCGGAACACGGTGTCGCGATTGCTTCGCATTGTGGGTAACTGATTTCCATTTTCAGACTCAGGCAGCACTCAGTTGTCATCTGGGTCTAAGTCATTTCTCATCCACAAAGTTCAACCCTGATCGTGTTGTCTCAATTCCGAATCGTAGGGATAAAACCTGATGATGTGCTATAATTTTTATTTCCCCTAGCACAGGGGACCTTCTCCGACTACCACCCCCTGATTGTTGCCATACACTTTCATAGCATACACTGCCTTGGTCGATAAAAATGCGCAAAGAGGCACATGAATGTAACAATAACAATAAATAAATAATGACGATAATCTAGGGGAGGTTTATTTTGATTATTTACAGTTTTTCAATTTTCCTCTCGAGCTGTGACGACGACGATGATGATGTGTTGATGATGCTCGATGCTGGATGGTGGCCGTCTTGACGTTCTTCCCTCGCTCGTTCATATCTCAATTGACTTTGTTGTCCTTTTTGCGTGCTCTTCACCACTGGATGCAATTCAGCAATCTAATCATCTGCAACCATTGGGACCACATGGGAATACGGGAATGGGTCTTTGGATTAAACGAGGACTTTTCATCGCTTAATTCGCTACAAATAGGATCGGTTATGGATTTCGATTACTGCTCCGTTCCACACGAACATATGCTGCTTGAGCTTTGTCGGTACCTGCATGTTGTTCTGTTTACTAGGTCACGTGCGGTCTGATGGTAGTAACATGCAATGTTCTTTGTTTTGCTGAAATTATGGTGGCGATGCAACCAAAGGTCGGTAAACATTCAATCAGGCTTGGATTTAAACACAAAAGAATGATACAAACAACTTTTGAAATCAAGTTGGAGGTTGAAAAATCGATTCTCCGACTGCAGAGGAGTTCAATACTCGGTTTATTTGATGAACCCTTCGGCGATGGTCGACGTTCTTCTTTCCGTCTCGACCAATTAATTATTTATCAATTTCCGTCTACGGGTGCTCGATTTGACCCGTTTGAGCGGGGTGGTCTCCCACAAGCAGTTAGCTGGTAGAAGAAGATGACCAAGTCGATAATCGTCTTATGGTTGCGTTCGTCGGGTCATTCGGGGCAGGAGTCAAAGCCGTGCGGACGGTGGAGGACAACAGTTTCAAACAAGATCGAATTAAGCCCTATTAGCATGGATTTGTTGTCTTGGCTGTACGATTTGTCTGCGATTGACTTCGCTTGGTCTTCAATCAGTTGCAATTTACCACCCATTAAGGCTTATAACTTCGAATGGCATATTGTTCAATGAATTATTGGTTGGTCTTGGAAGTTGCGTACGAAAGTAATACAGTAGAATAAGAATCTCGATTGAAGATGATTTTTATCCCAGATTTCTCCAAACATGTATAATACAGAAGAATTACCGAGAAAAACATGAAACTACTCGATTTTATAAGCAAATAAATTTAACTAGCAATGTCAAACATATTCATTATATTTAATCTACACAGATAAAAAGAAACATTGAATTTTCTTTTCTGCTTTATCTAATGCACATAAAGGGCCTTGATTTGGCCGAAAATAATGGGATATTTTATGTAAGTTGTCAAATAACGCCTGAATCAAGCCTGTTGTGTGAAAGATTGCAAACATTGTTGTATGGCGTATGTCTAATTGCATAGAATTTTTTTGTTTACATTTCGTTTGGCTTGAAATAAAATGAGGGGAAATTTTAAGCGCCTGTTAAATTCATAATTTTTTTCTTTACAATTTTAGGTTTTATCAGAACATGTACAATCGTTTCAACAAAAAAAAACTTGCTGGTACGACATGGCCAATATGCTCAATTATTCAGATTAAGCCGGTCAGCATCGAACGATAAGTGTTCACAGTCCGACTGGGAAATCAAACGCCGATGAGATTGCGAACCAACTAGAGAGTACACCGGGCATCTGACCATCATGTAGTAATTATCTATCTCGTTAAAGTCATTTTATTTCAAAAGGACAGCCTGATCGAAGTACCAATACTTTGATAGACAAATAAATCATACACTTGGCCTGAAAACGCATTAAATGTTATATTATTCTCATTTTGACAGATACATCAGTGACATATACACAGATAAAAATAATGAATTTTAATAGGCGCGTAAAATTTTCTCTCGTTTAATTTCAAGCTAAAGGGAGCGTAAACAACGAAATTGTTTACAATCTTTCATGTGTCATACAACAATATTTGCAATCTTTTATACAACAGATTAGATTTAGGCGTTATCTGTCTTAGGTTTACATGAAATGCCCCATGAATTTCTACGAAATATACACAGATAAAAAGGAACATTGAATTTTCTGCGTTATCTAATGCACATAAAGGGAATGCTAGATTTAGCAGAAAATAATGGAATGTTTCCTGTAAATTTAAGCCTGATAGCGCCTGAATCTAGCCTTTTGTATGGAAGATTTCATTGTTGAATGGCGCATGAAAAATTGCAACCAATTTCGTTGTTTACGCCTCCTTTGGCTTGGAATTAAGCGAGGGGAAATTTTACACGCTTGTTAAAATAAATTATTTTTTTCTGTGTAGCGTTCCTATTGTGTGCATTAGATAACGCAGAAAATTACATGTTTTTTTCAAACTGTAAACGGAAAAGTTTTAATATGCAGGCCGAAAAGTAAGTAATTAAAAGTTGTTATTTTTTTTAACAGGTTACTTTTAGCCTTCGGGGGTCAATATGACCCGAAATGGATTTTGAAAACGCTTTAACTTTCCAAAATAAGTGTATAGACGTTTGAATTTTCTTGGCTGTCCCTAAATCATAGAAAGGAACCCAATTTTGGATTCAATTTAACTGTTAACAGCAATAAAACCAATAATATGACATCTGATGATCGCCAATCATTTCTATGAGTATAACCAAAAGCCAGTTCGACATAATTAATTTCGCAGAATGTCATTAGACTTTACTAAAAAACAACACCCCCCCCCCCCCCTGATCCGGATACTCCGAAGGAACCCTTCAGGAGGAGACAAATACGGTTTTTACCCGAAAAATGTCAATGGCACTAAATTCCGACCATGCATGAAGATATTGACAAAACAGCAATGGACACTCTTTCAAGCTCAGAGTCAGTCTCAAAAGAAACCGAGTCAATTTCACATTTACTAACTTGTCAATGTCCAACATGTGCTGTTTTCATTATTCACTAAATTGATAACAATATTAAACAAATTCAGTTAAATACATCCATGAGGCCGGCCAAGTGGATGAGCATTCACCTCCTCAACTGCCTGGATAACAACCGGGGTGGACCTTCCAAGTAACATTTCCAATCCAGTTTTATTATATTTTATGCAAACCACTAGAAATCAATTTGATTATATTATGGCAGTAAGAGGTGCTAATAGGTTTCAATTTTTTGTCAGGTTTATGAGAACCTACACAGCTTCTTTACAGCAATCTTAAAACCTTGTCTTCTAAAATTCCTTTTACTCCTACCAGAGGTTTAATTTTGACTTTATGAACTCGTAAAATGCTGTTTTGAAATGCTGTTTTAAGACTCATTCATATTGTCTTAGGAAATGTCCATTAATTACGTCACGCAAAAATTCACTTTTTAGACTTCCCTGGTCATGTTTATTGTAAGAACCTTCTATTTTTTGTATGGATCGTCACGTTTTCCAACCCCCCCCCCCTCCCCCAATACTGCGCGACATAATTAATGGACCTTCCCTTACAAAAAAAAATTAATGTTAACAACCACGTAAAATTTCCACTCGTTTAATTCCAAGCCAAAGGAGGCGTAAACAACGCAATTGGATGTAGTCCTTGGTGCGCCATACAACAATGTTTGCAATCTTTCATACAACAGGCTAGATTCAGGCGTTATCTGACTTAAAGTTACATAAAATATCCCATTATTTTCTGCCAAATCTAGCAAATTCAATGTTTCTTTAAATCTGTGTATTATAGTCAATTTAAGACATATTTTAAAAACATTTTCCTCCAATAAATTGGCAATGGCCATTGCGAAAATAAATAAACTTTTTGGACAAACTGTGATTTCTTTCAATCGCCATTTGAAATATAAGAAATCACTGATATTTGAAAATACACCAAATTTCAAATGTAATGCAAATGAACTGTAGATCAAAGACCAATTACGTCATTCTTTTAGATAATCTTATTGAATTTCATCATTTTTTTTTGGAAATTCATGATCACGCAGAAAAAAAAACTGAATTTTCATTGTGATGTAAACATCAGAACATGTAAAATTGTGTTTTATTCCACACAAATCAGTGACTTGTATGAAATAGTTCTAACAAAGACCAGCTTTTGCATACAACATTATCGACAATGTATGGAATGTCCCAGAACTTTACACAATTTATAATTTAAATTTATAGTTAAAATTTGTGCCGCTCCATTTATGTGCATCATATTGAACAGAAACTTACACTACTTTTTCGAGCTCTGTTATCTATATAAATAAAAATGAGTTGGGGTATCCTTTGTCACGATTTAACTCGCGAGCGGAAGGACCGATCGGCGTGAAATTTTGTATGCAAAGATTTTTGGGGCCGGAGAATAATCTTATGATGGTTTGAGACCCCTCCCTTTACTGGAAAGGGGGGCTCCCATACAAATGAAACACAAATTTCTACACAACTCGAGAACTAATCAAGCAAAAGAAACCAAATTTAGCATGTGTGAGTTTTTGAAGGCAAAAAAGGTTTTTATGGTAGCTTGAGAACCCTCCAGGTCATAAAAGGGGGGGGCTCCCATACAAATAAAACACAATATTCTGCATAACTCGGGAACTAATCAAGCAAACGGAACGAAATTTAGCATGTGGTGGTTTTTTAAGACCAAAAATGTTTCTATGTTGGTTTGAGACTCCTTCCCATTCTAAAGGGGGGGAGGTCTCCAATACAAATGAAATACACTATTCTGCATGAATCGAGAACTAATCAAGCAAATGGAACCAAATTTAGTATGTGGTGGTTTTTGAAGACAAAAAATTTTTCTATGTTGATTTGAGACCCCTCCCCTTTCTGAAAGGCGGGGAAGCTATTCAAATGAAATGCAAATCCTTGCATTTCATTTGAAGGAGGGAAATGTTTCTTTGGTGATTTGAGACTCTTCCGTCATATGATGAGGAAGGGAGGAGGGGGTGCTCTCAAACAAATGGAACCCAAATTTCTGCATAACTCGAGAAATAATCAAGCAAATGGAACCAAAATTGGTATGGGTAAGTTTTTGAAGGCAAGAAATGTTTTTGTGGTAATTTGAGACCTCTCCTCACTCTGAAAAGGGGCGCTACCATACCTACAAAACACAAATTTAAACCAAACATGAGAACTATCCCTACCGCTATGCAAATTTGTATGCAGGGGTTTTTGGGTCCGGAAAGGATCTTATTATAGTTCGACATCCCTCCCGCCTTTAGAAAGGGGGGCTCCAATGCAAATGAAAAACTATTTTCTGCATAACTCAAGAACTAATCAAACAAATGGAACCAAATATGGCATGTGGAGGTTTTATAGGCAAGAAATGTTTCTACGGTGGTTTCAGATTCCTATTCGCCCTGAAAGGGGGGGTTCCTATAAAAATGAAATACAATATTCTGTATAACTCGAGAACTAATCAAGCAAATTGAACCAAATCTGGCATGTGGAGGTTTTTGTAGATGAATACTGTTTCAATGCTAATTTGAGACCCCTCCCTTTTCTGAAGGAAGGAGGGCTCCCATACAAATGAAACACAAATTTATGCATAACTCGAAAACTAATAAAGCAAATGGAATCAAATTTGGCATGTGGAATTTTTTGAAGGAGAGACATATTCCTATGGTGGTTTGAGACCCCGTTGCCCTCTGAAAGGGGGGGGGGCTCTCATGCAAATGAAACGCAATTTCTGCATAACTCGAGAACTATTCAAGTAAATGAAACCACATTTGGCATGTTATTGGGGTTATTGGAAACAGGATTTTTATTTATATTAAAATGGATTTCTGTCTGACCGATCGGAGTGAAAATATGTATGCAGGTACTTATGGGGCTTGGGGAAGGTTCTCCGGCTCGCATACAAATGAAACACAAATTTCTGCATAGCTTGAGAACTAATCAAGCAAATGGAATCAAAAATGGTATGCGGGGTTTTTTGAATGCAAGAAATGTTTCTATGGTGAATCCAAACACAAGTTTCAACCAATCCTGATAATTATCCAGGTAACTAAGCCACAAACTGTGTATTGTCTGAGTAAGAAGAATGTTCTGATAGAAGTTTTAACTCCTTATTACTCAAAAAGAACTCATTAAAAAAAGCGTCAGTTCTATGTAACGTTCATTCATTTAGTTGCAGGCGTAGCAACGCTCGCACCGGGATCAGCTAGTTTATCGAATAAATTTGATTCAATTTTGTTTTTGTTGTTGTAAGCTCGCATAATTTCCGAGGCACATTAATTTTCTTTTCTGATTGTTCACCATAAAATTAAATACGCATATAATTTAAAGCATGAAATGCTGTAAAAAAACCTTTTTGTTTTGGATATTTAGCGATCGAACAAAATTTCCCGTAACACTAGAAACCCGGATCTCTCAATTCTAAACTAGATCAGAAAGTGGTAGCTCTAATTCGGGAGAATGATTCAACGTATCAAGAAACGGAACAACCTGAAGACCTACAAGAAGCAGAAAGCAAAGTGCAGAACAGAAGCATTTGCAAGTATTTGTAAGTTTTGCAGCGACCGGATGCACGTATTTTGATCGAAGAGGAGATCTATGCCAAAGAGGACTCAAAAACTCTTTCAGGTCCACAATATACTGAAATCGTAGGGGAGGATGTAAATGACGCAGACAGGTCGATTTGAGTGGAGAAGTTTGGTTGAAAAGTTCTTGTATGGCAAGCCATATTTCCATCAGGTATTTTACACTTCCGCAACAAACAATGTGAAAATCTATATATCTGAGTGTCTTCAGAAAGGGTTGCTGCCTTCATATCAGAAGAATAGTACCGCTCCACTGTTTAAGACGGATTTAGCGTCGACGTATTACGCCAAAATAACTGTCAGTTTGCTCGCGAAAAATTGTATAGATGTCCCTGAGAAAGACATCAATCCGCCAAATTGCCCTCAGCTTCGACCGATCGAACACTATTGGGGTCTTTCAAAAGGGTGTTTCAAAAAAAAAATTGGGCTGAAGCATCCAAAAAATTTGATGAAACGCTAGTCCGGAACTTGATGAAAACTGTTCGATTAAAAATTCACAAATTCGTTAAAGAATAATATTTATTTCATCCGGTCTTCCCAATGATCCAGTTCAATCGCGCACAATAAAAAGTCACCCATTTGTTTGAATAAAGTGGATCACTTTTTTATGCACTGAAAGTTTATTTGACAAAATCGAAGGTTAAACTCACATTCGTTGTTTTCTGCTACGAAAATGATTTGAACTTTGCGCAACGGTCAAAAGCACGAAGCTTTTGTTGACACAGAAAGAACATTCGTGTATAGTACGAAAACAATACAAACGATACGAATATTTTGTTACAAATTCAAAAGAAAGGTCACTCTGGTGGTTGCATGAAGGAATGATAGATCTACTTTATCGACTCGAAATGTAATTGACAAAAAATCACAACCACGTGGAGTTGTCCTGCGTTGTTTTTTTTATTATTTCTGACGTGGGATTCGAATCTGAATTGTTGGAAAGTGCTGAATCTGTATCTGTCGTTGATCTTACTAAGCCATGCTTACGACATTTGATTTTTAGTTTTGGGATGGATATATTATTTACGCCCATCCCAGCAGCAACACAATTTTGCATGAGTACGAAGTTCATTTTGTACATTTTACAGAAAAGTGTAATCATAGCATTTTACCAGATAAAAAACGAAAAGGTGAGATATGTCAGTGACATATCTGCAAAGTCGACGTAGGACTGCTTGTTGATGTGGAGGAATTGTAATAGAATTAATAAATATCTACTATATTTTGTTCAGTCTAAAGACTCATCAAACCATCTGTTATTAGATTTAGTTTTCCACGAAAATTAATATAGTCAACTCTTTATAACTCTTGAAGTGGTCCTCAAAAGGGCCGTTTGGTATTCAGTTATTCGCTGTTCCTGGAGTGATCCGGTAATTGTCGAGTACCAGATGATGATTTGGTAGACAGTCGAATGGGTGGTCGTTGTTGTTGGTTCTGTTCCATGGAAGAAAAGCATATAATATTAGTCTTTAGGTGTTTTAGGAGCGTTAATACTGTGTATGAAAATCTTGAATTCAACTCTTTAGAACTCCTTAAGTGGTCCTTAAGTTTCATTCTAGTCAAAAACATTAATGTTCACTCTAGGTGCCTCATGGTGATGAGCGAACATCTCCTTCTACATCATAATCGTTACTCCTCGCACGGAGAATAAATAACATAACAATTAATGTATAGAAAATCTATGTTTTCATTTTTGGAAACGTCAATGTTAAAGTCTCCGGTCAACACAACTGGCGTATCTTGCGCAGCATACCTGAACAACATGCGAATCAAGAACAATTTTTAAATTCTTGGTAGTTGTTCCTGGTGAAATGTACACCACAACCAGCAGAACTTCAGTGTCCATTAGTGATATATTAGCTGCACAAATGTCCCCGACGTTATCGACAACGCTGAACATCTCGTCATGATGTTCACTGAGCTGTTGGATCTTGTGGGTAGCAGCCATAGTAGTAGCCTTGTGCTGATGTATTGCTACACCACCTGCTCTCAAGTTGCAGCGTTTGAACTGAACGATGCAGTGGTAGCCTTCAATATCGACTAAGGAGTCATTGTCTAGCCAAGTCTCACTCAGTGCGAGGAATTCCACGCTCATCAACGTGGTGGCAGAACCCTTGCTTTCCAAAACTGGGTATAGTTTATCCCTCAAGTGTTTGTAATCGATGGTTTTCTAGACGCTGCAGCTCGTTCCTGAGGTCTACCATCTTAGGTGAGTTGCTACCTTTAGCATGATGGAACTTAAAGGCATTGGTTGGGTTTGTTAAATACAGCCCCTGGATTGACTGAACACGTGACAATCCAACATACACTAACTGCTGATCCTGGCTTTTATTGTAGTCATATACAATCTCCGGGAAAGTGCCACCTTGCGACTTATGAACAGTTAACGCACAGGCACTGACCACCGGAAACTGTATGCGCTTGCATTTAATGATGCCACCAGCTTTATATTAGCCGATCGTTTGGAGATGGGAGTCCAATCCTCTTGTAAGATTCCAGGTCTGGCGAAACCTATCGCCGCACTCTCGAACTTAAACCACAACTTTACGATTCGCTGCCCAGAATCGTCTTCGTCGGGGATCGCGCCATTCACTACACCATCTTCGACATCATTTTCATTACTCGGTTAGCTCATAAGATATTAATAAAACGAACTCTTTAATTAGGCAAAATGCTTTGTTCGCCCTGAAAAGGGCGGGGTTTTATTAATTGTCGAGGAACGCGATCGAAATTTGTTTCTCGGTCTGAAATGGCCTGAGGCTGGTCGTGGCAGCCTGTAGCGCCTGAATATTTGACAGGAATCCAAAATGGGTACTGCCATTGTCAGCTGCTTTTTGTGCCAGCTGCCGCTGGTACCGAGAGCTGCTGCTGCCACGACCAACTGGGCACCGCTAGGTGCTATGGTACCGTCAGGTGCTGCTGGGTAACCAGAGCTAGCTGCTGCAACAGCTGGGTACTGCCTAGCCGGGTGCTAGCCTACCGGGATATTGCCACCACCAACTTCTCCCCGGAATCCGCGCAGCTCCAATGCTGCCGAAGGAATGAGGCATTAGTTCAAAAATGGGTCTTTTATAAGCTCCCAGCTACTCGCTGATGTCGTTGTCCGCTCTACTGTTTGCTGATTGGTTAATACGCTCCACGTATCACGTGATGTGGTATTTTGGCGCGAGTGTGATATTCTGCATTTCCCGCTCATTTCTTCTACTGATGATTCATATCGAAATGAATATGAAAACAATTTATATGTATATATGATAATTAATATGTATATAATTTTATTAAATATTCTAATAATCATAAGAATTATTGTTATTATTTTAACAATAATGAAAATTATTATCAGAAGAGTTTAAATCAGTAAAGATATTATCCTTCAAATGTCTTTACACATAGCTAGAATATCATGAGAATTTAATTTATTTCTTCTATATTCTGTTTCTTCTCTACAATCAATTAAACAAACTCTTTAGTTGGGAAAATTGTGTTGAAAAGGACCCTTTTTATTAATTGTTGGGGAGAACGGGGGTCTTCTCGAGTAGCAAGATGGCCTGAATTTTCTCCGGCCTCTTGGAGTAACGTCATGTTGAAGTAACGCCATGTAGTGAAAATGTCGATTAGCTCAAGATAAAATATTAATTTAACAAACTCTCTTATTGGGAAAATTGTTTTGGTCGCCCAGAAAGAACAGGTTGTATTAATTGTCGGGGGAACATAGAGGATCAAATTGGCTTCTCGGTCTTCTCAAGTAGCAGGATGGCCTGAATGATTGGCGGGTAATCACCCTGTGAAATTGTCAGAACAGAGAAAATCGGGATTTACATATAGATAAGCAGCATCAGCTTCGGCCACTTTATCCGCTCTTGAAGTAACGTGAAGTAACATTACAACCATGCGTTGTAATGAAAATGTCGATTATCTTATGATAAAATAATATTTTAACAAACTCTTTAACTGGTAACATTGTTTTGGTCGCCCTGAAAGAACGGGTTGTATTAATTTGCGATCAAAGTGTTGCTTCTCTGTCTTCTCAAGTAGCAGGATGGCCCAGGAAACCACCCTAAGAAATTGCCAGAACAGAGAAAATCAGGATTTACATATAGATAGACGCGGCTCGGCCATTTTATCCGTGCTCTTCAAGTTACGCCATGTTGAGACGCTATTTTCATTACTCGATTAGCTCATAAGATATTAATAAAACAAACTCTTTAATTTGGCAAATTGTTTTGTTCGCCCTGAAAAGGGCGGGTTTCATCAATTGTCGGGGGAACGCGATCGAAATTTGTATGTATGGCCTGAATATTTGACAGGAATCCACTGTATGTACTGCCATCGTCAGCTGCTTTTTAAGTCACGACCACTTGGTTTAGGGGGATGGATTTGAGTCGAGACTTCATTCGTGTCATGCCTCGCCTCATGTCCAATCATTATTCTTTGAACGCTCATTTATACCGGGTTGGGCTGAGCGACAGCAATCTCTGTGAATGTGGACAAGGCTATCAGGACGCAGATCACGTTATTTGGTCTTGTGCTGAACATCGTGGAGTCAGATCGGGGCTCTATGATTCCCTTCGGGCTCGAGGTAGACAACCCAATGTGCCAATTCGAGATATTTTGGCTGTACGTGATTTGGAGTACATGAAACTCATTTATGTGTTTTTGACTAACATTAGCATTAGATTGTATTTATTTTAACATGTATGTTAAGTTTAAGTTTTTTTCTGTGTATGTGTTTTTTTTTCTTTTTCAAAAAATGTTTAAGTCAAAAGAAAACCATAAGTTGTATAGTTATAAGTGTTTCAATAATTTAGAATTTAAATTTAATGTGTTATGTGAACCATACTTTAAATTTCCACCCTCTTTCCCATCCGTAATTTGTAATTCCTATTAACCTCGAGACGGCCGCGAGTAATCGGTTTTATCCCCCTAACTTTAGTTTTAAGATAAATGATGTATAAAAAACATGACAATTTGGCTCTGTAAAGTTGATTCGATTGAGCAACATATAAAATTAAATAAATGATTAATTTAAAAAAGTCACGACCAGTTGAGCTACAGACCGCCAGCTGCTGCTGCCACGACCTTCTACCAATGCTGGGTGCTGCCCAGCACCGGGAGATCCGCGCAGCTCCAATGCTGCCGAACGAATGAGGCATTTGTTCGGAAATGTGCCTTTTATCATGGCATCGGGTACCATTGCATGAACAAAAGGAGGTATCAACTATAGCAATGTGAATCAAATCCATTTAAAGGGGAGGGGAATCAGATGTTTCGCCAAACACTAGCGTGAAACAGAATCTACCTCTCGAGAACAAAGAATAAGAAGAAGAAGACGATGGGAGACGTCTCTTGCTTAGATTTGAAAACTGTGCTAGGAAATTTGGGTAATTTACTCTGCGAATCGAAATTATAAGACATCACCTTACATTTACGTTATTTTTAATAAGTTAATGTTAAAAATCAATTAACTTGATTACTAAAACTGATACGTAGAATTATTTCCCATCGATTGGTGCAAACGATATGAAAATCGTTTATGTAATGACTTAGTTATTATCGCTCAAAATATCCAAAACGACCCGTAACGCGGTCGATTTCAGAAATTTTAGAACGGCGCCCCAGTATAGAAATGAAAGACGTAGTCCTACGTCAAAACAATATGAATGTTTCATACAATATACGAGACATTTGTTTTTTTCACAAAATCCATGTTTACGAAACCCGTAAATGCTACTTTACGAAAATAAATTTTCAGTGTATGATTTAAAAGAAAAATATGTGGATATGAATTTCGATACAGTCCTTTTTTTTTGAAAATCGATACGGAATAGTCGTTGATCTCCCACTTTGGGTATTTTTGTAACTTCTCCGGGGTGAGATTCGAACTCTGACTTTGGCGTGAGGGGTATGGAAGATAACCATTACGCCAGGGTCGCTCCTTTTCGACGATTCTTACGCCAGTTTCATTTGGTATCCTACCCTTGCCGTTAGCTTGCTTGATGATGATATATTCGCTTTGGAATAATATATGTACCGTTTAAATGTTGGAGCCATGATACCAATTATACGCATTGTTAAGGCTTAGCGATAAATAAAGATAAAACGGAAACTAGTTTTTTGGGCACCGCTGGCTGCCAACAGATGCGAATATGCAACGGTAAGTCAAAAAAATTCCGATCAAACAAATTCTTTAGCCAGAGAAATAAAATTGGTCGTCCTGAAAAGGACGAATTTTTTATGGCAAGCTTATATTTCAGTCTTCGTTTCTGCTTTCTGTGAAATTTGTTTATTCTACAACTCGTCGTTGCGCCTTTCCAGCTAACTGCCAACCGGCAAGATGAACCATATCTGTGAGAAAAGGCTCGTTGCCGGTCACAGTTACGGAACGCTTTCAAAATACTTATTAACCGTTGGAATTGAAATTAACTGAACTTGGATATACTTGTACCTTGTAAAATGTACCTCAACATTTGTGCACGATCCATCTTTATAACGGAATTGAAGAATTTTATAACTTGAAAAGACTCTTACGTTCGTGCCGAAACAAGAGGATATTTTGGCAGCTGCAAACATAAAGCTTACATTTTCACAATGTTTCTGCACATTATCAAAATGACATGTAAATGTCTGTCCCCTGAGACCGACAAATGCAAGCGTCCTCTAAGAATGAAAGAATGAGTTGAAAGAAATGAGAAAATATAATCAATCAACCACATCTTTGGTCGAATTGCGTATGTGTCAGTTTCAGAGCGTTTCCAGGCGAAATGACCTACCGACCAACTTCGAGTGTCTCCAATGAACAAACGTTTTAACCGCAAAAGTAAGTTTTTTCCACTGATTCAAAAGATGTTTTAATAGAAATAGAATATAAATTTAATAGAACTTTTTTTACAATAGATTTTTTTTTGTAATATATTGGTATTTTTAAAATTTCCTTTAAACATATGCCTATTTTGCTTCTTATTGTATGTTTTATACATTGTGTGTAAAAAGTGAAGAAATGGAGAGATCTGAAATGAAAAGAGTGCCTCCAAGGTCAAATTTTAAAGCATATTTAAAATCTCAACTTTTTGCCAAAATAAACGTGTTTTGATGTCGCAGTATATTTCCAGCAGAAAATACGGCCTATTAATATATTATTCGCGGTTCTCCAGCATCACATAAATACTTTTTTCGAAATATCGTTTAGTTTCCCACCACTCACTCTTAGCCAGCAAGACGATTCTATAAACAGCATAAGAAATAGGGGAAAATGATTGGAAAAACATGCTTACATTTTAGTTTACTTGTATTTCCAATTTATTATTATGTGCATACTAAAGTACATATATTGTTTCTACATTAAGATTAATTTAGAAAAGCTCCCTTTCATTTTACATGTTTAGATATACTATTAAGACTTGATGCTACATCATTTGAAAACAAATTTTGCCTCTATCTGATGATCTGAATGCGGAACAAAAGAGTGATACTTTTGTGTACAAGTAATCATTTAAGTTTGCTGAGAGATATTGCTCCATTCTGTAACTTCCTGTTCATAGACATTTTCGTTAAGCAATCATTATTTTTTTGATTAGCTCAATCATATACTTCTTTTGCAGTTGTTATTAGGTGTTCATGACCTTTAGCTATACTTGCGTTTCTTGCCATTCGTTTTAATGTGCCATCAATTGCATCGCATAGCCCCTTGCCATGGGAAGTAGCGAAAAAATGCCATTCGGTATATATGCTATATTTTGATTTGAATTTACAAAGACTTGCTTTTTTTTATTTTTATATTGGGAGGCAGTTCAATCAGACATAAATATCGCTTTCTTCAACTGCGTTAGTTTTTTTTTTCAAAAAACTCATTAGTTTTGAAAAGAAATACGATAGAACTAAGCGCTGATTAGTGTCATGATTGAAGTATGTACTTCCGATATGAAGCGATTAAAGCGCTAGAGATGCTTAAGCGCATCCATACAAAGATTCAAGCATATGTAAATATACAGGTATAAGGCGTTCTAAGTTGTGGCTTGGTTATTATTCCAATAACTACTTTGAACGGCATTACGGCAATACATTACTCCAGTTCCTTGAAAAAGTTATTTTCAAAAGCTAACTGGCTTGGACAATTTTCACATTCACGGAAATAACCATATTTCGATATTGACGATGTGTTGCATAGTAGTTGTTTGAAGTAAAATTTCGTATCATTTTGGAAAGAATATATTAGACTATTCAGCATCAATTCAATATTCTCGTGAATGGTACAGAAACAAATATTATGAGAGCCTGAGCTGCCAAGTAATTTACATTGCTTTGGCTTTAAAGCTGCAAACAAACTGAAGCCAATATTGGTTTCACTAATCTATTTGAAGCCATTATAAGCCTAACGAAGTGAGTACATCAAAATTATGTTTTGCACATGCTGTCGCTTACCATCTTTTCTTACTGAGACGTAGTCCCTAAGTCCTGGCATGGCTCTGCTTATCTGGTCACTGTCGTAATACTTCCAATATCTCATTTTTTACTTCCGGCGTCAAACCGCTTCCTATCCTTTCGTTGGGGGTAGCCAATGCTCTTTTGACTTCTGCTATGCAACGAACCTGCTTCATAATGTATTCGTGTGTGTTAAACTGTTTCATTACCGTTTGATTATTCCAAGATTTAAGTAAAACTGATAGTATTATTATTGAGTCTTCTCTAGAACATTCTGGCGCAGCAACTTTTTCTTTCAAAAGAAATATTATCTCATCAAAATCAGCCGCCTTTCGTTGCAACAAATCCGGGGCATCTTCCTTTTCGAATCCGAAAATATTTTTTCAAACTGTGAGTAATATTCATATATTTTCTCCAAGGATAGTGATCCTGCTTCAGTTTTGATGGTGACACCGGTGACAACGTTGGTTCCAGCTTTACCTTAAACAACTCGATATTATGCACTCTGGAAAAATCCTGTTGCAAGCTTTCTTGGGAAGATGATGCGATGGATGTAGACGAAGGTATTTCCTCCAAAGCGTACCTTGATGTAGATGGTTGGTCCGGAACGGGGTTGTGTAGTTGCACATCGATATCATACTCAGTTTCTGCGTGTTTCACTTTGTTTAAATGCAATCGACACGAATCACAGAATGATAAAGACGTATCCAACGGAATTCGGCTGTTCATCAATATTAGCCCTTGAAAAATGTTTTCGTTTAATTTACTAAGCTTTACCGAGCAGCGTGTTTTAGGAAAATGTTTGCAACACTTCACCTTATTGAATTCCATTTTGTTATTATTATTAAACACTTAAATTAAATGTGTTACTGAGGCTTTCCTAGAAGTGGAATGAATTTATTTACTAAGTACAGGTAGTTTCAGGCGGCGGTAAGTTGGTCCAAAATTTGAACAAAACAGTGTAGAGAGTGCTGACGTCGTTGGTAAAATATCTTTAACTGATTTTATTAGGCCAGCGACATAACTTACAACGTAAAAAGTATTCCATTTGACAATTATGTACCCGGCATGTTCGCGTGTGAGAACAAGACGAACAGCCGCGCCGAGCATCCTCTATAGTTTATAATCTGTTTTATATGAACCGTTCATTCAATCATCTTGAATCAAATCAAATCAAATCAAAAAAAGAGTAGCGAAGAATTTATCATTTATTTCGAAAAACTAACTCTTGTTTTTGGAGAATCTGAAAAAACTTATGAAAATATCGCATTTTCGAAAATTATTCGAGTATGATAAAATTTAATCAAATATATCTCGAGAACGGATGCTCTTACGAAGGTAAAAAAAATCACCAGCAGCTTAAAAAAATTTAAATCCTTAAAAAATCAGATAATATAATCATAATAAATTTATTCCAGCAAATATTTTTTTCTGACACTTCTCCATTCTGAAATTTTCGCAAAAATTTGCATAATAACTTCAAATTTGTACAATAAAAAATAAATCAAAAAATCTTTTTTGAGCTATTTAAATTTTCATGTTATTTGTCGATTTTTTCCGAATTTTTTTTCTCAGTGTATATATTTTCCACAACCTTCACACATAGGGTCACAACTTGTTTGTAGACAGTTTCTTTTTGTACAATCAAAGGTTTTCGAGCTACAAATTATTAATTGAAGTGCGATTGAAAATCTTTACATCCTTTTTAAAACTGACAAAAATCTATGTTAGCGCGGAAAATGCTCAGTCTCCTAAGCCAAACGCGTATGCAAAGTTTCCACATTTCCAGGTAATTTCGCATGGAAAACGCTCTCCAGGTACATTATATTACACGAAATCTTTGTTTACGTTCTCCGACTTTTTTACAAACATGATTTATGCCTCGTGTAAAATTCATAATTTCTGAGCGTGTGTGTACAAATATGCGGATTGTAACATATGATACTATACTGATAGAGAATTGTTAAGCAAATATGTTTGGTATCAAAAATTTGGTTTTCTACTATATATAAGGCATGTAATACAAAATTGTTCCATAACTGAAGGTTATCTATAACCATGAGGGGAATGGAGTCTTAAAAAACTATAAATGTTTCCGTAATCACCGCTATGTCTGCAATGCTAGTTTAACTATTCGAAAGTCGAAAGTTGAAAAAAGTGATTCTTCAAAAGAAGTGCGCCATAAGCATTTTGCCAAACGACAGCTCCTATAAAAAAATTTAAAAATTACGAAAAATAATTGAAATTAATGATCTCGATATATTTTATCGATATAATCTTGAAAAATCTATCTAGTTTAAGAACAACAAATTATCTGAGCGTTCAACATTTCAGCGAAAAGGATCGACAAAATAACCGTTCGTGCAACGTTGTATCACAGATTCAAACTGATACAGTATAGCCCATTCCAAGCACTATGAGCTTCAACGGCTACAACAACGGTGGATGAGCAATAAATTTTTTAACAAATATTGACAGTACGATAAACAAAGTCCGTGAAATTGAATGAAAAATAAAAATCGAACTATAGGGTTGCAGTGCCTTGGATGTGTGGTTCTGCAGCAAGGGGCTGCACGGAGGAGGAAGCCGCGACTCGAGGGCTACACAAACTCTTGCAGTGATAAGCAATGATTTATTGTACTAGGCATTAGGAAGGTACACTCTTCAACAAATCCGAAGAATGGTTGGACAGACAGACGGACGGACGGACGGATGTGTGAATGCGATTGTGTGGGTGATGCGGCGAGCAGGTAAGCTGCCAGAAGCACCCAAGTTTGATTATTCATTACCGTTGGAGAACTGTTCAAACAGTTTGGATTTTACATAAACATTTTTTTCCGAACGTGAATAGTTGAAGTGCTTGTTTTCGTCGGATGGGAATCATCATGAAAGCATGCCTGAAGCACGGATTTAGCATTAACGTGATATGGGTAAATCTATGGATTAGTTGGAGAGTGATTTCACAAGGTGATTGGATGATGGGACTTTCCGCTTGGTTTGAAACTTGAAGCAGACAAACGCTGTTATTATGGAATAGCTTACTACTGTACTGATAAAAATCATAGTTCTCGTTGCTAAACTGATTCGCATTTTGATTCAATTCTTGGAAATTTAAACCACCGATGCTGGCTCTGCATCGCGATAAGCCCGGCCGCCGCAGCTCTCGAGACGGAGACTTTGAATTAGCACTAATTAAGATCTATCAGAGCCGGACATCAAGATTGTCATAATTTCTCTGCGCGACAGAAAACGTTCTTCGTCGGTTCGCCAGATTGAGAAATCTCTGTTCGGACTGTCGAAGCGAGCGTGGGTTGGTTGAACCGCATGGCCACTGCAGCAGCTTGGTCAAATGATTGTTTCTAATGAATCTAAAGTTTCTTCAAATCGTCCAGAGCTGAACACGACCGTGTGGGTTTTCCTGTACTAAAAATCGTACATCGTATCGTTGATTCTTTTATTAGAATCTCAGACGCCATGGCAAATTTGCTGTTTCAATGTTAAAGTCCATCTTTTTCACTGGACTGGGATTCGGCAGGCAAGCCATAGGCGTAGCCAGGATTTCAATTAGGGTGGGGCAAGATATTTGTTTTGACAGAGAGAGAGAGCGATAGAGAGAGAGAGAGAAAGAGAGAAAGAGAGAGAGAGAATTACATCGTCTTCAAACAGTGTTAATAACAAACCATAAACAACCATAACATTATACAACGGACAACACAACGCTCGGTGGACCAGTATAGTAGGGACATTTTTAAGTTTACCGGCTAGAGCAGGAATCGAGCCCTCATTTTGTAAAAATCTTCCTGAACGACGGGTGGATTATCTTCTCTACGCTTACCCAAAGTACTTTACAATACCCGTCAAATTTTGGCAACAAGATTCAACAATTCAAGGCTTGTTCTGTAATTATATAAAAAACAAAAAGGATTTTAAAAACCATAGGTTTTCCACATGTTTCAAAATCGAACCGCATTAAGGGGGATATACAGTTAGTACGAGAAAAAAACTCATTTTTGAAAAACAAAATTTGAAGGGGCAGTTTTTACTCCAACGATCGAACAACTTTTTTACAATTATAAATGTATCCATGTAGTATACAAAAATATGTTTTTCAAATTTTTTTCAACAAAATGGCGGGCGTTAGAGTGCGTTGAAAAAGTCGATGTATTTTGCATGTGCCGGCTCTCCTGGTCGCAGTTTTGATCTCAACCTGCTAACCCAAAAAAATACAATAATTACATATACATTTAGTAGATGAATTGAAAAAAGAGTAAAAATAAAAAATATGCACTTGTAACGTAACTTTTTTGAAAAAATCCACATTTTTTTCCGCCATTTTATCACATTTTCCATATTTAATAATAAAACATTATAATAATTTTTAATAAATCTAGAAGGTTTTACCATAATAAAGAAATCCAATAAGTTTCAGCTTAATCGAATAATTAGTTTACGAGTTATCACCAGCATAAACTCCGAAAATGCTGTTTTGAGAAAAATGCGTTGAAAGTTTTAATTTTCGAAAAAAAGCGTCGCTTTATACCTGCTGCGCGCGAAAAAAAAAGCGTCTTTGAAAAATGATGAAAAAAAAAACACTTCGAGTTCGAATTTCGAAAAAAAAGGTTTCAGGAGCGTATTCTACGGGAAATTTACTAACTTTTTATGCAATAAAAAAATTGAATTGTTTGGTCATTCTAACTGTATATCTCTCCTTAATAGCAACCATGGTAAAATCTAGGGAGTACTCTTATTACGAATTTTTGATACTAGAAGCGCTAGAAGATATTGGTTGCATCTTATGATCGTTATTTCATTCAGCAACTCAGCGGACATTCGCAGCCGTCGTTGATCAAGAAGAATTTTCACTACAGAAAAGCAACGTTCTACTGATACCTGACTTGCTGGAGCAGCCAAAGCGCCCAAGTCCAAGTCATATACCTCAGGATCTTCGTATCGCTTTGATTGTCAATATTGAATAATGTCCGTGGATATTGGAAGTCGTGTGTTTGCATTAGCCAGTTGTAAAAGTATTAATTTCAGAGCAAACTGAGATGTTCCACAGGGAATTTTCACTTGGTCACATGCTTCTACTAAAGGGCGATACGGTCAAAATTTGGTCAATATCAACTTGACGTATTTCTTTCAATTTTGCATTTAAAAAACCTGAACACCCCTCATTTTGGAGGTGTGTGTGTGTAGAATGTTGCTTCTATTTTGATTTTGGAATTCACTCTTCAGTTGTCAAAATGCCATCCAAGCAAGAAGAGCAGCGTATCAAAATTTTGCTCGCGCACGCAAAGTTGGCAAAATCGCTAAAAGTTGCCAAATCAACCGTTACAAATGTAATTAAAGTGTTTGGGGAACGTTTGTCGACAGCCAGGAAGTCTGGATCGGGGGGAAATCGAAAACCGGAAGCCGTTGAGACGACACAGAGAGTTGCCGGTAGTTTCAAGCGAAACCCTAACCTATCTCTCCGAGATGCCGCAAATAAGCTGGGTGTATCGTCTACAACCGTGCATCGAGCCAAAAAACGAGCCGGACTATCGACTTACAAGAAGGTAGTGACTCCAAATTGCGATGATAAACCAAATACGACGGCCAAAGCGCGATCCCGGAGGCTGTACACGACGATGCTGACGAAGTTTGACTGCGTGGTAATGGACGACGAAACCTACGTCAAAGCCGACTACAAGCAGCTTCCGGGACAGGAGTTTTATACGGCAAAAGAAAGGGGAAAGGTAGCAGATATTTTCAAGCACACGAAACTGTCAAAGTTTGCAAAGAAATATCTGGTTTGGCAAGCCATCTGTACCTGTGGCTTGAAAAGCAGCATTTTCATAGCTTCCGGGACTGCCAACCAAGAAATTTACGTGAAAGAGTGTTTGAATAAACGTCTGCTGCCTTTCCTGAAGAGACACGGTTGTTCCGTACTGTTTTGGCCGGATTTGGCATCTTGCCATTACGGTAAAAAGGCCATGGAGTGGTACGCCGCCAACAACGTGCAGGTGGTTCCCAAGGACAAGAACCCTCCCAACACGCCAGAGCTCCGCCCAATTGAGAAATACTGGGCTATTGTCAAGCGGAACCTAAAGAAGACCAAAAAAACTGCTAAGGACGAGCAGCAGTTCAAGGCAACCTGGCTTTCTGCGGCGAAGAAGGTGGACAAGGTGGCTGTACAAAATCTGATGGCAGGGGTCAAGCGTAAGGCCCGGCAATTCGGATTTGGAAAAGCGGAAGCCTAACTGAATATTTTTCCTGAATTTTATACTAATTGAACTTGAAAAAGAAATTTAATTTGATTTTTTAAATAAACGATTTCACCGATTTACACGCGTTTTCCCTTGACCAAATTTTGACCGTATCACCCTTTAGCATTGCATCATATGCATATTCTTGAACATCGATTTAGAATGCATCTCCAAATGTATAATGTAAAGATTTTTGTACCTGCATGTAGAAGTTCAAGCGCTTTTCTATGTTCTTTCATAAATTCCCATATTTCGCCACTCAGCACCAGTACTGACAATTATCTGCCGATGTCTTTGTTAAATCCTTCATGATTGAGGATACTGTCGATCATGACTTATGTTCTCCATCGCGTCTCACAATAAATTCTAGGCAGAGGAATTTTTCCTAGATCGAAGTATGTCTTAAATTCCACTGTGCCAACTGACCAATTGCATTGACCAATTTACAGACCACTTTGAGCAAGCTTTCTGAGTCATCGTTAATGACGTCCTTTGACAAAAAATTCTCCTATTTGTCTTTCACGCATCTCAAGAATGGAAAGCGTTCGAAATGAATATTCATCCCGAAATTTTTGCGGTTACGTCGTGATGCACCGTCGTATTCGAAACAAACCATTCGGTTTTCAACTGCAGCTGTAATCAAACCACGGATTTGATTGGTTCGATTTGAAATGGTAGAAACCATTGTCTTGGAGCAGCTGGGTATTCCATAAGGTTAAGGGGCCATTCATAAACCACGTAGACTTTTCTAAGGGAGGAGGGGTGAGGGGTTGAGACCAAAGTCCACGCTCCCTCCAAAATTTCAAAAAATTGAAGGAAAAAAGTCTTCTTGGGGGTCTGAGATTTTCAAAAATAAATCTACGTACCGGCCCTTAGCAATAACACCAGCTGTTTTGTGGAAAGCGTCCAATTCGCAAGAAAAATTACCATGACAGAAACAGTTTTCATCTGTTTGACTGATGGTCCTTCAGATGACCACCTTGTCGATCTAGTAGCCTTTTATATCCTTTTGGACGGATCGGTTGAGCAATCATTGGATGTTGTTGAGCTAAATGCCGCTACGGGCTGCTTTCGGTACCTTTTAACATGCTGTGGCATCCTTCCACCAAACACTTGACTAACTGAAATTCTGCATCAAGCTGGAAAAACGTTTATTTTACATTCGTTATTTTGCCTGATAAAGGATTTATTAAAATGCGTACTAAGTGATATAATGTTTATTCATCGGATTTATTGTAATTGTATAAAAATACCAAGCAAAAACAACATTTAACTTTCGATAGTTATAAAACAATCTTGTTTCGATATGCACTAATTGATTCATTAAAGATATCTGTTTTAAAATTTATTATTCTGTTATTATCAACTAGCTGAACCCGGTGCGAGCCTTGCAACGCATGCGACTAAATGAATGAAAAATTAATAGAATTGGCGCGTTTATGGTTTTTGTTCTGAATGAATCTGGTTAAAATATTTTTGTTTGTTTGTGTGTGTTATTTATTCAAAAAAAAAAGTTTGTGTTATTAATTTAACCCTTGGACCGGTAGTTTCTACCGGTTTTGCTTTCTGCGTAGAAGCATTTCAAAGACAAACAAAGCCGTATCCTATCAGTGTGTACGTAATTTTTTCTTGCAATTCTTGACTAAAAAGGGGTTCAAACTTCTATAAGAATATATTTCTTAACCGAGAAATACACATTTTGTTTTTTAGTTGCATCGATAATACTCATGTTTGGTTCAAATGTCTATTTCATTGGTTTTAGAGGCCTCCTTCACCCTCTCCAGAGGGACGGCGTCTTGAACCACCTAAGAAAAAAATCTTGCCCAAAAACTCCCACATGCCAAAGTTGGTTCCATTTGAAGAACTCCAATTCCAAGAGCTCAAGCTTTGCAGAAATTTGTGTTTCATTTGTATGGAAGTCTTCCCAGGCGGGGAAGGAGCTTCGAACCATCATAAGAACCTTCTCTGACCTCAACAACCCCTACATATAAGTTTTCATAATAGTAGGTATGATTCTCATGTTTGGTTGACATTTGTGTCTAATTTTCATGAGAGCCCACCCCTTCCAGAGAGGGGAGGAATCTCAAACCTCCATAGAAACATTTCTTGGTTCTGAAAACCCCCACATCCAAAATTTGGTTCCACTTGTTTGATTAGTTGTCGAGTTATGCAGGAATTCGTGTTTTATTGGTGTGGGAGCACCCCTTCCAGATGCGGGAGGGGTCTCGAACTATCATAAGAACCTCTCTCGACTCCAAAAATCCCTGCATAAAAATAGTCATACCTGTTGGGATAATTCTCATGTTTGGTTCAAAGTCGTGGTTCATTTGTATGAGAGCCCTTCTTCCAAAGAGGAGGGGGGTCTCAAACCACAGTAGAAACATTTCTTGCCTACAAAACCTCCACATGCCATATTTGGTTCCATTTGTTTGATTAGTTCTTGAGTTATGCAAAAAATCGTTTTTCATTTGCATGGGAGCACCCCTTTCTAAAGGCGGGAGGGGTGTCGAACTATTATAAGATCCTTTCCCGGACCCAAAAACCCCTGCATACAAATTTGCATAGCGGTAGGTATAGTTCTCATGTTTGGTTTAAATGTGTGTTTCGTATGTATCGCAGCCCTCCTTTTCAAAGTGAGAAGGGGTCTCAAATTACCACAAAAACATTTCTTACCTTCAAAAACTTACCCAAACCAATTTTGGTTCCATTTCCTTGATTAGTTCTCGAGTTTGTTTTTCAGGAATTTGTTTGCAGGAATTTGTTTTTCATTTGCATAGGATCCCACCCTTTCTAGAGGTTGAAAGGCTCTCGAACTATCATAAGATGCTTTCCCGGACCCAAAAACCACTTAATACAAATTTGCAAAGCAGTAGGTACAATTTTCATATTTGGTTGAAATTTGTGTTTGATTTGCATGAGAGCCCCCTTTTAAGAGGGAACCACCATAAAAACATTTCATGCCTTAAAAAACTCGTCCATTCAAAATTTGGTTCCAATTGCTTGATTAGTTCTCGAGTTATGCAGAATAGTGTATTTCATTTGTATCGGAGCTCTCCCCCCCTTTTAGGATGCGAAGGGGTCTCAAACCAACATTGTTTGTCTTTAAAAACCACCACATGCTAAATTTCGTTCCGTTTGCATGATTAGTTCCCGAGTTCTGCAGAATATTGTGTTTTAATTGTATGAGAGCCCCCCCCCCTTTATGGCAGGGAGGGTTCTCAAGCTACCAGAAAAACCTTTTTTTTCTTCAAAAACACACAAATGCTAAATTTGGTGTCTTTTGCTTGCTTAGTTCTCGAGTTGTGTAGAAATTTGTGTTTCATTTGTATAGGAGCCCCCCTTTCCAGCTAAGGGAGGGGTATCAAACCATCATTAGAACATTTTCCGGCCCCAAAAATCCCTGCATACAAAATTTCACGCCGATCGGTCCTTCCGCTCGCGAGTTAAATCGTGACAAAGGAAACCTCAACTCATTTTTATTTATATAGATTAATGGAGATGAAAAACACGTATTTGCTAATCGACACCTTTGTTATCATTTTTTGCTTTCCTCAACCGCTCTCCGAAAGTTGTTTTAATTGAACTGTGTAGATATTTCAATAATTTGATTAGAGGGAGAACCACGAATTCAAATTGAACAAATTTGGTTTTGATTAAACACATTATGTAGAAATCTTAGACAGAAATGGTGTAGCACATCTCCGGATAGTTCTCGGCATCCACCGTTATTAGTCAGCCATATTCAAAACAGGTAATTCGATTTTTTGAACTTAGACATCCAAAAATGAAGAAATTTCGCTAAAAACGGATACCCACCCCACAAACACACACAATTGGATGGTGTGATCATACCGCTTAAAGTTGAGATGATATCTTGAATTGGTGGTTGGGCGGTTCTTATACTAATTGTTTAGTCGAGGTTTAAATACAGCTTATTAATTACGTTGAAAGCCGGGAATCGGTCCGTGATCGAAGTTGTTATTTACGCTATGTAACTATCTTTTGAACTGAAATTCCCAGAAAATCAGCCATTTCTCTATATATTTTAGTTCTACAAGCACAAATACACTGGGATACAGCACGTAAGGAGTTCGCGTTAAAAATCCGCAGCACACACACAACACACACAGCATTTTTCAAATCTTCACATTTCGTCAAATAACTTCCCCTCAACTGTATTCAGAGCAGAATTAGTTAAAAACAACACAACTTTATAAAACTTCACGCTACATACAAAAAATGTCGAAAAAACACCGCTGAAAAATTCAGAAGTAACACTTCATGACCGCAACCTACTTCGATCGTGTGAGATCAAACCAAACAATCATACATGTCAAAATTTACATACAACCTGAAGATCGGAGTGTCGAGATTTTAGGTAAAAAATAAACGTTCTGCGAGGTAAAACAAATCAATCACTGCTTCCCTACACGCTAAGATAAGATTACCGAAAATTACGTTTTAATTTTACCGAAAATTAGGTGTTGGTAGTAAAACCTAAAATTTCGGTAAAATTTAACGACTGATTTCGATAAATTTTACTTATTTTTTAAGTAAAGTGGATTTTCAAATGTTTACGTTTTTTTTTACCTAAATTTGGTTTAAAATTTTATCACTGCGCTGCATCTGAGAATCAACACTACCGCCATTGCGAAGTTTATGACGAATTGCAATTGTACCGCCTCCTCACCTTCAGGCTAAATAGTTTCAAATTTTGTTTTAAAATAAAGAAAGAAACCAGCTGTAGAGACTGAGATTTGTGGCAGCCAACCCGAAGGGTGAGTAGAAATATTTACCATAAGCGGATCATGAAAATTCCGGAGAAATTTGTAAAGGCGAATGGTTCTGTGCTTCTAAATAAACATTCCCATAGTCAATTGCTAGACAATAGTTGCGGGCTATAGTTCAATTCAGGACACTAACAGTAAAATTCTATTGAGGAACTGAGCAGTAATTCGTGAAAAATTGACGATTGTAAAGTTTGTTTACAGACGAAGAAAGGCTTCGCAAATTTCTCCAGAATTGAAATATATACCTTATTCCAATGATGTATATTTTTTATCATTCAATTGTAGATCACTGGAAATATGGAGGAATTGACATGATTAATCGATGCGGATACAAGGAAAAAACTGGAAGGTAAGTTAATTATTCAATTTGTATGTAAATCATACGACGAATCTCAAAAATTGAAATGAATTGCACTTGATTCATATACACATACTAATTTATTCTATATATTTCAGGCTGTCGAAGGTTGGTCCAATACTCTACCACCAGGAGAATATCTTTACATTGTTTGTCTGGCAACTGCACCAAAACAGGGAGAGTAGTATGTGTATTTATATGGAGAAATCATATTTTGTGATCAGCAAGCAGCCATGTCTACTTGGAATAAAAATAACTACTTGAAAATAAAATACCTAATTAAAGCCTGTTCACATTTTTCTGGGGAATAAATCCGAAAAAAATAGATCCTACAACCTTCCTTTAAACATTTTTATTATAGCATTCCAAAAACCCAAAACAGAAAAAGAAAACTTAATTTTCGGTAAAAATAAACGATTGCAAATAGTTAATTATTAACGTTTTTCGCTTGTCACCAACAGTACCGAAATTTAAGTAATCCATGTTTACCGATAATTTCAGTATGTGCACTTTTGTGCGGTTATCGGTATTTTTTACCGAATTTTCGGTACTCTGGTCTTAGCGTGTAAATCCCAGCACACTTTGCACTGTTGTTGCTTGAGGTGTAAACGCACATAAAAATGTATCTACTGATCGAACATCGTGTACGAACCTCGGGTACGAACATCGTGTACGAACATCGTATTCAAAACACGCACGCACATCACGAATACACACAAGATATATTTTCAAACACATTTTCGGGAAATGGATGTTTTTGTGCAAACACGATGAAGCACACAGCATGAAAATTTTTTTTTTTCGAACACAGTGTTATATGTCCAATTCCGAAGACTGATTAACACTAAATAATAAAAAATTAAAGGCCCCCTCTGCCCCCCTCTGGCTACGCCTATGAGGCAAGCGCTGCCAGCGGGAAATGAGTCCGATTTACGAGCATTCCGAATTACACACTTGGTTAGCGAGTACAAGCGTTTACGCACTCTTCGGGGTTCTGCACCTTGAGGGGCATCTTTGGTGGTCCGTACGAACGGCAATTGCGGATGGTCAGGGTGGCACGCAACCGTTGACATGTTTGAAAGTGTTAAGCGACGCGGTGCAATCGGTTTCGCGTGTCTGTGACAGTGAATGATCGCTCGGTGATTTTCGAATCTGCATGCGATTGACAAGCTTTTTATCTTCCCTCACTAGTTTCAGTTATAATATGAAAACCAGAGTTTGTGGCACTCGCGCTGACTGGTTTTCATTTTGTAACATTGTATACTGTAGAGCCATAAGCAAACATAATACAACTTAGGGTTTTATCGATCTTCGACAAATTCAGTTGAACGGATTGTGTAAATGCTTTTAATCACGAATGCCATGCACCCAAAAAAATATATTGAGTCACCGTTATTGCCCCAGCCGTCGTTTCGTGGAATCCGAGGTCAGTCACAAAGCGAACAAATTGAATTATTGGACACAATATTTGATATCATTTCCCGCCAGAGGCACAATCCAATCTCTCGCATCGGCCATGGGTAAAATTTGTGCTTTGTGTCGGGGTCAGTGATTATTATTGCAGTGCATAAATTTCCAACTCGCGTCAGTGCACATTCACTCGCACTCGACGGTCCGGTGAAATGAATCAAATCCAGATTTACATTTCGAAAATCGCACAACGCTGCCTGATAAAATTATCGCTGCCAGCTTGGCAATCACTACCGACTGGATTTTGATTCAAAGCTGGTAGCACTATCTTTTTTTTTCAGTTGTATTATTCCACTGTTGGATTGATAGATTAACTAACAGGGAGACAATTTTTCCCATGTACGGATTCCAGGGCTTTTTTCTCTCGCTTAGCTAAAGACAACTGCACTATCCTGACAGTTGGCAACTTGCGGGTTGCATCTTTTTAAAAAAAAATTAAAAAACGCCTCGAAGAACATTCTCCAAACATTTAATGCCCACCACCATGATTAAGAAATCAAACGGATACTGGTGGATAAAAAACCACATGCTGGTAATAAATTTTATTACCAACGACATCAAATTTTCCCCTCCCAAGCCGAACAATCAAACGCCATCCCTCAGCCCTAGCACAGTCTTTCCAATATTGACATAATCTTTCCAGCGAAGACAAATACGCTTTTAAATGGTATTAATGATGTTTCCTTTTTACTCAAACGCAATCGCCATCACGCCATCAGCGCTGATAAAATTCCTCTCTACGACGGTTCCCCTTGATTTTGCTCAATGCCGCCACGGAATGATTTGTCATCGTCAGGGTAAATTTCCGACAAATTTCCTCAGTCTTAATTAAATTCTTTTCACTCCTTCACATCATCCTTAGCAATTCCAAAATCAGCACCTCACCTCGCAGTTGCGAAACACGCAACAATCCGTCGGGCGCTGATTGTTCATCGGAAGCGAAAATAGCAATCCCCTTCCTAATCAGCTGGAACACGCCGCCGATGATGGGGAGTTGACCTGGAACTACTGGAAGGGCCGGATCATCGTGCAACCCTTTTTTACCAAGCTCATCACGCTCTGATGCCTCGGTCTAATATCAATATTCGTGTAATATATCACAATTGTTGAGCACAACACGCCCGTCAGAACATAAGCAAATAGCAGACACAAAGTCGACACCACTCGGCATGGTGGGTAGATTTGAACCCGGAGACCGCCTGCCGCGTGGCTCCCGAGGGTGTCGGTGATGATCGGCAGTCGTTTCGATTACGTTGAGGTAGTTTAGCCTGATGGTGTCGGTTTCGTTTTCCGGTGTCTATCTAATGAGGGATTCAAAATGAGCATGCAGACTGCTGGGTCGAAGGGTTGTTTTGGGTTAAGAGATCCTGGATCCTGGATTTGATGTGAACGTTCCTATCGGGTACTGGAGGATATTAGATTAGGATCTCGACTAGCTTGGATAACAAAATAGCTCTCATAGTTGTACATTATTCCGAGCACCAATTGTTGACAACCCAAACCATACGACTCTAGCAGCATCTCGAGTCAACTTTCTAGGAGATAGTGACTACATACGGATAACTTAATTGATATGAAACAGCCTCAGCCTCCGCCATCAGGCATAATAATAATATTTTAACGAAATACCATTTTGATGCAGAGTTATTCCATCCAACGTGTGGAAAAGAATATGAAAACTTGTAATCGACCTTTTCAGATTTAAAACTGTTCATATCTCCGTAACTACTTCTTTTCAAAACTATCCGCCAGTTGTTTTATAATGATTGTTTGATTATTTAGCACCTTAAGTGGATGCCCATTTCAATGATATCATATAACTGTTACACGCTATATCAAGTATTTGCTAAATTTGACTAATGATCCAAAGCACTACTGATTGATTGCGTCCACAATAATCCAGACACCTCCAAACATAAGTAAATACAAATTTCGCACTATGTTTCAATTGTTGTTGTTGATAACAGAAAAAAAAGCTTCCGCTTCGTCAGAGCCCAATATCACTCGATTAGACGTTCCTCTGGACAATTTGGCAGATTTACGATTTTTGGTAGAGGGTGTTTCGGTCGAAATTTGGTCGACTTTAACTTGACGCATTTCCTTTCATCGTGCATTAAAACATGGTGTACACCCTTCATTTTGAAGATGTGTGCTTGTAGCATCATGATCTATTTTGATTTGACTTTGATTAGCATTTGATTTTGAGATTAGCACTTCAGTTATCGAAATTTCGTCGAGGGAAGAGAAGCAACGCATCGAATTTTGCACGTGCATGGCGAAAATCCAAACTACTCTCACGCTAAGTTGGCGAAATTGTTGAATGTGGCTAAATCCAGGGGTGCAACTTTTCACTTACAATGTGAAAGACAGAACACTTTTTTTTTCAGTGCTCAGTTTAGATATTCTACACTCCCGCGCCACTTTACTCAATTTTTGAGTACAATTGTATGCTATCTCTTTTCTCTACGGAAATGTTACTCAATTTTCGTTAAAAAGTGGATCAACTCAATTTTTGAGTAGATCAACTTTTACGAAAATTGAGTAACATTTCCAGATGAGAAAAAGAGATAGCATACAGTTGTACTCAAAATTGAGTAAAAAGTAACGCAAAGTGTACACTCCTGCTTCACTTTACTCAATTTTTGAGTACAATTGTATGCTATCTCTTTTTCTCTCACGGAAATGTTACTCAATTTTCGTTAAAAAGTGGATCAACACAATTTTTGAGTATATCCACTTTTACGAAAGTTGAGTAACATTTCCGTGAGAGAAAAGAGATAGCATACAAGTGTACTCAAAAATTGAGTAAAGTGAAGCGGGAGTGTACTGACGTGATGAAAATGAACCATCAACACAGCCAAAGCTCCAGAGCCACATGTGTAATTTTCATACGTGCACTAAAAACAACGCATGTTGCTGTGAGACACCTTGAGGTTCACTGATCAACCATGTTTATGTTTGTCACTAAAGCTTTTCAAAAACTTCATTCATTCAGTGTTTTCTGTCACACGAGCATTCCATTCATTGAGACAAAGGCAAGAGTCCGATCAGTATCAAAGTGGGCGAAATTTTCAAAAGCGGTTGTGACAAAACAAAAATAGTGTGTTTAATGTATACGCTATGGAGCCTAAACCATCCCAGCAAAGAAAAAAAAAGTGTCTAGGAAGCGGACTAGTGACCAGATTCACCCAAATTACCGATCCTCAGAGATGGACCGAAAGCCAGGTGCGCAATTGACTTCCGCAGCAAATGCACCTACGAGCAGGCAAAATATGACGTGACGAGCAACGTAATCCGTTATTTTCGCTCAAAGCATCCGGAACAAGCAGTGGAAGTAGGTTTGCTGAACGATAATGGCACACTTGTCAATAAGGAAAATAACGATTCCGTCCATAGCAGTTGTTTATCGATTCACTGATCAAGGACATTGCGATGAACAAAATGTCCTTAAAAAGCATCAAATGGGAAGGGTTTCAGCAAACAAATGGCGCTATTGCCACCGCTCTGGAGTTAACAATCAACCGAATGAACTTTACGAAACTCTTGCGGCCAGCAGCAGACGAAATTCACGATGACATCGTCGAAAAAATAAGAGGAAAACTCCTAAGTTTGAAAATTGACTCCGCATACGGACACTAGTTATGTCAAATCAATAGCCAAATTTTTAAAGCAGAATCTAGCCAGGTTTGGATCGCGTTTAAGTCAGATAGATTAGAATTCTATTGGCTCAATCGCTTTATTTTTGCTTAGGAACGAACTTTTTCAAGAACCCTGAAAACTGCCTTTTCACTTCATTATCTTCATTCCATTCCAGATATAGTGAGCATCTTTACTTTGGCACGACTGATTCTCGGCACTTTCAATTTTGCAGATTCTACACTAAGCTGAACTCAAACCAAATGACTTGTTTGTTTGTTCCTGTTTAGTTCCTCGCGGTATCTTGTAATGTACAAGAAAGCAAGCCGGTTGGGTTGAATGAGGTAAAGCCTTAACGAAATTGAATTCACCAAGAATTGGACCCGGACTTAGTAGTTCCGTCAGTAGTTCCGTCATAAGTGAGAACCAATCAATTATCATCTAAATCTTTTCTTAGCAATATGATTTTTTTTCCTATCAACGGCATTCTTTCTTCGATGGCACTGAAAGTTGTGTTCAATCTGTTTGAAAGAGTCGTGCAAAATAACTTGCTTTTGAATACTACCCAAGTCACTGGAACCAAATGCTTTTAGCATAGCACACTCTCTCAGTCATTCATTTTTGAACTGAAAAAAAAACATTTCTATCAGTATCAGTGAATCCTTCTGAAATTGAAAATGACTTCTGAACTGGGTGTTGAACTCTAAAAGCTCATGAATTCAAAATCAAAACAGCCTGAAACGTTGAATGAACTAGCGAAGAAACTTCCTTTACAAAATCGAGTTTAAACTTTCAGAAGCCATTGGCGTAAGGAACTGTACGATTTTTTCCCATTGTAAGTTGTTTTTGTACTTTACTCCCTTCAGAAACAGTTTGAAAGGGTAATCATTTCTAAAGGAGTAAAGTGCGTGTACTCTCTTTCCCACCATTTTCACTTACTCCACAGTACCGCTTAGGATGTAAAGTTGGTATATCGATAAAAACCATAGTTAACGACAATTAGATCTTTGAGAACTCCGATATATCAACATTACATCCACCTCGGTCGAGAGTTTGCGTCTCTTAAAAGCGAGTTTTTATTAATTTTTTTTTCGTGGTGTTTAATAACGAACGACATGATAAGCTGATATAAACTAGCCCATATATGGTTAAATGTTGTTTATAACTCAATAATGTATTGATTTAGGATGATAAACGTACTCAATCGCGCATACCGTGTCTGAACATTAATCTGAGACCGTTGCCGGGATTTAAATTAGGGGTTTGGCGACAGTGGCCACCAGAAGCATTTCCCGGAATTCATTTCCCAGAGGCCATTTTCTAGAGGCCATTATTCAAAGGCCATGCCCTAGAGGCCACTTCCCGGAATGAATTATTTTCCAATACGGATTTCTGTCCTCGTTTTTTCGGAAAATGCTTCACTGAAATCATTTTCCAGTGGCCTTTCCCCAGGAACAATTTTCCAGATGCCATTTTCTGGAATGACTTATTTTTCAGAACAGATATCTGTCCTTCTTTCGAGAAATTGATTGTTTTCCGGGAACTATTTTTCTGGTGCAATTTCCCAGACGCCATTTCCAGGAATCCTTTTCCCAGAGGACATTTCGTATTTAATTTTTTTGTTTTCGGGAAATAATTACTTTTCTGAAACCAATTCGTAGAGCCCATTCGAAAGACACCATTTTTGTGAGTAGATCATTGTCCTAATTTTTTTTCGGGAAATTATTGCTTTCCCGTATTTTCCAGATGCTATTTCTCATAGTCCATTTTCCAGAGGCCTTTTTTTCATTAGAGAAAATTTCCCAGCGGTAATTTCCCAGAGGACATTTACCAAAGGCCATTTTCCTGACGCCATTTCCCTGAATGACCCCTGAATTTTTTTCAGGAGATGATTGCGTTTCCAAATCCATTTCACAAAGGCCAAATTTGATTGCATTGTCAAGGAGGCAGTCGCCCCAACCTTCCCTCTCCCCGGCTACGCCTATGAACTTAAATATCGTTCGGGGTACACGAGTTTACCAGATCAACATCAAAATTAGACCGCAAAGGGCCCACTTAGGAATGCACTTGCTGGCATGTGCACAAAACTAGTATATCGAGGTGTTTTTAGTAAAAAGTAGATTTATTAATTCCATTTACTTTTTTTGTCCACTTTGTAGGTATTTGAAAAATCATTCTCTTCTTAGTTTCAATTCTATTAATATTAAAACGTCAAGACTCATAACTAAAATAATAGCGACGGTAAAATTTATACCCTGTTAAGTTGAAACACAAGATTTGAAACACTTTTCTATGTACGTATTTTAATTTGATAAGAAGATTTTACAATAAAGAGTTTTGTTTAAAGGCGCATTTTAAATTCACAATATTATTTTCTCTTGAACGAAAAATTGAGTATATATTCTTCAGATTGATTAGAAGTTTCAAAACTAACGAATGTAAATAAGCAAAATATGGAGATAGGAGTTTATTCATTAACGATAATATTTTCAAAAATGTAGTTTTAGAAGTAAGGTTAACATATGTATATACCATCAGGTAAATTTCTTTAATCATAATATTTGTTGGGGTTGACTTCAGTATCACTAGTTGTCGATATAGACTGCATTATGGGCCTGTGTCTCATCCCCAAAAGGTAATTGTAATAATTGAACTATTCACAACACAGTATTCATGAAATACAGATAGTAATTTAAGAGTTATTGCTGGACGAAACTTCAGCACTGTCAACATAGACAGTATTCTGAACGGCATTTACAGGAGTGTTCTAAATAATTATATAATAGTCTACTTCGACATCTTTAATTAAAAATTGATTCAAAGTTGTTGGGTGCAATATTGCAGGGATGGGTACATAACATGGGAAATTCTACATCTTTTATAAAATACGAAGCCAAAATATCTAAAACTTCAAATGGTGCTCACGCGGTTGACATATTAGTGTAACTATGGTATACGTCCTAGTAATGGACTGTTGCGAAAGTCCAGCCTTGACAAACAAACTGTCATGCAGCTCCACACAAGAAAAAAAAACTCAGTACATACTCTGCTCACAACGCTACAAATGAAATTAATTAAATATCATTTTTCATGATATTTAATGTATTTGAATTTCCTACATTTGGTTATAAAAAAGTTAATCAAAGTTTTGAAATTTAGTAATTTCTTCGACTTTTTTTGTAAAATGTTATTCATTAATATAGGGGAAAATCTTGCCGCACATGAGGCTAACTTTTATTGAAAAAATGTAGAACCTGTTGAAACTGTTATTTATCTATTGTTTTCTAAAAATATATATAATTTTTTTTTAATTAAGTGATTCTGCAATGCAGGACCCATCGATTTTTTTTAAATTTTATAAGAATTGTAACAGCTTGTGTGTTCCCAGTGTGTTCCCATTTGCATTCACTCAGTGGAGACAGAGTTCCGATTATATTTTTAGAACGCTTTTCAATATTTTCTTGGAAATTTTATCAAAATTTCCTTCACATTTATCGTAACAGTTGTCTAAAATTTATTCTTAAAGTTTCTTTAGAGGATTTGATTTTCAATCAAAAGCTTCTATTTTGGCGTTATTGGTGTTGGCTATTTTGGGTTATTGATGACGAAAATATTAAATATATCTACAGCTTTTCATACAAAATTGCCATATCTGGCATTTCCTGTGTCGTAACTCAAAAGATGGATGGAGCAGACATTTTTAATCAGACAGACATTAATCACGAGTTCAGATCGACGGTGATGAAAGCGAGGTAGTAGACGAATTCGTGTATCTGGGCTCATTGGTGACCGCCGATAACGACACCAGCAGAGAAATAAAAAGGCGCATCATGGCTGGCAATCGTGTCTACTTTGGACTCCGAAGGACGCTAAGATCGATAAAAGTTCGCCGAACCACAAAGTTGACCATATACAAGACATTAAGGATTAGACCGGTAGTTCTCTACGGCCACGAAACATGGACATTGCTAGTGGAGGACCAACGCGCCCTTGGACTCTTTGAACGGAAGGTGCTGCGTACCATCTACGGTGGAGTGCAGATGGAAGACGGAACGTGGAGGAGGTGAATGAACCACGAATTGCATCAGTTGCTGGGAGAACCTCCCATCGTACACATCGCAAAAATCGGTCGACTACGATGGGCTGGGCATGTCGTAAGAATGTCGGACGACAGCCCTGTGAAAATGGTTCTCGAAAACGAACCGACAGGTACAAGAAGAAGAGGCGCGCAGCGAGCAAGGTGGATCGATCAAGTAGAAGGCGACCTGCGGATCCTCCGCAGACAGCGAGGCTGGCGAGTGACAGCCATGGACCGAATAGAATGGAGACAACTTTTGTGCACAGCAGAGGCCACGCCGGCCTTAGTCTGATTGGTTAGGTAAGGTAAGACATTTTTAAAGTAGCTCAGAAGTAACCTAATAAACAGACTTGAGTTTAAAAATTTTGAAACACAGTTTTCAATATTACTTCTGATCCACCAACTTAGAAAATTTAAAAAACATTTGTTTTGTTTTACAAAATACAAAAATTTCATACGAATGAATATTTTTTCCAAACAATTCATTCTTGTAGAACTTTTCAATTTTAAATTATTTAAAAACTAAATTTTTGTCAAACCTTATAACATGGCCAATCTGATGCCATTTTGAAGACTGTATATGAACATTTATAAATTCAATACAGTTCGAAACGGTAGATGCATTTGTTAATTTGGCCTATACTGTAGTTGTTTATATTTTTTTCCATATCTTCAAAAAATTTCGAAAAATTTCCATGGAATTTCGATGCCCTGGAATACTATCAAAGTCAATCCAATTCTTAAGTTTAACCTCAAATTACCCATGGATGTTTCTTTTGAACTGCCGTGAAGTTTTCAGTCGGTTTTTGATGAAATAATCCTCGGAATTCTCCTTCAAATTGTTTGAACTCTCTTTAGAAATTTAGCTTAATATAACCTTTAAATTTTCGGTGATGTGAAGGAATCAGTATCAGCCGACATAATTTTTAAGGTATTAAAAAGGTGCATTGACTCAATGTTGTTCTTTGTAGTTTTAAGATTTTTAGTTTAAACTTGACTCTATATAGATTCACACGGAAAAAAATCCATGGCCGGATTCGTGAACTGCAGTCATGAATTAGAGAACAAGCAAAAATACACCGTGAACTGAATCACGTATTCGGGAACTAGTTCACGTTTTTGGGTAAAAATCATGAAAACGTGAACTAATTCACGGTCCGTTTTCATTTTCGTGAACGCTTTTGTTTCTGTGCAGGTCTATTCTCCGCCTCGGATGAGTTGAGACGCCTCAAGAGAATCGAATAAGGTGACTACATTCTCCATTCGATCCCCACGGAATAATATGAGGTATATATTCACCACATTCGATTCTCTTAAGGCATCTCGACTCACCGAGGCGCCGAATAGATCTAATTATTCGATTGAAGCTGTTCTGATTCTTCAATAAAATAACATGTCCTAAACAATTACGCTACTTCCATTGCTCTTTTCAATATTCCTATACACGAAAAAAATTTTCGGGCAGGCCCCCTCCAGGCCCCCTCCAGACTAATTGCCCAGTTCCGCCAATGTTCGTGACGGTCGCCATTTAAAAAAAAAATATTTGGCATGCTACTCTTGACAAAAGTTTTCTTTAAAATTGCGCTTCGAAATGATATAGAGGCCGCTTAAATTTCCAAGTCGTGTTTGAAACTGTACAGAAGACTTAAAGTATGCGGTGGAGGGAATCCTGAAACTTTTTAGCCACCGCTGGTTTCCAGTTGACAAAAATTTGAAACGGTATATCTATATTCCAATCCAAACAAACTCTTTAGCTGGGAAAATCAAATTAGTCGTCCTAAAAAGGACGGATTTTAAATGGTCCATGTTTGATCAATCTTCTTTCGACCTGTCCTATGGCCCATCTTTACAGTTCATTAGCCAGCAATACTAGCGTCATATATGCAACTGTTGTTAGCAGATAATTGAAATCAACTATCAGTTAATTACTAGTGACTGGTCATGTTAGTGTTGCTAGTTAATAAATTTTAAACACACATTAGCGATGATGATGGTTTCTGGTTTATACCGTTCATACCACTCAACTGCCTTACCGAAAGATGGTGCTGGTTACAAATTCACCATTGGCTTGGTTAACCAACTGATAAACCTATGGCTGCCTAGTAAAGGTTGCCTAGAAAAAGGCGAGCCATCATCTACCCGTCCAATGCACAGTGGGGAAAATGGGACCCAAAATCACAACTAATTAAAGGCCGCTGGATAAGTGCCCTGTAAAACAGCTTATCTTATGTAAAAAAATGCGAGAAATCGAATGGTGATGGTTTCATCTTGGGCAGACCCCGGGAAGTGGCTCATTTTGCCCGATTTTCCCCTAATTTCAGAAGAAAAATTGAATAATCACATATTTATCATATTAGCTCTGATAATATTGCATCCATTTGTGCTGTACTATTGTGAAAGTGTCATTTTTATAGATTCTAATTCGCCCAAATTTCCAAAACCACATGGCATATCTAGTACTTTCAGCATGTGGGGAATATCAGGCAAAATGGACAGTTCCTGATGTTTTTACAAGACAATATTACCTCCACTGGACGCTCCAGATGTTTTCACAATACTAAAGCACAAATGGGCTCAATATTATCAAAGCAAAAATGATAAATGTGTGATTATTCAATTTTTCTTCTGAAATTAGGGGAAAATGAGCCACTTCCCGGGGTCTGCCCAATATGAAACCACCACCATTCGATTTCTCGCATTTTTTTACATAAGATAAGCTGTTTTACAGGGCACTTATCCAGCGGCCTTTAATTAGTTGTGATTTTGGGTCCCATTTTCCCCACTGTGGCAATGGTTGCTCGCCAAAGCAACCTCCGTGGTACTTGTCAGTTCACCGCCAATTCTCAATTTCATTTTATTTTGTCTTTTGTGTTCATTTACATGTCAAGTTCTTAAGTGGTTTAGCCAAAACTTTTCATCCTTTGGTATTCTTTTACATTGTAATGTACGTTAAGCTTGTCTTCCTGTGTGATTTCCTTTGATATAACTATCAGCATTGAGTGTTTTAATTTTTTAACCTACTTAGCCTATAATTTGATATCCTAATTTACCAGCGCTTGGATGAGCGGGTGCTCGAAGGCCGCAGCACTCTGATGAAATTTTCAATTGACTCGTCGATGTGGGTCTGGACAGTTTTGCACTCTGTGGCGCGGTGAAGGTCACGTATCCTCGTGTCGTACGGGGCATCCAAGATTGTCCTCAGCAGCCGATTTTGGACCACTTGCAGCTTCTTTTTATGGGTCTCGGCACACGTACCCCACACTGGCATAGCGTAGTTGACCACCGGGGCGTTGATCACGTTGTGTACTGCCAGTTTGTTCCGCCGGGACAACCGGGATTGTCGGTAAATCAGCGGATTCAGCGACTTCAATAGCCCAATGCACCTGTTTTTCAGATTTTCGGTGTGGGCACGGTACAGTAGCTTGTCGTCGATGGTGACGCCAAGGTAGATGACTTCATTCGACCATTCAACCGGTTGGCCGTTGACTCGGATAAAGCAGTCAGCAGGTGGTAGCAGCTTTGGTGATGGTCGATGCCGGAACAGGATGGCATGGTGTTTGGCTTCGTTGACCTTGATTTTCCAGCTGCTGAGGTACGACACGTATGCGGTTACCCCTCGTTGCAACCGGGATGTATAGTTTTTGGGGCATTTCCGTTGGCCATGATTGCGCTGTCGCCCGCGTACAGCGCCAGGCTGCAGCCAGCAGGAAGCTGAGGCACGTCTGATGTGTACAAATTGTAGAGGATTGGGTCCAGAAGGCTACTTTGGGGCACACCGGCTGGAATCGATTGAAGATCGGAAGCCGCACCTGGAATGTGGATTATGAACGAACGGTTGGTGAGATAGTTTCTTACCATCTTTGTCAGGTAGTCCGGAAAGTTCGCTTGCACCAGTTTGTGGACCAGGCCGTCGTGCCATACGTTGTCGAATGCCTTCTCCACGTCCAGCAGGACCATCGCCGTATTGGTCGATAGCGCCTTGTTTCGGTGGATGATGTTCTCCACGTGGACCAGTTGGTGGATGGTGCAGTGTCCTGAAGCCGAATAGCTCCGGCACGATGATTTGGTGCTCCTCGATGTGCACCATCAGACGCTGTAGGATGAGCCGAAAATCTTACTGACCGCTGACAGCAACGTGATAGGGCGGTAGCTGGTCGGTGCAGTCGGGTCCTTTCCAGGTTTCAGGATAGGGATAACTTTCTCTACCTCCCACCTTGTCGGAAAGTGGTCCAACTGGAAGCACCTATTGAAGATTTCCGCCAGGAAGCGGAGCGCCTTACCGGAAGGCCTACCGAAAGGCCGGGGGCCTTCATATTTTTGCCGCGCTTTACTGCAGCACGAACTTCGTTCTCCGTCACGATGCCGATGAATGGAGCGGCGTCGACTTGCTCATCGATCCGTCAGATGGTTCGTTGAACTGCAGCTTCGTGGGGACTCACCATGCTGGCACCGAGGTTGTGCGCTTCGACGAGCTTGCTGGCGATGGCGTTGGCCTTCTCCGACGGGGATACCAGAATGCCACCGGTGTTGTCCTTCAGTGGTGGGACTGCTTTCGGCCTCTGCTTCAGAACTTTCGCAACCTTCCAGAATGGCTGGGAGTGGTCGCTCATTTGGGTGATGCTGTTGGCGAACTGCTTGTTCCTGATGGTCGCCATTCGATCCCCAATCAGGTGGCTTAGAATGGAGAGCTCTTCCTTCTTCCGGTCCGTAGAAATTGCCGGCGGACTGTGATTCGCTGCTGGATAAGCTGCCGAGTGTAGGGGTCAATCGTGGTGTATTGCCACCTCACCAGTACCCAGCGGATGCAGGCTTCCTCTGCGATGTGTACGGCGTCCTCCAATACACCCAGTTGGTGGTCGATGGCTTCGACGGTGGATACGTCCGGATTTTCAGGAAGACGAGAGTCTACCAGGCGACTGAAAGCCACCCAGTTGACCCGATGGTAATCCCGTCTCATCGTCAGCGGGGCTGGTGTTGGGTTGCAGTCCAGTTCACACACCACCGGATAGTGGTCGGAACCTAGTGATGGGTGACTGGCTTCGAGAGTGCCAGGTCGGATAGGAACACGTCCAAGGTGAAGGTTCTTCCAGCTGGGGATAGAAATGTCGGATCGTCCGGAAAGTGAATGGCACACTTACCGGAGCAAAGGTCCGTACAGTTTCGCCACAGAGTATGGCGAGCGTTGAGATGACCGCCAAAATGCAATGCTACTGCAAAAAAGGTTATAGTGCCTTGCAGTCCTTTCATATTTAGGCTTCAATGCCCCAAGGGCTGAACTGTTAAGATAATTTAGACATAAAGAAAATCAAAGATATAAAACACATAAAACATTTAAAACAAAGCTGAAGAGCCCACTGGGCGAAAACTCCTAAAATTTTAAATTAGTATGTAAGACGAATGAATGGAAATAAAAAACAAATTAAGTAAGTTCATATTTAGGCATACATGCCAAATTTCAGTGCGATACTTTTCTTAGTTTTGTTTAGACAGCATGTTGTTTACGTGTTTGGCATTTATGGTTAAAAGCGTTTTACGTTTTCTCATATAACGTTATTTTTTGAGAGGCAAAACGGCAAAGGAAACAATAGAAAAGTTGGATAAGTATTATGGGGCAAACGCTCCGTCAGATTACACCATTAAATATTGGTTTCGAGAGTTTTTGGGTGACCGAAACTCCACTACCGATCAAGTCCGCAGCGACAGGCTTTCCGATGCGGTTACAGTGGACTATGTCGAAAAAGTTCATAAAATTGTGTTGGCTGACCGGAAAGTGAATGTACGAGAGCTAGCAGATGCCGCAAAGGTGAGTACTGAGCGCACACGCCATATTTTAGGCGAGATTATGCATTTAAAAAGTTATCGCTCCCCAGTCGAGTTCTCGACACTGAAGAAGTCTGTAAGTGACAGACGAAATAGGCCAATCTGTCAAAAGATATGCTTTCTGTAGTGGAATTTGTCGTATGTACTCTTTAAACTATCGTGAATGCGAGCAATATTCCGTTAGAACCAACGATTAATCGTTGAGGACCGGGTAAAACCAACAGTAACTCGATATTTAAATATAATTTGGTAAGCTATTGATATAAACCATTCATTCTTATGAGTAGCTCCAACAGCAATATTACTTTTGGTTTAAATCGGTCCCCGAACTCGATATTTCAACGTTTTATTTTATACTATTGAAATAAACCACCCACACTTGTGAGTGGCCTCAACAGCATCCTTACTGTTGGCTCAAATCGGTCCTCAAACTCGATGTTTGAACATATATTTGTATTTTACTCAAATTAGTGGCCTTCACAGCCTCCTTACAGTTGGATTAAATTGGTCTTCAAACTCGATGTTTGAACACATTTTTCACATTTTTCAGTATTCTACTCAAATAAACTACCTCAACCTCCATGTTTTAACATATTTTTTTCTTGTACTGATATCAACAGCTTCCTTACTGTAAGTTTGAATCGGTCCTCAAACTCAATGTTTAAACATATTTTTGTAATATACTGAAATAAACCACCCACACTTGTGAGTGGCCCCAATAGCATCCTTACTGTTGGTTTAAAGGAGTGTCAAAATTTGAATAATTTTACTGTGCATATATGTGCAGAGAAAGAACCGGGAACATATTAGAATATCTTATTCTCTGCCTACGTCCGTTGAATTTACCACATCGTTTACTGATCACGCTGCAAACCCAACCATTTTATCCAACAACTTAGTGATTTTTTTCCTGGAAGTGCAGAGGTATTCTCAGCTTTCAATAAAGCGAATATCACGTCAAAATATTCCTACCCTATCCTTATTTCTAGGGTTTTTTTTTTTCATTTGAGCGAATCTAAATTGAGAGACTCCCTTTGATTACTTTCTCTTTCATTCATATTTCAATCACCTTTACGTTCTTCATTCTTCTATTTGTAGAGTATGCTTACCAGCACTGTTGTGTATCGTTTTGTACTAAAGAATCCCTCGAAAGTTTTATAACGGCGCTGTAATGGATGAAAGAGAGCGAGACCGAAGAGAATCTCTCAATGTTAAATTCGCCCTAATGAAAAAAAAAAAAAACCTTAGATTTGACCTGCATTCGGTCGAGACCGGCCAATCATGCTTATGCTCATGCTCAATCATGCTCATACTCATGCTCGAAATAGTTTTTCATGATATGTTCTTTTATTAAGCTTATTTTTTTCTGGTTATCGGGCAACGATCTAGTGCTGGCAACAAATCTCTGAAACAAAATCTGATAAGACTACAGTAAGAATGTCGGACGACAGCCCTGTTAAAATGGTTCTCAAAAACGAACCGACGGGTACAAGAAGAAGATGCGCGCAACGGGCAAGGTGAATCGATCAAGTAGAAGGCGACCTGCGGACCCTCCTCAGACATCGAGGCTGGCGAGATACAGCAATGGACCGATTACAATGGATACAACTTCTGTGTACAGCAGAGGCCACACCGGCCTTGGTCTGATTGGTAAGGTAAGGTATCGGCTCCAGAAAGCTAACACTTTTGACTCCCCAAGGAACCCAATAAGGTGAAATAATGTTCCATTTGCTATTTTCTGCGCTCTTTTCTATTAAAATATTTCAAAATTCTCCGTTCTTAAGTTCGCAGATTTTCGAAAATTATTAGTGTCCGGTAAAATAGGAAATTTTTCATTGGAGTTTTCCTCGTAAACTGGCCACCCGGAAATTATATAAAGTTTTTGTTCGTTCCTATATCCATTAACCCTAAATTTGCAATTAAATTCATGTCTACGTGTTGATGGTGTTGATGTCATACTCATCAATACCAAGCTAGATTGTCAGAATCCAAATCCAAGTATGCATAATTTATTTTCTTCTTCTCGGGTTTTCAAAGGCTGGATGCTTAAAACTCAATCAATTTCTAAGGAATTAATTTCATTTAAGAATTACCTCAAAACTATTTGTGTCATCACATATAAAATAAAATGTAGAAAATAGAACTTAAATTAGAACAGAGTACAACTGAGATCAATTTACCCAGAAGAGTTCTTCAAAGGACACATTCAATTTTCTGAAGAATATGACAGTAATTTTAAGGTCGTGTTTTAATCTTTTCAAAACAGCTGTCACAACGATTGGTGCCACAATCAGTGCCAGATTGATAGATTACTGATAAGGTCCTAATAAATGCATAGGAGTGCGTATCAATCTATCTGTTAATCTTATGATTGCTTATCATATTCAAGGAATAATTGTGAAAACTAAATAAAAAACATGTAATTGAGATAGTCAATCTTTCAAATCAGTATTCTGCACAACTGGATTGTGTTGCATGACCAATATTGATTATGATATCCAAATAGGTATTTGACTTTTGTCTATGTGGAGATTCCTGACAATTAATTAAACAAATTGGATTTGAAATTGCCTTGATGAACTTCTGTTAACGCGTTTCATTCTGGCTTCAGACTTTGTTGTCTTAATAATTATTCCTTTATAATATCAATTGATTCGAATATAAAGATACCCATAATACATTAAACTCAGGCAATAATCTCGACTAACAATACAACCACACAAAAAAAAAACCCAAAATCTCTATCCGAGTGTACCAATTCTCCAAAATCACAATAATAAACCTTAATATCACCGGCAATCACCGCAGGCCGTGGAAAGCCTTGCCACAAATCAAGATAAGCGCAAATGCGTTCCCGCTGGTAGAGATATCTCGGGTTTCGGTTTCGTGTGATAACGTGACGAAACCCCTTTCGACGACATGGTCGATTGCTTCAATCAGCTCAATATTGGCATTCGGTTCTAATTCGATTGCTCCCGCACCTTCCCCGCCATTTCCTCCACCGGTTGGTCTTCCGCCGTTGCTTTTCACCAATCAGCCGCCGACCGCAAGGAACGGAGACAGCCGGGATTGACTAACTGACTGACTGCGAACTGTGCGCTGAAGGCTGAGATTGCAGTGTGAACAGACAGAGAGGGGAAAAAGGTGTCATTTTTATTGCACCTCATTGGTCTTAGATAACGGCTTTAGATTAGCAGCGCTCGGTCTGATGGTTCCCAATGAATTCGAATCGGTAGGTCGAAACGCACATTAGGCAGTTTATGAGTGTTTGTCAAACCGTGCGCTGTGTGTGCGGTTAGTCCCTACTGACTTCGAACCAATTCCGGTTCTTATCAGTCAGGAACTTGTGCTTATGCTGTCCGATAGGTGAGGAAAGGTTTGGGATTGCTGGCGGTGGAAAAAAAAGTAGTTGAAAGGGAAATATTTGATAAGATAAAACTTTTTTTTTTTGGTTGCATCGGATGTGTTCGAACGCCATCGCCATAGTCTCACGGCTTTCCGATATGGCTTATTCGAGAACTTTGATTTACACTCGGATGTTATTTTTGGATGGCTGTGGGATATATTTTTTTCAATGTGTATATATATAGAAGCTTACCTCGATTGATTTTTTGCACGTCCATTGCGTCATCGTAGCTAGAGGTGGAATTGCTGCCATTTGGAAGCCGAGGAACTGCCGCCGGATGTAGTAGCCTTCGGTAGTGATTTACCAACAATTCATTGTTGATCAGTAGAGGCGATAGACCGTTGGCAGTAACTGTTGAAAAGAGAGATTAAGGTAGATCGAGTTTATACAAAGTTATCAAGCAATCAAAAAAAATCATGTCAGTGGAAGGAACTCTCAAAAGAATACTCTAATTATGTGCGTAGAGCAGTGTGTCAAATATTCTCTTATTGTACCTAAAAAACATACGATAATTATGACCTAGACACGAATGCCAATAGTAAAGTGGTAAAGTGTCTATAATAAGGTATAATAATAATAATAATAATAATCATAATTATGACGTGTGATGCACCCATTATTCTTTCACTCTGCAACAATGATATGTTGTATATATAATGTATTACAACAAAACACGAAGGAGACAACAAAATGTTGCATTGATGATGGGAGAGAGACAAGTTCCTTTGAGAAAATTTTGTGACTCGCACACAGGTTGAAATGTCCTTGTTTTCGTGTAACAGCGATAAAAAAACCGTTTTGTCATTATTGCAATATACTGCCGATACCAAAATTAATTTATCAGCAACATGAACAAAAGGGACAACCAGTTATTGCTGTCAAAGAAATTACTGATCTGAGCAATTATAAAATTGGTTCTGTATAGACTTCACCCTGGAGAAAAACGCCTGTATAAAATCACACACTGAACAAAAACGAAGACTATCTTGGGCAAACTTGTAGAAAATTGACTACTCTATCAGGAAAAAATAAAACAAATACATGCGTTAAGCCTGATTTTGAACCTAAACATTCCTTAACACATACGTAACTACAGTTGTAACAGAAGCTTTTTCGATTATATATGGTAACGATATCTTTTCAACCGTATTTATTTAGTCTTCTGGAAGATCAATTTCAGAACTTAGGATCCATACACAGCTCGAAAAAGCAGTGTGAATTTCTGTTCAACATCATGCACATAAATGAAGCGCCACAAAACAGACAAATTAACATTATAAACCGTGTAAAGCGCTGGGATATTCAATTCACTGCGGATAATGTTGTGTACAAAAGCTCGTCTTGTTGCATTATGAGGAAGGAAATACAATTTTACATGCAATGATATTTACATCACAATGAAAATTCAAATTTTCTTTCTGTATAGTTGAAACTGTAGCTTTTTTTGGCAATGCCAACCGGCATTTTGTGATAATCAGACATTTTCGAGATGATTTAAACTAAGGATCTACAATTGTAACGGTCGGTTCTTCAGCTATACTAATTTATGATATGTATTCAACATATGCATTGAGTCCTCTGGAAAAATAAAAGACATTATGAGATAATCTGGGATAAACTCATCCAAACAATCTTGGTGCTCAAAACTTGGGATGTACAGTTGTAACTATAGTTTTAAAGCTTGACAAGTTTACAATATGTATTGAATCATGTTCAATGGATCTTCTGGAAGGTTAACCGATATTATGATGAAATCTGGGATGTTTTGGGTCATACCAGACTGTTCATTAGTACATAACTTAAGATCTACAATTGAAACTGTAGCTTTTTCTGATGTCTAAGGTGTTCTGATGTATGATACGTATTCAACTACGTTTATTTAATCTTATGGAAGAGCAACCTACTTTATGAGATAATCTGGGATGTTATAAGTCATCCAACCTGTCCTGGAATACTGAACTTAGGATCTATAATTGTACCTGTAGCTTTTTTGGCTATACATAGTTAGGATATGTTTTCAACTATGCTTATGTCTTCTGGAAGGTCAGCAGGTATTATGAAATGATCTGGTGTATAGAAATGATGTTTATGTTTTCAACTATGTTTATCTGGAGTCTTCTGGAAAGTCACTAGGTATTATGAAATGATCTGGTGTATAGAAATGATGTTCTATATCAGCCATACAGTTCTGAAACTCAAACATTTGGATCTGAAATTTTGACTTTAGCTTTTCAGGCTACACAAATTTCCGATATGTCTTCAGGTCCTCGGGTAGGGTTCTAGGCCATCCAAACTATTATGAAGTTAAGAACATAGGATCTATAATTGGTCGGGGTTCTACCAGATTGCACCAAGTGACATATGCGTCATTCCTCGCAACTGACCCGAATATTTTTTTCGGTGTATTATGGAGATGGATCACTTAAATTAGTTACTGGTTACAAACTTCAAAAGCCACTGATCTGGTTCATCTTCAAATTTAAAAGTTCTGTTTGATGGGCGCTTGGTGCGATTTGGCAGAACCCCGACCAATTGCAAATGTAGTCTTTTCAGCTGGAAGGCTAATTAAGAATGACCTAGATTAAGTATCTTTTGACTTTTCAGAAGGTTCAATGTACATCATTGAATATATATCGCAACTTTGTACAGTCGAAAAATCTAAAGATACATTTGTAGATTCTAGATTTTTTACTCAAGCAATGTTTGGATGACCTAGAACACCTCAGATTATTTCACATTGTCGGTTGAACTCCCAAAATATTCTATAACCATGGTTGACTACATATGGCAACTTTGTGTTATCGAAAAAATACAATTACAACTTTTGAAACTGATGTTGAAGGAGATGTTCGCTCATCACCATGAGGCACCATGAGTGAACAACAATGTTTTTGGCTAGAATTGAAAGATATGAAGAGAAAGTTTTTGATAGTTCCGCTAGTGTGCGGCAGGCTCGGAAACATAGCAGATGTTTTAGGAAAATTGAGCGAAAAGGGCATGTGTACAGTGGTACTCGTTTCTCTCCGGTACAGTGTTTCTCTCCGAGGTCTCTACGTTGGAGACGACGAGAAAAACTTTAGTGATCGTCAGTCGGTGCGAATCAAAACAAACCCAAAAAAGAAGAGAGTTCCTCTCCCATGTGCGCATCAGTAAACAGAGTGCACACAATAGATCGCTAGAATAACTATACAAGCCACAGTGGTACATGAGCGTCTTCCAACCGGACATTTTTGCCTGTTGAAGTGGTGGACCTAGTCCGTGCTTTAACCTACCCCGCAGTGGGATGTTAGGCAAAAATGTCGTTGGTTCGAGTACCACTGTACACATGCCCTTTTCGCTCAATTTTCCTAAAACATCTGCTATGTTTCCGAGCCTGCCGCACACTAGCGGAACTATCAAAAACTTTCTCTTCATATCTTTCAATTCTAGCCAAAAACATTGTTGTTCACTCTTGGTGCCTCATGGTGATGAGCGAACATCTCCTTCAACATCATAATCGTTACTCCTCGCACGGAGAATATATAAAATAACAATTAATGTATTTTGAAACTGGTTTGACATTCTCACAGTCAGCACTTCTTCTCCTTTAGTGCGTTTTATTTACCTAGAGAGGTGATTTAATCTTCGGGAATTTCCTTTCTCAACTTGAACACATTGTAACACTCTGGGTGAGAGTTCTTACTCGACTAACATTTTTCATTAGGTAAACGCTTTATTGGCATTACATATACTACGTTAAACTGAGTAATGGCTAAGAAGTGATTGCACAAGCGTCCAGCCAATATTTTCACAGGTAAATCTGGCGAATCTACCCAGCTTCATGAAATTGTGAAAAGATAGCAAGAAGCGTGTATTCTCCTTTTATAAAGTTAGTATCATCACCCATTTGCAGGCTTCTATGTTTGATAATCATTCTCTCAACTTTTTCTCAACTTGTATACAGCTGATACTCTACTATACATACGGAAAAGTTTTTTACAGCTTCATTCCAACAAACTGAACAATGTTCTTACAGTGCGAAATGGTAGCTTTTGTGCAGCCTTCCGAAAACCCGTCATGCAGAATATGTAATCCGTTTATAGTTTAGGAAGCTTTTATCCAAAAATTATACAACATATTACGTAACTGTTCTCAAAGACAGTGCTTAGTTCATAGCCATTTCTATTTTTAGAACTGTGGAAAACAGCTTTTTATTGCTAGTCTTGACACGCTGATATAAACGCTTAGACAAAGTTACTACACATAGCAATCGTATATGTATGTCAAAAACATTGTTTACAATACTCGTGGATGATATTACGGCAACGATGGTCTTTTACCGTTGTAAAGCGCAATAAACATTTAACTATGTAAAATTTGTAAATTAATGTTTACATATATAAATTTATATATCACTTACCCGTGTACTTACAAGATTCGAACTCTGCACCTTCATCATAAGATCGGTGACTGTATCCTCAGATCCATATCAGCTGTGAGGAATTCCAGTACCCGTATTCAAAGTGTTCAAACCATATTTTAGTTCTAATCATGCTGAACAACAATGATTCCTGAAGCTTTTTACGAACAAGTTCAAACTGTTTTGAAAATCAGTGTAACCGAGATTATTATAATCTTAACATGATCACCGTCCAATTTTCGTTGTTATCTGTGCCGCGCTCGGACTCATTTTTTACAATTTTTTCAAGCGACATTAATATCAATTTCATTTAAAACTGTTGTTAAAGTTTGCTATATAAATTATTGCTATATTATGAATTTCCTGTGATTAAAAAAAATCCACTAAGACCGAGGGTTGAACACCTGATCTTCTGCTCAGTGGCCTGATAGAATAACCTCTAAGCCACCAAGCCATGTGTATCAGTCTGTTCACTTATAGAGGAATCCAACTTGAAAAAAGAAGAAGACACCGAATGGTGATAAATCTGACAGCTTCCATGTTAAAGTATATGACGAAATTTTAAAATGCTGCTAAAAAATTCAAATGAAATTCTAATTAAAAGCGGTTTGTTGTATGATGTGTTGTATGATGTAAGAAAAATCTGATGATAGATGAATGTCATTGTATTGACTTTTAAGCATTGCTAAGAGGTCCTTGAATGCGTGGTGGGAAATGTTATGCTTGATAACTTATTCCTGAAGATCATCACAAGAGGCATGATCTAATAAGTAAAACAATCTTCACTTCTCTAGCTTTCCGGAATACACTTGGAATTTATATCGTTTATATGAAAGCAACTTTCGCCCGTCTCCGAGACCCGGTTACTTATTGGGTGGTCTGTTGATAATTGGTCAGGTTGTTCAACTGGTTCCTAAAAAGCTGCACAAAAACTGCTTTAGGAAATATATAATTTAAAATTACAATGCACTGATAATTTAGTTTCGTAAAGTCGCTTTCACGCGTTTCGTAAACATGGATTTTGTACATAGAACAAATGTCTCGTCTATCGTATGAAACATTCATAAGGCTTTTTATCTTGTAAAATGATATCATTACACCTTTTTGTAAAATGCACGAAATGAATTTCGTGATGACCAGCCAATCGCTGTTTCTCTTTTATACCGTACCCATGCATGATTGTGTTTCTGCTGGTATGGGCGGGAATAATTTATCTAACCCAAAATAAAAATTAAAGCGCTGTCGAGAGCTATAACTTCATGCTCATTAATCGTATATCTTCTCACGAGTCAGCGTAGCCTAGTGAGATCAACCCCAAACTCAGAATCAGCACTTTACAAATATTCAAGTTCGAACCCCATGGTCAGAAACATTAAAAAAAACGCTGGACATTGCCACGTAGTTGCGCTTTTTTTGTCAATAACATTTTGAATCGTAACTAGAAATTAGAAGAAGAATTAGTATCTTCCATTTAATTCCAACTACCTTTGATTATCTTCGACAGATACGCGTATTTCGTCTGACAATGCACGGACTGTTCAGTGTCTCGTATTAATAACTCGACTGGTCGAGTTATTAGTACAAGTTTGCAGAAGTCTACGCTGTAGACAAATACGGTATCTGTCGAAGATAAGCAAGGTAGTTGGAGCTGAGTGGAAATACTGGTTCTTCTTCATAACTTCCTAGGATTACAGGTATTCCGCTAAACAGCTCAAACCCTCTAGGATTCATTTTGAATCGATAAAGTAGATCTGTCAGTCCTTCATGCAACCACCAGAGAGACGTTTCTTTTTAATTTGTGACCAAAAATTCGTAGCTCTTTGTATTGTTTTCGTACAATGTACGAATGTTCTTTCTGTGTCTACAAAAGCTTCGTGCCTTTGACAGTTGCGCGTGTGCCATTAATTACGAAGGCATCTTCATAAAAATAACAAATCAGTTTCGTTGCAGAAAACAACGAAAGGATTTGTGAGTATTACCATCGATTTTGTAATACATACTAAAATTAACTTTCAGTGTGCGTACTTATGTTTCCAGAATTATGACGATCATTAGCACTGTCAATTACACGAATCTTCGAATATAAATTCCTCAAATAAGCTTTATACTTTCTCAGATTTCGTTTTCAATAGTAAGTACCGCTGTTTTAATTTTTTTTTTCCTTTCATTCGGTATTCCTTTCATTTCGTTTGACAGCTCAGACAAATGGTTGTAAGGTGGCTGACGTAATATAAAATGAATACGCTTACTTAGCTATGAATTGCAACTCAATATAAATAACTGCATAGATGCTGCATACTCTGTGCCGCAACTACACTCAGGAAATTATCCGTACGATCGGAACTATGAACCACAAAGCAAGGGTCTAAGGCTCATTCCATGAGAGATCGTATGAAATGGTTATTGTTGCATTGGTCTAAAGCATGCCTTTTATACACTTTCAATTGATGTCGTATAGTCTCGTGGGATTGTGGCTCGGCTCTGGATGCCGAGGTTTTCGGTTCAAATCCCAATTGCAACTTTTTTTCAGGTGAGGAAAATATTCATACAATCGTCATATGAACTTCTTTACATTAGGGAATCGTATTAAATTTGCAATAATGTCTTCTGGCAAATTTCCATACGATATTCGAATTCTTCTCAATTTGTTCGCTCAGTGTACTTATACAACATTCTATACAGCTATAATCACTCAGCTGGATAGTGGCTGAGATATTTTTAATATAAAGGCTTTTGAAAAACTATAACAAAGCTAACAAATAAAACTGTGTAAGAGCACTTGCTTTTATACAATTATAAAACAGCTTATAAGTTCTTAACTTCGGCTTAGGCAACTAAAAATGTTAGTTGGGTAATGTGTCACTTTTTCTTTGTCCTCTTTAACAAATGATAAATCCATTTGTTCAAAACAATACAACGTAACAAAATGCACAGAGAAAATGTTACAAATGTACAGAGAAAATCATATTAGAACTCGAACTTACTGATCGCTCGAACATTGACGGTACATTACTAGTCGGGATTGAAAAAGCTTTGATGAAACGTACGCAATGAGTAGAGGAATGTCGCTAAAAACGGACATGGTTGAAAAGGTGAACAATATCTGTTGCAAATCAAATTTTATTTTAGGAATAAATTAAGTATTTTATGCTTTTATAACAACTTGGATAATATGTTTTAGTTCATGTTATCAGAACAAAGCGAAATTTATTGCAATCGTATGTTTTGCTTTAAGACTGTAAATATTCATCCTTCTTTACCAACTATGCCCTATCCCTAGACAAAATTTTCGTTAGGTCGAGAGTAACAAATTCAAACAATAGCATAAAAACATATTTTCATACAAAACAACTAGCTCACCCACACATACGAGCACCACCAACAGATGAAACAAATATCACCTCCTGATGCTGTGCGTATACGTAAACTTGCTAGAAATTCTCGAAAAAATATGTTTGAAATCAGGTTTTGAGGAGAATGATACAGAGATGCAGAATTTAGACGTAGACGGCCACTTAGATCCATTCAAGATTTAGTCAAATTCGACATAGAAGAGCAAAAAGTGGAGTTACTCATAGATTGAGGAAAATAGCAGATATGGGTTAATGTCACTCATACTTATATTTACTCAAATATTAATCAATTTCACGCAGTCCATGCGTAACTCTACTTTCTTCACTGTTGAATTGAACTCGACTCAATTTTGAATCAATACCATTAGCCGAAAAACAAAGGGGGATCAAAACCAAACATTGTTTCTTTCCGGTACATGCAACATGTGACATGATTAAATGTATTTTTGTTGCATATAAAGCAATACACAAACAACGCTATGTCTCTTTCCTAAATAACAATCAGATATTATGAAACAATGATGCAATGTATGCAACAATGATATAGATACATTATTTGTTGTCCCACCATTAAAAAGTTAGGACAATGTCTTTATCATTCATGCATTCGCGAGTTTGGATTCACTGGCGTGGAGTAACGATTATGATGTAGAAGGAGATGTTCGCTCATCACCTTGATGCACCAAGAGGAGACAGTAATGTTTGCTAGAATCAGAGACCGAAATTTTGGCCTACTTGAGAAGAGAAACGCCCTTTTTCACCCGCTTGAAGAAACAGATGAGAATGTGAGAAGCGAGAGACTATTAAACGCTCACAGCAGTTTTCGCGAGAGTTTTCTAATTTTCGAAGAGCATGATCAGCTGAAAAATCTTTTCTTTTTCAGTGAATCCAAGATGCCCATTATTATTTCTCACTTACTTTTTGACACCTGAAAATGCATCAGTCTTCATGCTTGCTTTATTCTGGCATTATAATTCTATAATGATGGTCCATGGCGGTACCAGTGTGCACCGGCTTGGCCGTATTATCGGCTTTTGCTCCTCGTATACGATCTAGGTAGCAAGTTTTCAGTGAAAAATGTGACATGAGAAAATATTTTCTTTGAATTTTGGAGCCAGATATTTTTGCATATGCAAGAGAGAGGATAATAAATAATCGGCGAAAAAGGAGAGATGAAAATATGAACGGTTCGCTACTCATCGTCAACCTGCTTGAAAGAGAGCATGGTTTTCACCCAGCTGAGCGAGAATTTCGAACTCTGGCTAGAATGAAAGATGCAAAGAGAATGTGTTGAAAGTTCCGTCAGTGTACGGTACGGGGACCAGTATCACAACGCTTCACGGTGTTTCTCTCTGAGGTCTCTGCGTTAGAGATCACGAGAAAAATAACTTGAGTAATCTCAGACGTTGCGAATCAAAACAAACCCGAAGAAGGAGAGAGTTCCTCTCCCAAGTGCGCATCAATACAGAGTGCATATAAACTACTGCTAGAAACTATCACATAGTAGTATCAGTGGTACGGTACATGAGCCGTACCAACACGTTACTTTTGCCTGTTGAGGTGGGGGATTCGTCCGTGCTTCAACCTACCCCGCAGTGGGATGTTAGGCAAAGGTAACGTCCTTGGTTCGAGTACTACTTTACCCATGACCTTTCGCTCAATTTTCAATACTTCTATTCTTTTTCCAACCTACCGTACACTGGACGGAACTTTTAACACTTTCTCTTCATATCTTTCATTCTAGCAAAAACATAACTGTCCACTCTTGGTGCCTCATGGTGATGAGCGAACATCTCCTTTTCAAAATAAGTCACAGCAAATGTCGATGAGATACATTTGTTCTGTGGCCAATTAAAAATATGTCCTAAGATTTAATTTTTTTTTGCCATTTGAGCACCAGTGGCATAACAACGAGGCACCAAGCTATAAATAACCTGACACAGAACAGATCATCACTCGCTTGGGACCATTTTTTGTCCAAAGATTTCTGCACCGTGAACTTATTAAGCACTCGGGCCAGAAAATCGTTGGATTGAGCGATACATTTAGCATTTCCATCCGCCCGGGTGACTTTATTCAGTCACTCCATTCAAGTAAACATTCCTTCTCGAAGATGGTACCACTCCACATGTGCGTTTTTAAACTCGCAAATGTGTGTTTATCTTTTTCATACTGATCTTAGATTTTTTTGTCGTGATCCCTCGGTTGAACGCGTAACCAAATTCCACTTGTTCATCATCCATCATTCATCGTTGGTTCGTGGCGGCGGAACGGGGAAGAAGATTATGTTACGTCGAGGCTAGGATTTCCACCATTCATTCAAAAAACTAGACTCCGGATAATTACTCGCGCCTCTGTCACACTTGGCAGGGGGGAAAACAACTTGACGAGTTTCATTCATGACTTTTTCGCGCAACCAGCCGAGAGGAAGCTGTCTTTGAAGAATTTTATTGCCCAACAACTTGTTAGCATGTCGTTCCCAAGGCGAGAGTCGTCAAGATTTTCGTCGGCAGATGGGAGTGATGTAACCAGTTTACAAACTGTCTTCCTGCTGAACGAACTTCTTCTTGTTTGCTGCTTAGTGCCGTGATTTATGAAAATCGTTTAATGAGCTATTAATCTCCACTGGGAAGGGAACATTCCTCGAGAGATGGTCCCAAAGGGGAGCATTTTTGCCTGGCAGATGATTTATTGTGAGAAATTAATTCTGACAACAAATTGGTTCCTGAACGAACATGATAATTGTGGATCAGCGACGAAAGTGAATTATTCCATTGTTAATGAATTGGTATTAATAAATTAATTATTCATTGAGAGCCTGTTGCTGCTGACAAGCGCAACAGGCGATAGTTCAAATGGATTATTTTCGTTTTCCATCAAAATGGAAATTCACTAGCATTTAAATATTAATTACAAGGGAATGAAAATTGACTCGTCTGCAAATCATCCTCCCAATCACCCATAGGCATCTGTTGCGTTTCGAAAAGATACCTATATCACACTTTAAACTTTACCCGCACTTCAGAAAGCATCGTCGGCCATGCTGCAATACAGGAGAAGATAAACTCCCAAGACGCTCGGACAGGCAATTAAGCAATTACTTTGCTTCTGATGCCATTCGAAGAGAGAACGATGATGGTGTAGACAGGCGACTGTCGGTACATTGCTTCTAGAAAACAGAGGCCTCTTTGAGTGATGGCCAAACGGGCACATGGACACAAATGGACATCGTCGATGTTGTTGTTGTTGTTGTTTCCACAGACTCCACAAATTGAGTCGTCGCAGTCACAGAATTGATGAACCTAGAATCTTTGGTCAGCCTCAGAATGTCTCCTCCGTCTGATGTGTCTAATCCCCAATCTTAAACACGGGTTGGTCGGTGATGATTTGTGCGTTGCACCGCACTAGTTAGCATCACTCCCTTTGGGATCGGTGGTAAGATCGGTGTCGTAGCAAAATCGGCTGAGGTTAGTGTATCGTAGATTGTGATATCCTAGTGCAGTTTACAGGTCAATCATCACTGATTGGATTCCAATGGAGTCGGGATAGTGGAAGAGACTAGTCAAGTGTGAATTAGGAGACGATTGTGGGAAAAGTGTTCGACGACGTGTTGGGACACATGTGATTCTCATTTAAAGAAGGAAAAACTAGAGCGGTGAGAATAGAAATGGAGATAGAGCTGACGTTTTCAATTTAGATGATCATTGAACGATATGCGGTTGAAGCATGAAATTTTGAAAAAAGATTGTTTAAAGGGTGATTCGATCAAAATTTGGTCGACTTAAACTTGACGCATTTCATTTCATCGTGCATTGAAAATTTTTGCACGCCCCTCATTTTGAAAATGTGTGCGTGTAGCATTATGCCTTTTTTTTTATTTTGGGATTAGCACTTCAGTTATCAAAATGTCGTCGAAGGAAGAGAAGCAACGCATCAAAATTTCGAACGTGCATGGCGAAAATCCAAACTAATCTCACAAAATACCATCGTATTAAAAGTGTTCGGTGAACGTTTGTCTACAGCCAGGAAAACTGGATCGGGGGGGAATCGAAAGCCGGAGACCACAGCGACGACAAAAAGAGTTGCCATCCTCTCCGCACGAGATGTTGCAAAGAATCTTGGAGTGGCTCCTAACAACCGTGGAAAGAGCTAAAAAACGAGCTGGACTGTCGACTTACAAGAAAGTGGTGACTCCAAATCACGACGATAAACAAAACACGTCGGCCAAAGCACGATCGCGAAAGTTGTACACGACGATGCTGAAGAAGTTTGATTGCGTGATACAGGACGATGAAACTTATGTCAAGGCAGACTTTAAACAACTTCATGGACAGGAATTTTATACGGCAACCGGATGAGAAAGGATGGCAGATATTTTCAAGCACATTAAACTGTCAAAGTTCGCGAACAAATACCTGGTGTGCAGGCCATCTGTACCTGTGACTTGAAGAGCAACGCGTACATTGCGATCGGAATCGTCAACCAGGAAATTTATCTGAGCGAGTGCCTACAAAAAAGTCTACTGCCTTTCCTGAAGCGACACAATTGTTTCGATCTATTTTGGCTGGATTTTGGCATCTTGTCATTACGTAAAAAAGGCCATGTAGCGGTATGGTGCCAACAACGTTGAAGGACAAGAAGGCTGCCAGAGCTCTGCGAATCGAACAATATTGGGCTATCGTCAAGCGGAAACTTAAGAAGACTCAAAAAGCTGTTGTGAGCGAGAAACGAAAGTCCCGGCAATTCGCATTCGGTAAAAAGGAAGCTCAGCTGAATATTTCTCCTGTATTCTGTATTAACTGAAGTTGAAAAAGAAAAAGAATTTGACTTATTAATAACAACTTTGATCGACTCACACACATTACTACTTGACCAAATATTGATTTTTAGATTGGATTATAAGTTGTTTTTAACAAGTTCATTCATTTGTGCAGGCGCGACCGAATTAACATTACAGAGCCAAATTTACTATTACAATATACATGAATAGTCTTAAAAAAAGTTAAGAGGGGAAAACCGATTAAACGCGGCCTTCGCGAGATTAGTGGGAATAAATGTTTTGACGTAGGACTATGTCTTTGTTTTCAATACAGGGGTACTCGTTGCGAGTATGAAAATTTGGAGCGTCACGAAATATGCTCAGGGTTTGAACGTTAATAACTAATTCAACATTAAGCTATTTAAAATAACATAAATACAAGATGATCATAATGTCGATTTTCAGAACAAATTTACCAAATGCACAGTATAATCCTAGCACAGACTTCATATTTAAGTCAGGAACATCTCCTAGACAGCCAGAAATGATATGTTTGGAAATATATCTAAAAAATATTGCATATTAATATATAAATATAATACCTTCGTATTTTGAATTTGTTTTTGGCATTCGTGTAGCTGTGCAGAGCTAGATCTGCTGTAGGGACTCATTTGATGGTAGCATGCACCCAGGATGATACACTGGCGAGCAGTCGTTGTCCAGATAAGCGTTGGTGCAGTTGGCTGTTGATGCCGATGGTGCCGTCAACCTCACTGCGTGAAAAATGGCTGCTGAAATCTGCGAGTTGGCGAAAATGCCGCCCGTGACAACAGCGAGACAAAAATCATCCCACGTCACCTGCAGACGGCCAGTCGCAACGACAAGGAGCTGAACCAAGAAGACCACAAAAAAAGCCAAGTTTAATAGTGAACTGTTTCTCCCCCGTCAACTAAATCCGTCCTTTTCAGGACGACCAAATCAGTTTGCCGACTAAAGAGTTTGTTTGGTTGAATTCAGTCCCTTGAACCCAAAAGGGCCCTTTTCAGGGCAACCAAAACAACTGAATTTAGAACGGTAACGAAGCATGATCTTTCTGTTAAGTGGAACCGCATGCAGGGCAAGGCCCATGCTAGGATGGTGGCTTCCTACATACATACATACGCATACACATCTTACATTTCGCATCATCAGCGTCCACCACAATAAAAATACTCGCAAATGCTGACAAGGTCGATGATTGGAATTCAAAATTAACACAAAACGAATCAAAAAACCAAACGAAATACGATTTATTCAACCGAAAACCACATTCGACGCAATCACTTTAGTTTTTCACTTCTTCTTCTTCTTTTTCTTCTTTCTGGTTTGCTTCGCCTCGCGAAGCATATGTTAAGGCCAGTGACTGAGACTATATGCCCTTAAGTTTTTCACGGACAATAGGAATGCAGTCAACTGAGTGAGAGAGAATACGGCTACATTTTGACGTTTAATTGACAAGTACTATTTTCTGTTTCTCTATCAATGTTGTAGGTCAAAAGCGAGAGATTAGAGGTAGATAGAAAAAGATGGCTTAACATCAAAGAGGTTCGCCGTAGCCTCCCAGTGTAAAAAAACACACCCGAAAATAAATTCACATAATCAGTGGAAAATTCAGGAAAAGGAAAATGCTTTGCAAAATCAAGTAAATCTTATGTGCCCAGTGAAATATAAATGATTAGTCAAGCAACAATTATTTTTCTGTGTGGTATTCATATAAAAGTCACTTCTTTTAGTATTGGAAAATATCTACATGTGCTTCCAGTAATAGCTAAGTGAAATTTTTTTTTCAGTGCAGGAATGTAAGAAACAGAAATGGATGACACCGAAAGAAAAAAAAACTAATTTTTCAACAGATTTTTGTAATGTAAAAATTCAAGCGGATGTTCCGCATTTATCGATGCGGATGTGGATATCCGCAACACTCCTGTGGTCAACTGCCAATTGTGTGTTTTTTTTTTGAACATTTTCAAATAAGAAGAACGCAATTTAATCTAATCTCTTATCTCACACTAACGCAGCCAATTCTTGAAAGCAACCTGGAAAATGACGCAATGCATCTTTTTTTTTGTCACCGGCCAGTGATTCCAGGAGGAGTGTCTGAAATCACTCTACTTATTCGAATCACGGGAAGAGAAAAAGCGTGAACTTCCGGTACCAAACGCTGCTATATAGGGTTAAATAATGTGATAATTTGTATTTTATCGTTGGGAGCATCGAGGCTAGAAAGATTAGTTTATGCTCCTTTGCCTGTGGGTGGGCTTTTGGCATTTGCCAAGGAAGAAGAACGAAAACACATGAACTGGAATTTAAAAACTTAAACTTAACATACAGGTTAAACAAACTACAGTCGTAAGCTAATGTTACTATATCCAAAAATACATAAATAAGTTTCATCAACTCCAGTTCACGTAAAGCCAAATCATCTCGAACAGGTACAGTTTGCAAAATAAATATATCCACCCCCTACCAACTTATTTTTTTTTTCTTTAATATGATGAGTGTTCCTCCATGATTTATCAATTTATGTTTATTTATCACATTGCCATTGAAAATACGGCGTTTATATCTTTTGTTGAATTTTCATTCGATAAATAATGAAAAAGGGAAAAAAATTACGCAAAAAAAAAATTCCATCCCCTGCCGGATATTACGATTTAAGTGTGTTGAACAGAGTTCTAGTGTGTATTTTGCAATTTTCTCGAATGTAAACATTGTGCCTAGCTGTCATTTAGTGCTCTTTAAGTTTTCGTGCTCAAAATTTCAGTTTCGTGTTCAAAATTGGACGATATTTGTTGCATAAAAAAAAAAAATTTGATTATTGAACATCACAAAACTGGCAAATGCTACCGGGATATTGCCGATATTGTCCAGCTTCAGCAAGATACGGTCACTAGGATTGTGCAGATGTACAACTAGGCGAATTGACAGAACTATCTTGAAGGCGGAGCTTGGCCGAGGACTATCAGCTCCGACAATTGCGAAACAGATTGAAAGCGAAAGGGCCGAGAAGCACGACATAAAATGTAATAAGGACTGTTATATCTTCCTTTGACTACAAAAACAAATACCAGAAACCTGTGGACGCGACTTCCTCTTCCTGACATGTATGTTCATGTTCGCCAGATAATTTTTCACTGGCTAAGCGCACGCAGCGATGTAGCCACTTTTCCTTCGGTCTTCCTCTTCAGCATCCGTTGGAGCTGCTTGTCGCTCAGGGTCGTCGGCCGTCCAAAACCGGGCTTTCTTTCGATGCTCTGATTGTTGTCTAATAGTGCCAAGATGTTGTAGATGCCAGAACGGGCGTATCCGATGTCCACAAAGTGTCGAACGATGTCCGTTTTCGACGCGGCCGGGCGTCGTCCTTCGAACGCGCACACTTCTGAACGGAGTTGCTTCACTGTATTTGCCATCACGGCTAGACTTCGACTGATAAAGCTGTCAAATTTTGTCTGCTGACTTATGGGTTACTATGATTGATGCTGCATGAGTAGTTTCGTCAGTGCGGCTGAAGGTAAACCCATGAAAAATCGGCAATTTTTATCCATTTTTTAAAATGCAAACGTTAATTGTGGGAACCGATCTGATCGGCTGAAGTGCTTGAATCGGCATTATCAGCGCAGCTTTCGGATGTTGTGGTATTCTGTAGAGATTTCGTATAACCCATTGTACAATCTCGGCACCCGTTTTTGTTCCAATTTTTTGTTCCAAGCCATCTGAAAGGAATTTTATGGAGCCATGACGAACAGTGGGACCTCTCACATATGTTGTAAGGGATGTCATGGTTTTCCACAGGTTTCATCCAGTCTCCATTCATATACATCACTGGCCCATTTTGAAAGCTTTGTGAAATGCTCAGGTGACCGACTAAGTCACCAGACATGAAAGTTTTCAACCGTTTAAGTTTAAGCATACTCTTTTCCGCTTCTAGTTGCACGTATTCCAGAAAGCACTGGTTGCCTTACTGATCACACACTCAAGATGAGCATACCAGTTCAGTTTGGCATCCAGTATCACTCCTAAGTATTTAACCTGTTCACTAAAGTTTGGCATTGCCCGGATAGTGATGCCTCCAGAGCACGACTATTGGATACCCTAGTGGCCCGAGGTAGACAACCCTTCCGTGAGGTAAGAGATGTTTTGGGTATGCGTGTAACGTCATCACCCCCCTCCCGTCCACTCTAGTAAATTCCGTGCCATTGGGTCCCAGTTATACTATCCTTTTGTTTCTATGCTACTTGTACCTGTCCAGCAAACTATGGTCACCCATCTGTGGCTTAGTTCCTGAAAGGGACTACTGGGATCGAGGATTTGGTAGATGTCGCATCCAAAAGCAGCAATTAATGGCTTAAATAAATAACCTACCTAGCCCTTTACAAATGATAATGTGACCCATTAACCTCGAGCTAGCCACGAGTAATTGGCATCCCACTTTAACGCATATAGTAACTGTTGACTTACCAGACTGGTAAGCAAACTGGAACTCAGATAGTGGATGCTTGTTCATGTAATTTGAATCGATATAATCATTCAACATTTTTTCCATAGTCTTTAATAGGACTGATGAAAGACTAATGGGTCTGCATGATTTAGCATGTGCCTTATCTCGCTTTCCTACTTTAGGTATGAAGATAACTTTTACTTGTGTCTTTGAAGTTGTAATATTGTTGAGTCTTAAACTTGTCTTAAAAATCTCAATTAATGGCGAGATCAACACTGCTTCGCCGTTTTGAAGTAATGCTGGAAATATCTCGTCAATTCCTGCAGAATTGTAAGCCTGAAAAGATTTCAACGCATTTCTACCCTGGCTTTCTTAAAGATTTTATAAGCCAAGTCATTTGCGGTGATTTTTGTTCTAACAGACATTTTAGATGTCCTTGTAGAACTTCTTTCACCTTTAAGTGATCTACTCACAAAACTGATCCAGGAAAATATGTTTCCATAATCAACTTTTACGTTTCACTAGGAGTTTTTGTAAAAACTCCATCTTCATTTTTCAGATTTCCAAGTTCAATCGTATGATCATTTGCAAGAGTCATCTGAAGTCTTGCAACTTCCTGACTATTGCTTATGTGTTCACACGATAGAACACAGGATCTTCGTTTAGATATTCTTATTTCTTTATTGTACTCAGTAAGTGCACTCCTATAGGGGGTCCAATCTGGAGTTCGTTTCTAGTGTTCTAGTAATTACTTATTACTGATGTTGTAACCTAGATTTTATAATAATTGAATAAGTATGAGAAAGTAAATTATTAACCTCGATTTTTTTTTAAATCCACTGAAAGGTAGCCATTATCCCAAAATTTAGAATTGATATAACTCAGAATCTGTACTAGATATTGAATGTTTTATCACATCAGTTTGTATGCTTACTTGCTGTGAGCAGTCTGATGGAGTTTGATTCGATCTTGATTTGCTAACAGTCAAGATTTATCAATTTGAAATAGCGAGGTAAGTTTGCGAGAGAGAGAGATAAAAGATAAGAAAAAATACATGGAGCAGCAATTCACCTCAAGGCAGGAATGAAGAAATTGAGAAACAAAGCACCGTTTTGTACGACAAGCATGAGGGGATTGATTTCATCTGAAATATTTCAGAACTTGTGTAATGAAACGATATTCATTGCTTAATTAAATGCTCTTCGTTACTTAATTAGCAATTCGTACCGTCTACAAGTTCAGAACATGGCGCTACCCATGTAGCCAGAACCCATATTGATGCAATAACGCGCTACTTGGCACCACGGCTGGCGCGAAAGCAGAACCAAACACTCTCTTTTTTTATCACAGTTCCCTCTTCCCCTTGTTTGGTTCTACACAGCCAACCGTGGGGAACATAAACCATCTCCGTCGTCGCCAATGCCAGCCAGTTGCCGGGACCGACTGCTGGGAAGCGCACATGTCGACCTTCGAAGGGTTATGCGTTATGCTTGCATTGTACACAGTCCAACCGACCGCTCATTATGCTTATGTGTGGTGTTTATTTATGGTTATTCTTTTTTCTGCCTTGCTCAAGATTAGAACAAATAAAGTTTCATGAGTTAATAAACGTCATGTAGTCGTCGTCCTCGTTCGATGTTCGTTGCGAATCCAAACTCGAGTCCACACGAGACACATGTGCATGCCGTTCTGGTTTGATTGGGAAAGTTATATCAACGATTTTACGCCTCGTTTGCTAGGCGACGGATTGTGACATTTGCATGTAATCGGAAGTTTTTTTTACGTGCTTAACTATTTGAAGAACTGTTTAAGCGGTTCAGTTACGGTTGAAATTGTTCACGGTTGGCCATTAACAACATTTCTCACAATAAAAATGACCATTTCCTGCACGCCATGAAGGATAGAACTTCTCGTCGTCAATAGATGAAGATCAACACCTTTAATCACACACTTGGAACACAAACATAAACTTCATGACTTTTGGCTCCACACTCGTCGTTTCCGGACAAGAAAGAACTCCCATCAAGCTAACGGTAAGGGGTTGAAAGAGTTGAACGAATCAGCCATGATTTCAAATCACGCACACAATCTTACCAACTTGAGCAGTAGCAGTTTGAATCTGATTGCAAAAGTACCATACCATGTGTATGGAGAGAGGGGAGACATCAGCCAGAAACGACCACAACATAGAAACGAGCAGCCAGAAGTATGGCAGCTGATGCAATTATCCTTCGACCGAACGTTCGGCGGGTTAGCGAATCAGTGTATGAGTGTGTGTGTATGTGTGTATGAGAGCGACCCTTCGCCATCCCCCCGTGCGAGGAATTGCATCCATCTCGACCGATTTCGATTATGTTCTAGTGATGACGGCGCGACGGTCCATCTAGACGGGAGTTAGTTGCAAGGAGCATGCGCGTCTTCTGCTGGTTCCCCATAGCGGCACTATCACCAAGAACACAAGAGTACAACTTTCCGTCTTCCAATCTGTGCGATTTTGGCGGACGAAGGAGACCGACGCCGGAGCATGATGATGAACAATGGAGGCTGGACCAGTGTCCAACGTCGTTTGGAACTCAGGAGGAATAAATCTTCCAATTAAACAAAACGGACGATATGAACGATTGTTGTTCGTACTGTTGTGTTTAGTGTAACCTTCCATTTCCATTTTGATTTTAAACTCTCTTGTTTGCGTGAACACCATTTTTATGGCAGTAAATGTTAGGTTAGGGCGTTATTATTATTGTTTTTGATTTGTTGTCGTACACTGAAAGTACTTTAAGAAGTTGCAAGTAATGTGATGCTTGTCATGATGGTTTTTCAATAGATAATAATCAGATTAGATTGGACAAAAATAAACAATGTCTGTGAAATCAACAATGCAGCCAGTGCAATTTGTGAAGTAGGTATTTGTGTTTAAGTTATTTTAAAGGGTGGACCGGTAAAAATATGGTCAAAAAGGATTAAGTGCATACTGATACGTTTCTTTTAAATGATCAATCTTTATTTCGTTTTGAAGTTCATCATCTACAAAACACAGGAAAATTATTTGTTTAGGCTTCCGATTTTCCAAATGCGAATTGTCGGGCTTTACGTTTCACACCTTCCATCAAGTTTGGTACCGCTGTAATATCCACCTAATGTGATGCTGAGCTCCAATTTGTCTTGAACTGTGTTTCACTTTCAGCTGTTTTTTTTAGTTCTTTTGCGGTTTCTCTTTCCGATTGCATAGTATTTTTCAAATGAGCGTATTCCGGTGAGTTTGGAAGGTTACACTATTTGCGGTATACCATTCCTGAGCCATTTTCCCATAGTTGCAAGAAGCGAGGTCTTACCAAAACAGCACGGAACAACAATTTTCAAACATGAATTTACGAAGTAAGTGATGTTCGGGAAAATCGTAAAACTTCAATTGGCGTGTGTCAGGAAAACTGGCAACCCTGAATTTTTTAATATTGTTTTTTGTTCATTGATCCATGAACCCTATGTGTGGACAAAGTTTCGTAACAATCTGAGACCCTTCGGCGCAATTTGTACGATAATAAAAAAAAACCACTGTAACCTTATATGTCGTCTGACAGTCCAGCTCGTTTCTTTGCTCTTTGCTCTTTGGACTGTTGTGTGTGACTTTCCCATTTTGATTCCGATGGAAAGGTAGGGATTGCGTTTGAGAATGCTGCCAATATTCTTTCGGTCAGCGCGGCTTCGTGATTTCTGTTCGTCGTCAGACGTTTTACGAACACTTTTATAACATTCGTCACGGTTGATTTGGCAATATTAAGCGATTTTGCCAAGTCGGCTTGGAAATACTTTGGATTTTGCTAATGCGCGTACAAAATTTTGGTACGCTGCTCTTCTTTCTTTGACGCCATTTTGACAACTGAATAGAAAATGCCGTATGTATACACCTACATCATGAGGGATATTAAAGTTTTTTAATGCACGGTTAAAAACTACAAGATAAATCCCCATCTAGTTCTTCGAAATGAGGACGTAAAACTACGAAACTGAATGTAAGCCATTTGGATTGTATAATCCGAGCAGGAACGAAGGTATTAAGAGGTAAAATATCTGAGGATAATACCATAAAAGTCTTCACACAATGTTATGCGAATACTAAATTAAGGTAAAGCCATGCCAAAATAGAACTTCTCAGATATTCCCAAGTATCCGAAATAACAAGTTTTGTTATTCGAGAGATATTTTGCTTGCAATTCTTAGGTATTTTGCTAAGGTATTTTACCTCTTAATTTGAGCTCATTAATGCCAAGGTTAGTTATCAAGATCAAAATCAGGTATCCGTATGTTGTTATCTCCTGCTAGGGAATGCAACACTCAAAAAATTAACCTTTTCAGGCCTGATTTCTTCCAGGCGTTGTAAAATAAGCAACTTGGTGTATTCGGACTGATTTAGTGCTCAATAAAATAGAAACAATAGAAAAAAAAATAGGAAATATTTTTTTTTTTTTGAGATGTGCTACACCGTCCAAACTGACCTGGAGTTCAGAAATTAAGATCTACAGTGATAACAGGAGCTTTATACGCTATAGAGTGTTATGTTATGTATTCAAACATATTTAATGAGTGTCCTGAAAGACCAACAGACAGTATAAGATAATCATGGGATATTCTATGCCAAACAAACTAACTAAACTTTGTGTAGCCCATTCAGCTACTGTTACAATTGTAGACCTTAACTTTTGAAGGACAGTTTGAATGACCTGAAACTAACAAAGTTCTAGGTTTCTATTATTCATGTAACAAGGTTATCCTATGATGTCTGTGGATGTTCCAGAATATTAAATGAATACGTTTGAAAATTTATCGTAGCTTTGTAAAGCCCTAAAGGCTACGGTTACTTCTGTACATCTTAAGTTCTGAACTCAGGGTCAATTTTAATGAACTTGAATGTCCCAAGATACTCTGAAAATGACTGGTGACCTTACAGAAGATTCACTAAATATGTTTGAATACATATAGTCGTCTTTTATAGGTTATAAAGCTACGATTACGACTGCAGATCCTAATTTCTGAAGTCTACGTCAGTTTTGGTTACTTAGAATATCTCAAGATAGCTAATTATATATGTTATCGTTCCAAAAAACTCAATTAATTTGATCAAATAAATAATGTTAATTTGTTTATTCCAGCTGTAGAATTTTAGTTTTGAGCTCCAGGATTGTTTGGATAACATAGAACATCATAAGATTATCTCATAATGCCTGATATTTTTTCACCTGGATTTACGTGAACCAGCAAAATAATGTTAAAAAAGCTCATTTTAACGATTGTCAAATATACTGTTGTGCCAAATACACTGCACATAAACTGAGCGTCACATGAACTGAAACATTCCATTGCCATTCGGTTTATTTACATTTTCAACGCTGAACACTGATTGTTCCCATTCAATCTCAATGAACATTCCTTGATCTTTACATGTACTTAAGGTAAATAGTTGATCACATATGCCAGATGGCTTCCATACACATCTAGTCACGTTTCACACAGAGAACAGACATCCAGGCTCGAACTTTTTTTTTCATTTTATTGTGTAAATTTTTAAAAGCAATCCATTGGAAAAACAACGCCATCTAGTCTGAGTTTCACCAAACTAAAATTGACAGATTATCAAATCTCGAGGCGGGCAAGTGGCGCCATCAACATACGAATCACCAAAACTAACGGAAAAGAGCTGTAATTTTAAAAAAACAGTAACCGAAATTTACACACGGAGGGCACTCTAGCTTGGATGTCTCTTCTCTGTGGTTTTACTTTGATTTTCGTCGTGCGTGCGTGTGATTTAATAAAATGTGGAAGTTTTGATCGACAGTTCGATTATGTTCGATCATATCTTCATTATGTAACAAGACAACATCGTTAGTTGCTCTCAGAATGCATATAATGCAACAACACGCGAGAAATTGGGAATTCTGTTTGCTAAGCGTATTGTTATATCTTTATAATAAAATTATATCCTATTTATTTATAACCTACATTTCTCTATCTTAGTTTTACTTTGAGCCGATCAAAACGTCAATGTAAATTTAAATTGCAATGTGATGGTCCCTATATTATTTCTCACACTTCAAATATGTGCGAGGAAAATAATGTAAATGTACGCTACTTTTTTGAACTGTGCGTAGTAAATCCGATGTACGGCCATTCCATTATTCAAGAACTATTTGGTGCAGTGTTTGTGCAGAAAAGGTCATCGCTTTTTTCATCGGCCCGTACTTTTTCGAAGACGATAACAGCACTACGCTAACGATTAATGGCGGGATTTTGTGATAGTTTAGGCGAACCAACCTCCAATCCCGAGCAGAAACGAATAACTTCATAACTGGCCTTGAACGTTTAAGAGCTCAGATTTACAGGTAAAATACCTGAGGATAAAGGGTGTCCGCAGTTAAATTGCACCACTTACAATATGCTGTCACATTTTGCCCTTTGAGTTGATTTCAACGAAATTTTGGGTGAAATGACCTCAGCGTGCATTGTTTACACTGCATGAGTTTCATTGTAAAATGTGTCATAGTTTCGAAAATGGAGTCGAAGGCACAGCAAGTGCGCGAGAACATTTTGCACACGCACCTCGACAAACCACTTCTTTCGCACCGAGCCATCAGAAAGATGTTGAAAATTCACTAGTCTACAGTGTCTCGTGCCATAAAACGTTTCGGGGACCGTTTAACTATCGATCGGAAGAAAATGAGTGAACGAAAAAGTGTTCCGTACTGTGTGAAGGATCATAAGCGAGTGGTTGCTGCATTTAACCGCAAACTCAACTGATCCGTTCGGGATGTCGCGAAAAAGCTGCACTTGACCAAAAGTTTCGTTCAGAAAGCCATGAAAAGAGCTAGGCTCATTCATTCAAAGTTCAGAAAGCTCCAAATCGCAAAGAAAAACAGAATTGGACTGCTAAAACACGTGCGCGTTAGCTGTACACACAAATGTTGACGAAACCACACTGCTGCATCATGGACGATGAAACACACGTAAAAGCTGACTTCATACAAATTCCCGGCAACCAGTATGTGACTGCGAAAGACAAGTTCGATGTTGCAGAGTCTCTCAGGAAACAGCAACTTCCCCAAGAAATTCATGATTTGGCTCAAAACACAAAACGTTCCAAAATTGTTTGATCGGACCTAGCCTCTTGTCACTACTCCAAGGATGTTCTGGAGTTGTATAAGACGAGTGGTGTCAATTTCGTACCGGAGAATCTTCATCCCCCAAACTTACAGAGTTGCGGCCAATTGAAAATTATTGGGCTATAATGAAGCACGAACTTCGTAAGCATCCTAAAGTTGTCACCACAGAACATAAAATTTTGAAGTCAAGGTTGAAACCGGAAAAAATGTCGGTTCAAGCGTTGTACAAAATCTTATGCGTGGTATTAAGAAGAAAGTTCGAGCTTTTGGATTTGGTAAAGAAATACAGTAAAAAAAACACCTAAACCAAGGTTATACAATCTTGTTCCCTGAATATTTCATGACAATCGGTTGAGAGACTTGTTTTTGAGGACGAGTTTAAAGTGATGCAATTTAACTGTGCACACCCTTTAATACCAGAAAATTGTTCCCTCAATGTTATGCAAATACCAAATTGAGTTAAGACAATACAAAAATAGTACCTCTCAGGTATTCTCAGGTATCGCAAATAATAAGTTTTGTTATTTGAGAGATATTTTGCTTGCAATTCTCAGGTATTTTTCTAAAGCAATTTAAAACTATTTTACCTCCAGTAAAGGCATTATGGAGGAATATACAGTTAGAAAGATCAAAAATTGCAATTTTTTTGCATGAAAAATTAGTAAATTTCCCGTAAAATACGCTCCTGAATTTTATTTTCGAAATTCGAACTCCAAGTGTTTCGTTTCATCGTTTTTCGAAGATGCCTTCTTCGCGTGCGACCGATAATTAAAACTTTCAAAACAGCATTTTCGGAGTTTATACCGGTGATAGCTCGAAAACTAATTATTCGATTAAGATGAAACTTATAGGATTTGTTTATTATAATATTACCTTCTATATGAATTGAAAGTTGTTGTAATATTTTATTATTAAATACGGAAAAATGTGATAAAATGGCGGAAAAAATGTGATTTTTTTCAAAAATGTTGCAATTTTTTTTTACTTTTTTTCAATTCATCTACTTCTATTAATGTAATTTTTTTGGGTTAGCAGGTTTCAGATCGAAACTGCGACCAGGAGAGCCGGCACAAGCAAAATGTATCGACTTTTTCAACGTACTCTAACAGCCGCCATTTTGTTGAAAAAAATTTGATATTTTGTCACTACATGGATATTTTAGTTTACTACATGGATACACTTATAATTGTATAAAAGTTTTGATTGATTTAAGTTAAAACTTCCCCTTGAAATTTTTTTTTCAAAAATGAGTTTTTTTCTCGTTTTAAATGTATATCCCCCCTTAAACGGCAAATTTGCATTGAGGTAATGGTAATTTGCATTACCATAAACAACTACTCAAGTAGGCGTTCCTAAATAACTTTACATTTTAAGGGGAGTTTTGACATCTTTGAGATCCATAGAAAAATATGTTGGGTTAAGCACTTCTTCAGCACAAAATGATTCTCTTCGTTTTGGGGGTTTTGTTGGTCAATTTATCTGAGACTAGGTTAAAAGATTCTTTGTATAAAAGTACATCTTTTGCCCGAGCTTCTGACAATTTGGCCGTGTGTCAGAGAATTTTGACGCTAACTACCCCCCTTTTTAAAAAATACAATATTTTGGGACGGGTTCTCCCTTAGCTCAGTCGGTAAAGGCGAAGCTTTAAAGCAACACCATGCTGGAGGTGGCTGGGTTCGATTCCCGGTCTGGTCTAAGAATTTTTCGTCAAGGAAAATTTATCGACTCTCTGCGCATAAAGTATGATTGTGCTTGCCACACAATCATACTAATGCAAAAATGGTACCTTGCATCGAAAGCTCTTAATGCATAGCTGTGGAAGTGCATTTAGAACACTAAACTGAAAGCAAGCAATAAGCTTGAAACGCTAAGAAAGAATATATGTTGGAATGAAAGAAGGGACCATCAGAGCACCCGGTTGAAGCGATTTGGATAGGAAAAGTAGGACTGTCAACTTCCTGTTGTTTACATATCGTGAATATCTAGTGCGAAATTTTACTAGGTGGTTTTAATGTGATTTCTGAAAACAGGCCCACAACACGATTTTGACCCTTCATGATGAAACATTTGCCACAGTACAACCTTGACCAAATCGTTTAATTAAAACAGTCCAGTGCTATAGGCAGTTACCTTGCTAAAGCTTGCTTCAGATAGAATTGGAACAAAAACAATTACCTGTATTTCAGTTATTTATTATTGAATTCGAGATCATTTTTCATACAAATGTAGCGTTTTCTTCATACGTTTAAGAAAAAATACAGATAAAATTATTCGTCACGGTTTCAAAGGAATTCTCGAATTTTTCCTGTAACACGGCTCATTAGGCGGCGCACACCTTCTTCGTTCATCGTTTTAGCTATCTTATTCCACCAGGTCTTCACCTGATTGATGTCTTTGACAACCTTTCCCTTTGCCTTGAGTCTCCTCTTCATGATTGCCCAGTATTTCTCAATAGGGCGGAACTGGGGGCAGTTGGGTGGGTTAAGGTTTTTCGGAACAACCTGGACCCCTTTCTCTGCATACCATTCTTGAACGCCTTTGCTTTAATGACAGCTTGCCAAATCTGGCCAAAACATTACGGGATGGTCGTGGGATTGAATGAACGGCAAAATTCGTTTTTGGAGACACTCTTTTTGGTATAGTTCCGACGTCATTGTCTTATTTGTAACGAAAACTTTCGTTTTTTTGCCACAGCTGCAAATGCCCTGCCAAATCATGAATTTTCGTGCAAATTTGTCGGCAAAAACAAATTTAAATGTGGCTGGAACATCCCCCCGAGCCGTTGCCAAGTTAAATTTTTGACCTGGGATTTGCCCGAAGTCAGCCTTGACAATGGTTTCATCGTCCATCAGAAGACACCCGTCGAACTTGGTCAGCACCTGGTCGTATAGCTCCCAAGCACGGATTTTGGCCACACTATTCTGTTTTATGGTCCGATTTGGCTGTTTGCTAGCTCGATACGACTTGATTCCTTCCCGGAGTCGAGTTCTCCTCACGGTACTATGGGCAGCACCGAATTTTCTGGCCAAATCACGGTCCGACAGATTGGGATTCCTATTAATCGTCTTCAAAATCTTACCACGCAGTTTCCGGTCGACAGTTCCACTCCGACGATTGGCTTGAGGCTTCCGAATCGTCGTCAATGATTCCTTATACCGTTTGATAACGCGCCTTACGGTATTTCTGGGCAATTTCAGCTGTTTAGCTAGCCTAGATGCAGACCACAATGGATTTTCCAAATAACTGTGCACAATGTTTGCCCTTCTTTCGGCTTCCATGTTGATTGTTTACAAAGTACAGTCGATTTGCGGAATGTCAAAAATACATACGTGAAGCTGACAAAATTCCCGACACGTGGGCGCCAAGAACATCCAAATCCATCCACCAGGAGCGCCACAATATGAGCAAAAGTTTGTTCCAATTCTAAATGAAGCAAGCCTTACATTAGATGGTAGCCTGAATAAACAAGTATTTTAAAGGTATTACACCAGTTATCGTTTCATAATTATTCAAGATAACTTCCAACAATTATAAACTGAAGATAAATTGTATCATATAGATGATATATGTTATGGTAAAACAAGATCTTACCATAACACTAAGAGGTTGTTAAATATCGTTACCATACTTACTTAAATGACTTTGTCTCGAACAAAATTTCCTGTGTATTATACAGTAAATAATTTGTGAATAATATTCTAGAGTTTTACTTTAGGTGGTATCGTTCAGTTCTGCTTTTATCATAAAATATTTTTTGCAACCATTACGATACACGTTAACATAATTTAATAATAAAAACGATATAAAAAGATAACAAATATTCTTAGAGTATAGTAATTTTATATGAGAATTTTAATCATGATGATAACTGCTACAATCATGATATAATAATTAATAATCCTTTTCCTGTTTTTTTTTTCTCCCAATCCAGGTAAATAAAAACACACCTTTGATGTTGACATTTGATTTATTAAAAGCTTTTCGTTGTGAAAAAATGTATATTTAGAACTTGAGGGGATATAATTAAAAAATACCAGCAAAAGAAATTCCAAGCCAAAGCAAAGGTAAGCCAAAAAGAAAGACACCTTGATTCATGGAACTAGGATATACTAGAAATACTATAATAGGAGATCAGCGGACTCAAAAACCGTTAAAATTGGCAATCAAAGATATATTATTAAAGTCAACAATACCGTTCACAGGTGGATTAAAATTCAGTTAGAAAGTAAAATCTACTTAATTAAATTGCAACAAACCCTTCACGGAGACTGATAAAACCGCTTCCTTACAAATACATATTATAATGATCAGTATTATAATAAGAGTCATACATTTTGTGTTAATAAACAAAAAATTACGATGTACATACGTTAATTACGTATTGTTAAAACAGTTGCCAGTTTTTTGTTTATCGTAATCATAATTCATATCGTTTTTCGTTATATTATACAATGAATGAGTAAGGGATAGACAATCCGAAACTGTTAATTTCTTGTTTATAAAATCATCATCATATATAGAATACGCAATTTATGGTTGTTCATAGTTTGAATGGTTTCTTACATTCCACCAGCATTATACACGGATGGTACGTATAATGGTGATTACAACAGGAATGGAAAATGTTTAATAATGATCATCCAGCTAATGGTAATTTTCTATTCTGGAGTTCACATAATCATTATAATAAATAATTTATTCTTGCTTTTTTTTCTAATTCCGGCCGGTGTGACATGGCCGCCATCTTAATTAATTTGGCACGGATAGCTAAAATTCTAATCAATAAATAAATTCAAGATGTCCTAACAGACCGATCAAAAGATAACCAACTATTTTCATATTTAAGTAAACGCATAATTTTTTTTAAACATTAATTTCTAATTAAAATGACAACTCAATCGTTGATAACAATACTTTCCGCTCCAATCCTCTGTCAAGCTGAAGGCGAACAAAAAAATCTAAGACAAATTCTTGCCTTTCAAAAACATGTGTCGCTTGAATGATTTTTTGTTCGATTGACACTCAAAGTCGTTAATGTTCGCTGCTGTGTCTGCTGTTGCCGGCAAAAACTTAATAGCACTGCGAAATACCGGATGGAGATTCATGTTTTTTCCACATCTACCATTCCTCACCGATATCACGGCATGATGGCAGGATTTTCTTTTTCCACCCATTTCATTCTATCGCTTCACAAGTTTGGATTTTATTTATGGCACTCTCCCGTTCACTTCCATCTAATTTTTCATTCATAAAAATGTGCGCTTATTTTCAGGCAAATTTGCACTCAACTCCCAAGTGGTTTCTTCCTGCCAACCTGCCATCGTCGCTGGCCGTGCTATTTTTGGCCCCCAGGAGCCCCGGCCCCGAAACGCATCTCCAGATGTAAATCATGCTGTGGTGGAAATACCGTCGTGAAACTAACTTCTGGAAGCACCGCTGGCACACTACTACTGTCCATTAGGCCTGCGGAAAAGAAATGGAGCCTCGAGCTCATTAATTATGTATAATTATGGGTCGGAATTTAAACTGCCCACTCGGTGGTGGTGACCGGTCCTAACTGACAAAGTGTACCGGTGGGGGAGATTTGCAGCAACTATCCTTTTTCTCTCGGACACAATGCTCGACTTTTGCTGCTGCCGGGATTTTTCGGGATGGGCTAAATGGGATAACATATCTGTGCCGTGAGTATTCGGAACATTCTCGGTAATTAAATTATCCTTGATTCGCGCAACCATTTGGATTTTCCCGGCTGCTCGTTTGGTCGCTGGAAGCGACGTGAGCTGCTCAAACCACGGTCGTATTTTTTTTTCTCTAGACATCCCAGATTCCTTGCACCGGAACTCGGTCGGAATGACTGTGCTGGGAGAATAGTACAATATTAAAAGTAGATCGCCGTTGCTGTTAATTAAGCCTAAATGAATTAAGCTCAGCTTTCACCATGGAGTGGTGGTGTGCTGTATTATGGCGCGAACTAGCGGAGGATACAGTCGGTGTTGGGTCTATCGCAGAGGCGAGAAGGAGGAATCGTCGGGAGGAGTCACATGTACAGGATGATAGCGAGTATGTGAGATGAATTTTAATGAGGATTTTTCTGTCTTGTTGCGATTTGGGAGCGTGGCAAGCTCTGGGGAACTGGAATGATACCGGAAAGATTTCCGCTTATTACAATAGCATAGACAGTCTGGTGAATCCGAATCGTGGTGTAAGAGTTCGAGTTGAGTATGATGAAGACAGTCAACGGAATTAATACTATATCGCTCCGGTGGGTCTGTTTAGGATTGATTAATTGATAAGAGATTGGAGCTGAACATCGGATGCGTTTCGTCTGCTTTCTTCGTCGTAAATAAAAATGAACAATGGATTCTGAGGTCGACGGTGATTCATTTTTTGAGACACTTGCAAACCGCCTGACTGAAAGTGTTCGCTCATAACGCAACTATTCATTCAATCATTTCATTTTCCTCCTTATGAAGCAATCGCCAACCTCAGCAGTGATGAAAAACAGCCCCCTGAAAAATAAACTTTACCCCTCCTACCGACTACCATTTTGTTCGGAGTGCAATATTGTCCCACCTACGTTCTACCCAAACCCCGGCGGCGTGCACATTGCTGTTGGCGGATCCTGCCAGAGCAGTGGCATGTGATGATGAAATATTGTTTTTGATAAATTAAATTTCAAAGTTTTTTTTTCCCTTGTACGTTCCCTCGACACTGATAGCAACATCGGTAGAAGTAGTAGCAGCAGCAGGTTGTTGTTGGCTGAGTGCCATTGCGCGAGGATTCCGAGTTGAGTTTGAACCACCCCCACCGTCGAATCGTCGAGCTTCACACACACAAGAGGTAATTAATATTTACAACTTTTTATTTTGATTGCCGAAAATTCGGATTGCTGGCAGTGTACTTGTATGCAAAAGAGCGATAGAATTTCAAATTTCGGAAGTCTTGCTTACGCCGTCAGCGAAACGTCACAGGCAGCGGACTGAATGTGAAATTTCGTAAATAATTTATTTTGCCCTGGAACAAATGCGATTCCGAGATGAAACGCAAATATGCAACGACAGTATGGATGGCTGTTGGGGTTGTTGGGGGGGTTTTGTAAAAAGAGCCGAACCACGTAAGCAGTGAGAAGTGAGAAAAAAAACGTTGCAATAAACAAATCCAAACAAAAGGTTCTGCTTGAGGGTTGTTGATTTCATCTACTGCGATAAAGCTTGGGAGAATCGAATTTATATGCAAATATTTGCTTTTCCGATAAGTTCGAGTTTAAAGTTGCCTGAATGTCGCATGGTTGGCTCTGGTTGTTGCTTACATTTTCTGTGGTTGAAATTTAAATCTACTGAGTTGTTTCAAATTGTTCTGCATCTAAGCCTGCATCTGCCACAGGCTGATAGTCTCTCTAATAAAGAAATCTAATCCAATTCAAATTGTTCTTCAGTTGTGAGGAAAGTTCTGGAAGGAGGAAACTATCCAGCTCTCGCAGACAAATTGGAACAAATCACAAATTGTTAAACTAAGGCCCTAACTAAGAAAAATGATTTCCAAACAACTCGCAGCAACTTCGCCTTGTTGCAAGCTGCAAATTGCATGCCAAAAACAACTATGGTTTGCTGCAACTTGAGCAGGATAGGAAAAAGATCGTCTGTTGGAAAGAAAGCGAGATTTACGGCTTGCAATTATTATTAAAGATAACCATAAGGTGATTTTCAAATATTACAAAGTATGGATACATTAATCCAGTTAGATACAATTTTGGCTTGAAAATTATCCTCAATTCACGCACTGAAAAAAAAACTTTTTTTTTTTATCTTAGTTGTAAAATGGTGGGATTTTATTGTTGTAAAATGGTGGGACAAACACATATCGACCTGCTCTATTGTTGCTATTTTTCCACGGTTTCTTGATAAAAATTAATTCCTTGACCCTAACACAACGACATCGGAAACGGAACCGAATTTAAATCATACATGTCAAACTGGTGTTGCACTGAAAATTAATTTTCGTTTATATTACGAAGTCGAAAGTAGAACTTACAAATCTACTCTTTGTTTTCTGCACCAAAACTGAATTGTACTTTCTAAAAAGCTTTCTTCGTATTTAATGTCACACGCGCAACTATCAAAAGCACTAAGCATTTGTTGACACAAAAAGAACATTCGTTCATTCTACGAATACAATACCAAGAGCTACGAGTAATTTGTTACCAATAAAAAATAAACGTAGTATGTGTAGGCAATGTTCACGTGAGTTGTGATGTTTGTTTTTTTAAGTATTGGGTCGCCGCAAAAGTCGAGTGGTAGGAAACTTCTGCTGGAATGGTGTGACACATCGAGGACAAATTCAACACCAACCTTCCCGGCCACACAGTCATCATGCAGGACGTCATTTATGCGAGATATCTTTCTGTCTAGATTTCATTTTCATGAAATGCGCAGTGCGCGAATATGACGTAAAGATAGGGTATGTGTCCCTTAACTCAGCCTATTATGCAATGATCGATTACATTTTTGATCATAACTCATTAAGTTTTTAAGCTGCATGCGCGATTCAACTAGTGAGACACTTGCTATGATAAATTTGATAAGACATGTGGTAGTATGTATTACGAAAAGCTAAACAACTCTTTTTATAAAGTCAGTAACATTCGAGGGATGTGGATTTAATGTCGGTCTATATTGATGTCCATTGGGTCTAATCATGGATGCATGTTCGTCGATTTTCTGATTCAAAGCGTTGTCAGCTGTATTCGCTCTACCCAACTAACTATTTTACAAATCAAACTAAAGTAAAACTGCCTCGAAACACTTAAGTGACGTTCATATATGATTTATCAGCCATTCAATAATGAAAACTTTATAATTCACTCCACAATGATTTTGTTCCTTCGGTTTGTGTTTAGATTCGCCACTTGAATAGAAACAACCGCAAATTCATGCATTTTCACTTGAAATTTATCAATAACAACGTTTTTACTAAGTATTTGATACAACAGGCCATAACTGGGAACATACAAAAAAAATATGTCCCTAACATTGGGTCTACGATTATCTTTAAAAATCTAGGTTATCCAGACTGCATTACTTGCTTTATCGATTCAATTAATCCTAAATTAGATCACTTGAAGATCGTGTCGAGCATCTGTTCAGCTTATCCAGTGAAATCATGATGCCCCAAAAGTTCAAGAAATCCAAAATTACGCGGAAGTGAACATCTATAAATTAATTAATATTGTCTCAATTGCTTCGGATTACATCGATCATGCTAATTGCAACATAATTTTGTTGATTATCGCTAAAATAATGACACATTTAGTACATAGGCCGAATGAAGGAGCTAGGCTAACATTACATCCCCTTACCCTATAGAGTAAAATAAAAGATCTGATTTTATCCGTATCCTCGCGTCGATGACTTGAGTAGGAACAGTTCGCGATGTTTCATTCTCTCATCCCAGAAAGTTCACTCCTGGAACGTTGGCATGCGAAACTAACAACGGGAAGTTCCCAAGTGAAAAGGTAGCGCACGATGAACTGATATTTTTGTTAGAATTCCATCACTGACCATGAGTCTTAAAGTGCTGGCTGGCATGTTGCCACTCTCGGATCAGTTTTCAGAATTATCTCACCGGCTCCTCACCAGGTGTGAAGTTATGAACCCCCAGGTAATCGAAAACTTTGAGAAGCTCCTTGCATTCAATCCTCAAATTCGCTTCATGACTTTGTACCATTTGTACATAACCCAGGATGTCAGCCCTTCACCGAATATTCCCAATCGTGTTTGCTTATCCGACTTCAACAATTCCGTTCACTTTGAATTATCGTAAACTTCAAGCTCCTTGTTTTGTTTACGTCACAGAATTAGCGGCAATACACTTTACGCTAGATATTGTTGCCTCACTTACACCGGATCAAAATTACATTTTCACGGATCGACTCAGTTCTACAGGGGCTATTCGCTCCCTGAGCTTCTAAGTGCTTTATCTTCGCGTTATTTCATCATCACCTTTGTATGGGTCCCTTCTCATTGTTTGATTCTGGACAATGAAAGAGCGGACTTGCTTGCAAAGGTTGGTGCTGTGGAAGGCAATATTTATGATCGATAAATCGCCTTCAATGATTTTTTTTTCAAATTTTTCGTCAACAGTCAATTTTGTCGTCAACTGGCAGTTAAAATGAAGTAAAGGAGTTTTGGGCGATGGCAATATTCTATCATCCCAAAGGCGTCGCCGAAATCTTGGTTTTGGGGTATGTATATGGGTCGAGACTTCAATTTGAATGATGTTTCGCCTCATGCCCAGTCATTTTTCTTTGAACGCTCATTTATACCGTGTTGAGCTGAGCGAACGCAACCTCTGTGAAAGTGGACAAGGTTACCAAGACGCAGATCATATTATTTGGTCATGTGCTGAGCATCGTGGAGTCAAATCTGAGCTTTATGAATCCCATCGGGCTCAAGGTAGACAACCCAATGTACCAGTTCGAGATATTTTGGCTCTACTTGATCTGGAGTTTATGAAACTCATTTATGTGCTCTTGAATAACATTAGCATTAGATTGTAGTATGCATAATCTGTTGGTTTTCTATTAGTATTTTGTTTGTATCTGTATTTGTGTGCGTGTATTCTTTTTTCTAAACAATTTTCAAGCCTAAAGACACCCAAAAGTTATATCCCTGCCCTTCGGTTCAGAAAGAGGTATGGGCGCGTTCTGTCGAGTTGGTCGCGGCAGGTTTCATGTGTGAATCGGCTGCCCCATCAACGTTCAAAAGTGCCTGATCAGCAGGTTTCGAACCGAATGTGATGCGATGGGGGATCATTGCCCTGATATTCCGAAATGTAGCACGTTGTAAAATATTTCTTGTCTTCTATAACCAAACATGATGAAATTGACTAAACGAGTATTTATCGGGAATGATCTCTCATATGCATCCGTCGAACGGTTCTGAACGGCCGTTGTGTGAATATCATCATCTCACATGCGCATAGCGTGTTATCAATCACTAATGCTTTTTTCTGTTCTCTTCCCTATCCTATGACCGCGAGCAATACCAAATGTCCTAAAATCAACTCTTCAAAAGGTAGGGGTAGACCCACGAAAACACGTACCCACAGAAACGCCGAGACAACACAGTAAAGCACGGTATAACCTCTAACCAATTTTACTTTCAGACAAATTTTCTAACAATTGGTAAGCAATCAAATGACCATTACAAAATATACTAAACATCCACGATCTAATATATAACGGGGAAAGTGAGGGACCATCAGGGCACCCAAGTGAAACGGTTTTATTCATATTTATTTATATTTATTTCTATTCATCAACAGATTATGTACAAATCCCAATGATGTTACTAAACTATAACTGTTAGCTAAACTAGAACGGTACATTAATGGTCATGACATGAAACAAACTAAAAATTACACTATCGATGCGAATTAGACAGATCACGTTACACGTCACGTCACGTTAAAATCGAACAAGGCGGCAGAGTCTTTGTGAACCGCCAATTGCACCAAACATACTGTAATTGGTTCGTTGTGGAGGTAACCGCAGCATCGAACTATTTCTCAGGGCTCGGGGTTGCACGTTGATATTGATTTGCTCCAGAAGATCAGGGTATCGATGCGGTCTTGCAAGATGTCGGCGATGAACAAAGCCCTGACTGTATCTCTACGGGCTAACAGAGACTCCAGGTTAATCAGACGGCAACAGTTTGGGGATCCGTCCACTGTAGTTTACGTAGCGCAAATCTCAAAATCCTTCGTTGAACAGCCTCTACTCTAACGACACCGTTGTTGTAATGAGGAGTCCACACAACCGAGCAATACTCTAATATAGAACGACACAAGGAGCAGTACAACGATTTGAGGCAGTAGATGTCCGGGAAGTCCTTAGCAATCCGAAGATGAACCCCAGAACGCAGGAGGTATTGCCGACAGCATATGATATATGCTGTTTGAAGGTGAGTTGATGTCCAGAATTACTCCTAGGTCCTTGACTTAACTGACGCGCACATTCGGTGCCCAACAAGACATACTTGAACAAAATAGTCTGTTTCTTGTGCGAAAACGAGATAACCGTGCATTTGGCCTGGTTGACATCCATGCGATGCAAAGTGCACCAGTCGGCAAAAACATTCAGCTGACGTTGAAGAAAGTGACAGTCTTCGAGTGAGTGCACTCGAAGATAGAGTTTCAGGTCATCTGCGTATGATAGTTGTTATCCTTCGAAAGCCAAATTTACGTCGTTGAAGTAGATCAAAAAACACAACGGTCCCAAGTGACTACCCTGCGGTATACCAGACGTGGCTTTGAACATGTGAGACTGACAATCTTCTATGACTACAGCTACACCCAAAATAAAAAAAGCAAGATTGTAATGCAATTTCGCATGATTTGGTTTCATTTCTCGTAATGGATCGCAACTTGGAGAAAAAATGCTACATCGGTCGTGGGCAAAAAAGCAGCACATCAATTCGATTAGAAAAATTCAATGTGTGCGTGATATTGTACAGCTGATTAGTAGTAGTAAATTCAATGGCTCACAAAAAAAAAGATTACGATCCGCAACTGAGAGTCGAACCGCGACTGTCAGCATGGCGGCTCTTCATTGTAACCATCCAGTCACCACAACAAGTTGAGGTAAACGGAATAAAAGCCTTGCTTCGGTTGTCGAGGCACTCAATGTTACAACAATAAAGTAAATGTCGGTCGCCCACACTGACACGGCTTCGTTTATTTCATAAAATGCATGGTGACTTGATGAGAGGGCGATGGGAGGGTGATGACGAGTGCAAATAAAAATAGAACACTTCACAGCGGAATAGCAACAGTGGCATAATATGGCGTAGCGGCGTTCTGTGCCATTGTCTCACCCATATTGCGAAGTTGTTGACGGTTGAACAAAAACCCAACGGTTGCTGTGACTGTCGAGGCACTAGGCACACAGTGATAACCGCTTGCACACACTTGCATGGCTTTGTTTATATCATAAAAAGCTTTGTGGATCATGATTGGCAAAATTGCCTTTTCAGAATCATGCGGATTTCTCATGAGATGATTGCAAAACCTGCAATTGCTTTTTTTGTTACAATTTCAAGTTTTGGGTGTAGATGACGGTCAGTGAGGTACGATTGAAACCATTGCAGTAGGCATCCGTTGTCCAGTTAAGCCTGTCCAGTTTAGCAATAGCTATGCGGCAAACCGTTCTTCAGATTGTTCCATTGCTATGGAAAGTTACCTTGCAAAAATTGATGGTAGTATCTCATCATCAAAGAAACCCAAAAGTTGTATGATTCTATGTTTTTGACAATAACGAATTTAAAATAAATGTGTTATGTAAACCTTACTTTAACATTTCCGCCCATCTTCTTATCGTTTAAGATGTTATTCCGATTAACCTCGAGATGGCCGCGAATAATTGGTTCTATCCCCCTAAGTAGAGTTTTAAGAGAATTGATGTATATAAATATGAAAACTTGGCTCTGTATAGTCGATTCGATTGAGTCTGTACAAATAAATGATTTGAAAAAATATTACTCAACCACTTTCAAGTCTCGGCCAAGCTTGCTGGGACTTGGGTAAGGGTACCACTGAACTTTTCGATTACATTTCTTCTGGTGGTTCACTGTCACCAGTTTTGCAATTTGGTTGAACGTGACACTCTTTTCCGAGCACCAAATGTGCAGAACTTTCTTCCGCGTGTCCAGATTAATTAGACTCTTTGAAACAATCCAGAACAATCAACTTCACAACTATTGTACATGTAAACAGACATGTCATCGCAAAACACACTAAAAAATTTAAGCCATTTTCGAGTAATTACTCTTTGAAAGTTACTAACTACTTTTCGACACACTCTTTAATGCTAAAATGATACTGGCATTAAATCTGTAGAGTCGAGAGATTTTTTATATTACATGGAAGTTCCCAGAGGGCTGCAAAATGGTGAGTAGATAATTGGGATGAAGCGTGCGTCCCCGCAACATAGCTATTGTCCTCACAAGTTCCAACCTCATGCTTCCACGGGTCAAGAGATGACAAAGAGATGGTAGTGCAGCCTGGGTACAGTTGTCCTTCTGACTTCAATTAGATTGAGGAGATGCGGCTTAAACAGCGTCTGACCAGGCATCCAGCGGTTGAGTAAGGAACGCTGTATTGCGTCAACTATAACGTTTGCATTAAAAAAATTGACTTTTCTCGGATGGTGATTAAAAAAAAGCTAAGACAGATAATTGTTTTTGATAAATTTCCCATGTGAATGTGCAGGTGTGTGGACGTGCAGGTATGTTTTTGAGTTCTTTCTTCGTTTTATTTATAAATTCCTCCTCAGTTTTCACGACAAAATTGTTGAAGTAGATCTTACGCTTCAAGTTGGCCCAGAAATTCTTGTTAAGCGGGTTCGCCGACTTTGGTACCACGTCGATATTCAGCCGCTCCATTTCCACCATCGCTTCGAGTAGTGGACCGCTGCCAGATCCGCCCAGAACACCGCGTCTTCGCCCTTATGCACAGTTAAAATTATTTTGTAATTTTCAATTAATAAACATGCACATAAAAGGAGCATGAAAATTAATGTTAAATTAAACTAGCTTTTAAATTTACATGCCTGTAAATATCAATGCAGGTAAAATTAAAGCTCGATTGAATTTTACACACGAGGCTTGGAACTGAGCTAGTATATTTACATGCTCATTTAAAATTAGAGGCTAGGTGATTCTTCGTTCAAACCAATCGGAATGTTTACACTGTTAGTAAAATGTTTTCACTCCATATCGTTGCCGCTGTGATACGGTAAGGGTTACTCCAACGCACAACTTAACTAATGTTATAATAAGCAGTCAGTTTTTTGACAGTGAGATGATTTTGATTCTTAATAAAACAGTTATTGATTTTGCTCATTTTTTATTTTTATTGAGAAAGCCAAGATTGGTATTGAAGATCAACGTTTTTTTTTACATCAATTCTCTCTGTGCTATGTTTAAATTAAATTTGGTTCAAATAATTAAAATTAGATAAAACTGTAATAACTGTTCAAACAATACGTTGTTTTTGTCCAACTCACCTATCCGTAGACCCTATAGTGCAATTATTTTGAGAAAATACTCCTGAAGAAATTCGAAAAACTTAGATGCTCTCCTCGAACACATACAATTGGAAGTGGATAAAAAAAATCTCCATGACAGGAAATAAATCACTAGTTCCTGCTCGTGTTCCATCAGCGTTTACATAGAGCATTCGTTTATTGTCACCTATATCTAAAGTTCAAATGAAAAAAATAAATAAAGAGATCTTTCAATGCTTCAAAAGATTCGAAACGTAATTTCACACTCCGAAAAGCGCATTCGATTTTTTTTTATGTTTATGAACCCTTATATGTTTTATGACTCGCTCGACACATTGAAACCGATATCAGAAGACCCACATTGCACTATGTTAGACATATTCTTCAAGGAAACGACACAAGATAGACGCCGACGTTTTAAAACTAAAACTTATCCTGACTGTCGGCCATGTTGAATTTTTGGTCCAAGTTTATATCAATTTACACGAGCATGTAAATTTATTGGTAATGTCGTTGAAAAAAGGGTGTCTTTCGTTAAAATTTTACATCGCGAGAAAAAAATACACAGCGGATGAAAATTAATCAAGTAATCGTGTAAATTTGAGAGTTTTAACATGCTCTTATTATGTGCATGATTTTAAACTGAAAATTCAAGCAAAGCATAGTTTCAAGCGGTGTATTTTTGTTATACTCACCATTTACACGACATGTAAAATTCATTATTTTTTGCTGTGTGGTATTTCTTGATGACCGACGCAACTTCTTAAAATACGAAGTGCCCTGCCAGTCGTTGCCATCCTGGATGAGATAGGTCTCGTCGTCCATCACCACCGCCACGTCGCGATTCTGCCGGGAAAAATCGAGTTGCTCCATCTCTCGAAGCTCCGAAACCCTTTTTGACGCGATCATTGCCGCTTCTTCCTCTTCAGCATCCTTCTGGGGCTTCTTGCCGCTCAGTGTCGACGGCCGTCAGGAACCGGGCTTTCGATGCTCTGATTGTTGTCTAATGGTGCCAAGATGTTCTAGATGCCGGAAACGGCGCGTATCCGGCGTCCACAAAGTGCCACATGATGTCCGTTTTCAACGCGGTGCGGGGTGCTCGTTCTTTGAAGGCGCACACTTCTGAACGGTGTTGCTCCACTGTTTTCGCCATAACGGTTAGAGTTCGACTGATAGAGCTGTCAAATTTTGTCCGCTGACTCATGTGTTACTATGATTGATGCTGAATGAGTAGTTGTCAGTGCAGGTTAAGGTAAACCCATGAAAAATCGGCAATTTTTGTCCATTTTTAACAATGCAAAACACAGTGAAAATACATGAAATTTATTTGACGTATTCAATCAGCCACAGCAAAAATTCATGAAAATGTACACGTGTTGTAAACTCGGTTCATTTTGAAAAATACATCAATGTATTATCTTTACATTAGTTAGAATTTCCGTTTAAGATCATGTATATAAGCGAAACGTTGAAAAACGCATTCATATTCAATAAAATTTGTTCTACTAGCATATGTTTGCATTATGCTGTGAAAATAAAGTAAAACGCTCTCCTTTCAACTCATTGAAATGAGATTTATCACGAACGTGCAAATTCTATGTTCGTTCACTGGAACCAATAAATCATGGCGCCTGATGCTTTTGTTGTTCTTTCCTGCCGTCATTCGTTATCCAACTCTTAGCACGGTTTGAGCCGAAATCTAATCACAGTTGCTAGATTCTAGTTGTTTCAAGACAAACTAATAATCCACATGATATATCCGTGGACAATATTTTTAAACTGCTAACTTGTATACGAATGTTTCTATTCTGAGCAAGGAGTTCAGTGAAACTCGTGGATGTTTGGGAATGAAGTCTTCGTAAGGAAATTTATGAATATATTAAAAAGCACATTGAATGATTCTTGAGCAAGTTTTTCTGTGCTATATGAAAACAATTAATCTGTACGCTAGTGTTTTAAAGTGAACGGGATATTTTCAAATAATTTTCAAACATATGAACTTAATCCTGACAGAGCCTGTGTGAATTCAATATCGTTTAAAATTACACGTCCTATTTTCAATACGTGTAAACATAAAGTGGCATGGATTGTTCAATTCATGTAATTTTATTTTCGACTGTATTTTTTTATCTTTTTACTGCTCTAATTATGTGCATGAAAATGAATTGAATATTACATTTTTGTATTTACTGTGAAGTAACTCAATAAATTATACACAGATAAAAAGAAACATTGAATTTTCTGCGTTATCTAATGCACATAAAGGGAATGCTAGATTTGCCAGAAAATAATGGGATATTTCATGTAAATTTAAGCCAGATAACGCCTGAATCCAGCCTGTTGTATGAAAGATTGCCAATATTGTTGTATGGAACATGAAAAGTTGCAAACAATTTCGTTGTTTACGTCTCCTTTAGCTTGGATTTAAACGGGAGGATATTTTACACGCTTGTTAAAATTAATTATTTTTTTCTGTGTAACGTAATGGTTCTTTCAATCTAATTTTCTATTTAAACGAACTTAATTAATCATTTCAATGCTCATCATTCAGCGCGAGCTTAATCCTTTATCATTTACTTTTCTAAACTGTTTTTAAATTTAATCGAAACGGCATCTAAAAATATACCCCTCAAATAGTATTCAATTACATGTCCTTTAAAATTACATGCATATAAGGTAAAAATATTTGACCGTGCAGCGTACTGCGCACTGGCTCATAAGTATTAAGACAGCCATTACATTACTGTAAGTTGAACTTGAGTGTCTAAGCATTAAAAAATTGGCAATCCAAGACCTGATGTGTGTACTGTATGTACACAGTTTTATGTACACACTTAGAAATTAGGAATTTTACACGAGACGTAATTCATGTTTGTAAAAAGTCGGGGAACATAAAGAAAGATTTCGTGTAAAATTATGTCTTCTGAACCTGACACATACGCAATCCGACGAAAGATGTGTTTGATTGAATTTATTTGCTCATCTCTTTGAACTCATTCGTATGTGATAAAGCACGCTTGCATGTGTCGGTCTCAGGAGACAGAAATTTACATGAAGTTTTGGTAGTGTGTACTTCAAAAGTACGGCTAAATTTTTAGAGCTGATGCAGGAATATTTTCGTAAAATATTCCCCACCAAAGGATCCAAATCAAGCGCGACGAGGATTGGTAAACAACAATGGATTGTTGAGAAAGTAATTGCATCGTTGTTGCATCACGGAGAGGCAAATCATGGGCAAAGTGCATCTTCTTTTCGTTAATAAGTTTCACGATTATTACGTTTTTATCCTTTATCATTGATTTTAAATATACCATTGATAAGAGAAGAAATCAGAATGCATAAATCCATTGTTAAATGAAATATTGTTTTGTCATTTATTTCAGCCACAATGAGGGAGTTTAAGATACAGGTGTTTTAAAATTACATGTTGTTGGAATTTTACAGTACATGTAAAATGCAGTTGTATTAATATAAAAATCGTGTAAATTTCAAACCGCATGTAAATTTTAGTTTTGTGTGATGTAGCACATTTCTAGGATGTTGAAGGAGATGTTCGCTCATCACCATGAGGCACCAAGAGTGAACAACAATGTTTTTGGCTAGAATTGAAAGATATGAAGAGAAAGTTTTTGATAGTTCCGCTAGTGTGCGGCAGGCTCGGAAACATAGCAGATGTTTTAGGAAAATTGAGCGCCTGTTGAAGTGGCGGACTTAGTCCGTGCTTTAACCTACCCCGCAGTGGGATGTTAGGCAAAAATGTCGTTGGTTCAAGTACCACTGTACACATGCCCTTTTCGCTCAATTTTCCTAAAACATCTGCTATGTTTCCGAGCCTGCCGCACACTAGCGGAACTATCAAAAACTTTCTCTTCATATCTTTCAATTCTAGCCAAAAACATTGTTGTTCACTCTTGGTGCCTCATGGTGATGAGCGAACATCTCCTTCAACATCATAATCGTTACTCCTCGCACGGAGAATATATAAAATAACAATTAATGTACATTTCTAGGGTTTTTTTTTTTTCATTAGGGCGAATCTAACATTGAGAGATTCTCTCTGGGCTCACTCTCTTTCATTCAATTCAGCGCCATTATAACACTTTCGAGGCATTTTTTAATACAGATCGAAACACAACAGTGCTGGCTAGCATACTCTACGAAAAGTAGAATGAAAAACGTAAAGATGATTAGAATATGAATGAAAGAGAAAGTGGTCAAAGAGAGTCTCTCAATGTTAGATTCGCCCTAATTAAAAATAAAACCTAGATATGTTACATTAAATGAAACTGAAATTTCATGGTTTTATTGGAAGTGTGAAGTTACAACAAAATAAGAGACTTAGGGGTGATGCTTGATTCTGAATTGACCTTCTCAGATTATTTAAATACAACAATTCTCAAAGCAAATGATATTTAAGGCTTCATCAATGTATCCATATGTATACATATATTAAGGAAACCAAGTTGCATAAAATTGCAAAATTGAATGGAGCTTAGACTAAAAATTCACACTATATAGAACATTAGAACACCATCATTACTGAAGCCACTAGTATCTTAGCTTCTCAAAGAGTTTAGTAGAGTACAATGAACCTATTGTATATTTTATATGATAGTCCAATTCTGGAATATTGCAGTCAAGTACATGAGCAGCACTTAGAAACAGTCCAAAAACAATTCCTTTTAATTGTAGTTCAAAAATTAAATTAAACTGTATTTCCCCTTCCATCCTATTCAGCACGCTGCCTGTTCATAAAACTACCAACACTCAAGGAACGCCAAGAATTAGTTTACGTCCTGAATGACAATTTTGATCATTGCATAGGTTCAATAACATTACTTTTTGATTTTTTCACACACCTGTCCAAAATCTAGAAACGTGTAAATTATACTCAGCTGAAAAAATAATAACCAAATTATGCAAAAAATGAATCCACGTATAATCAAAATTGCAAATTCATTGACATCGCTATGGCTAAGAACAAATAAAAACTCAACTAATAGTGATAAGAAACAGTGCATAGCATGTGAGTAAAACATTGAAAACATTCTAAGTAGTCACCTTTGCTTGCCGAATCTCGAAAACAGCAATCATGATGTTTCTATAGGAACGAGACTTGAATTAACAATTCAAGATGATTCTGGAGCTGTCAAAACAAACAGAACCTAATTTTATATTATAGTTAATAAAAGATGTGAAAAACTCCTAAGGATTTCAGGGAATTGCTAACGTTCTAAATTGTTGAGCTTCGGAATGTTTTGAACAGGGATGATTGAGTGTAGTTTGGGATACCAATTAACACCATCTACAGAATGGCAAACGTCCTAATTCATTAATCCATCAGTTATCGCCAAATTCATCTAACTCATCTAACTCAGAAATGAATATCGCAGCACTGCACCGCACTTCATATGAAGACAAGCAAATCAATTTCCACTTTCTATTTCCTTGAAGGAAGAAAATAGGCCCAAAAAATTCAAACATAAACAACTACCCTACAAGCGTTCGATCACATAATTTTCCATCAATTTCGTACATGTAATTCCAACATCCGCAACCGGAACCTAAAAAATGCAGCAGCAAAATGCTTGGAAGTCAGCTGACGGAATGATCAATTCGTCTCAACTTCTCATTAACACAGTGCAGAAATCTCCCCAATCCCACAATGCATGAGATGCCGAGCACCCAAATCCACCAGATGAATGTCGAGAATCACTTTGACCGACCCAACCTTCTGCAGCGTGAAACTTCGGAACCAACCATGGATGGCAAGTGGATTGTGCAGAAAATCCTGAGCTTTTTCGTGTCATATTTTTTCCCTTGTCTGTCGGGCAGGGCCGTTGTGGTGTTGTGGAGGAGGCCAACACAGCTACGTTACTCGCTTTGCTTTGCTGAGTCCTTCATGTTTACGTCAGGGATACGGGCAGGACACGGTCAAAAATATTCATGTACCGCATAAGGATAGGCGAAGCACGGTTTTTTTTTCATCCTCAGAGCTTGACTGGCTTGAGTTATTGTTGACGACAGCCCAGTGCCATCATGCTCAACAATAGCAACACGATTGGAAGGGCCGCAACCAAGTGTTATGGATGCCAAGCCAACAACAGCGGTGGATCCACCCGGGACTGGCTACCCCGGATGCTGGTAGAGTGAGCTAAAAGCCCACTGCGTAATTATTTTTTCGTCATTTTTAATTAACTGTAACATACTCGGGTTTGGGTTGAAAACAAAAAAAACGAAAACAAACACCCGAAATGCGTCCGTTTTGGCAGTGGTGGTGGATAAATATAAGGGAAGGAGGAATCGCGAGATCAGAGCTCAAACGAATACAAAAAAATCCGTTGGATTACAGTTGAAAAATTTATGGATTTCTGAAACGAGGCTTGCTCGCCATTCCGCCTGGGTGATTCGTGCTTGTCTTTTTCCTTTTTTTTTGTCTGTTGAATTCAGAAAGACCGACATGTTTGGACCAACCGAGCTTCCGCTGGAAGGTTTTTTTTTTTCTCTGTATGAGTTATTACGGCGATGAAAGTTGTGATGAACATTGAACATGCGGAGTCGCTTGAGTTGTGAACTTTTTGCCATCGCTGGCAGATTTGAGAGAAGCAAATTGAGGAATTTAAAATTGGATTTCTGTTCTGATAACCCGAATGGACTTATGAAATTTTGTCTTAAAGAGGAAAGATTTGATTTCAGCGAAAGGAAATGGTTGTTTTTGGACCGTTTTCAATCAATTTCAAAATCAATCTCTTTTCTTCTACAGAATCCATATGTCATAAATCCAGCAATAACTGGTAAATTCATGTTGTAATCATGATAATCGATTTATTTTATAGCAGTTGAGACATTATATATCAATTTATAGTAATATACATGAGTGATATTTTTTATTTCCTTAACTTTCTAGCCACCATGGTTCCATTGGTTGAGCTGAACAAATTCTCTCTATTATCTTCGAATGACCTTAACTTGGATTAATTGAACCGATATCAGGGTGGCCTCACAATCTTAATTTAAAAATTCCCGCATTTGTCCCGAATTTTTCACGCATTTTTGCCTAATTTTCCCACTGGGATATTTTTGTAAATTGGATTAAAAGATATGTTTGAAGTTTCTGAGGATATTGTTAAATCTGAAACTCTGACTTTATTGCCATTCGGTTGAGATAACATAAATATGACTTGTTAAGTCGTTATCAAGTTACTACAACTAATTCACTCTTTATAAGTCATTGATTTTCAAGTTTATAGAAGCATCATCGAAGAAAAATAGTAAAGCATTCGGGGTATTCGAGTACAAAATGATGCACGTACGTTGCGTGGATATTGTATAAAGGACTTCATGATTTCAACGTCGTTGACAGTTTATAGACAATTCTCTAAGCTACCAAACTCTGTTCAGTTTGGTTCACCAACCAAGCAACTTTAATAAACAAGTTGAAATACTGTTAAATGACAAACACAGGTAATCAATATAAGCGTATAATACTTTATTTCATATTTTAATATGACCTTAAAAGAGTAAAAAGTGAAGCGTTATAAAACATAAAATGGTAAAAAATCATTCTTATGCAAAAATATAACAATGCCATGCGTGGGATTCGAACACTAGTCCTTGGCGTGATAGGTTTGTAGCTTTTTTGCTAAGCCAACTCCGAATGTTGAAAAAAACGCTGAGTATCTACAATATACTTCCCATTGGCAATGAAACCACAATCTTGTACAACAAATTCATCGTTATGAGAAAAAAAGAACATGTTTAAGTGGAGTAATGTAATTTCAACGGTATTTAGAATTATCCATAAAATCTTGTCCTGTTCATGTTTTATAAATGTATGGAACAATGTTTTTAAGAACAATGATAAAGTATAAATCACTTCCAGCAGTGAAAAAAGTATTTTTAGCACAATCGTTAATCAGATCGATATATAGAATATGAGAGATCCAGACCGATCAGAACTGGACATGTTTTGCTTTACATTTGTAATACATTTATATAACAAACAATTATTAATCATTGAATAAAGATGTTTTGGGTGTTGCTTGGGACCAGACACTTCATTTATTAAAAATCCTCGTTTCATCGCATGTCATGCAGTAAGGGGGAGGTGGGGTTCGGGAAAACGGGACAATTCATACAACAAATTTTGAAGGTCCATACAAAAAACGTGACAAGGGGGGGGGGGGGGGTTATAAACAGTCGCTTTTTGCATGACATAATTAATGGACGTTCCCTAGCCAAAATTTGTCCAAACGCTGTTCGTAAGGTGTGGCCCAGTTAGAATATGAACATTGACTATTGCACATATTTCGGATATACATTAACAAAATAGTATTCTGTTTTAACTAAAATGTTCAACTATATGTATACTTCAGAGGGAAAATATAAAAAGAAATTATTCATCTCCATTTCGAAGAAAATTGCGGACTTTTCCCGGAGTACGTTGCATCAACCGGCACACATTATTCTCATCCATCGTTTTGGCAATCTTATTCCATTTGTTTTTCAATTCATTGATACATTTGACGATATTGCCATTCACCTTCAGCTTCCTCTTCATAATAGCCCAAAATCTTTCTATCGATCTTAGCTGGGGAAAGTTTGGTGGGTTGAGTTCTTTCGGTATAAACTGAATCCCTTTGGTTTCATACCACTGTAACACTGTTCACGTTTTACTGTACAGCTACTGTACTGTACTGTACAGATGTTGCAATCTGAGCAAAACATGACAGGTTCATTGTGGGATCTCATGATTTGCAATATTCGTTTTTGGAGGCATTCCGTTCTGTACAGCTCTGAATTAAATGTCTTATCAGTGATGAAAACATTGGTCTTCATACCGCAGCAACAGATGCCTTGCCAAATCATGTATTTACGTGCAAATTTATCTGCAAACACAAACTTGAATTTCGCAGGAACATCTCCCCGAGCCGTAGCCAAGTAAAATGTGTGTCCCGGTAGCTGTGTGAAATCGGCCTTTACATAGGATTCGTCATCCATGAGGAGACAGCCATTGAATTTTGTCAACATATTATCATCTGTGCCAGAAGGATTTTGGCCACATTGTTCTGCTTTTGATCCCTTTTTGGTTGTCTACAGGCACGGTATGACATGAAGCCTTCCCGGAGACGAATCCGTAGCACGGTACTGCGTGCGGCGCGAAACTTTTTTGGCCAAATCGCGGTCTGAGATGTTGGGGTTTGTCTTAATGTTCTTGATGACATTGTTCCGCAGTTGACAGTTGACAGTACCCGTCCGACGCTTGCTTTGAGGTTTGCGATCCGTCGACAAAGTTTCTCTGTACTTTTTCAAAACACGCCACACGGTATTTCTGGGAAAACCCTACACTTTAGCAAGTTTTGGCCAAACCACTTCTGTACTTCTCTTAAACACGTTCAAACTGTACCGCGAAAAAAAAACTTCTGATGTTGTTTTTGTTATAGGGAACACATAAGATGTCATAGTTTACAAATCCAACCACTAGCGTCGCTGTAAGAATCAAAAATGTTTGTTCCAATACAAAATGGGCTACACCTTATCACGCAATTATATAATAAAAGCCTAAGCAATCCACCACGGTCATTGTGAAGAAGTTATTATGATGAGTTACCAAAACCTACACACTTAGAAAAAATTGTGTAAATTTATGACTAAGAGAATGCACATACATGGAGCGGCCTTTTTGATTTAATAACCTGTTGCGTGGAAAATGAAATCAGTCAAATTGAATTTGGCCTGTGATCTTATTGTGACACGTATAGAGTTGGTGTAATATTTCAAGACGATGTAAATGTTCAATAGATGTAAAATCTTACTTCAAGAGAACATTTCATACAGAAATGAATTTCCATGATTGTACATTTTGACCCCAGCTTTAAAATCAGGGGGTACTAACACATGTAAATGAAAGACTCTATTTTGAAAAAAGATCGGTTTACCTCTTTTCCTCTGCGAAAACAATCACAGATCATAATTCATGCCTTGATGCGTAATGACTATATTAGAGCTGAATAATTGATTAAGATTTGGCAACCACCGGCGGCTTGTTAGTGTGCAAATATTAACCGATTTGCAAAATGCGCAGATCAGTTTACTGCCGCAGAAAGCAAAAGAATGTCCACACTTCGAGGACTGTCTGAGTATAACTGAAGCGCATATTATGCGAAGAAGGGAAGAGTTATTCGGTACACATGAATGGTCTCGTAATTCTAAAGGACAATGGCGAGCAACCAATATAATTTCTGAAGGTCGTGTAATATTATGTTATATAGATTGACTCTTATTGTTATTAATAACGGATATATCAAATAAACTAAAAAGAACATAAAGATACAGCAGCAATCCGTTACGTCGACCTCAATTGTGAGATTTTTTCAAATTGCGTTTCTTGTAGTTTTCATCTTTTTTTAGTGTGTACTTTAAATTTTTTCGAAAAAACTTTCAAAATGAATTGAACCTGAAGCATTCTTCTTTGCCTTCTATGAAAGCTGTTAATTTCACTCGTAATATTTGCACATTACCAGTAGCTCCGGTACTCTTGGGAAACTCTAAAAATAAACCAGAAATATTCATAGACGATTATAGAAGATTACCCTAGTAGTGCACTTGTTGCAAACCAGTTGAGAAGACTGCTTTGTGACAAAATTAAGTCTCAATCTAGTTGCTGGAACAATTTTTGACCATTGTTTGCTGCTTGGGTAGTAACGTTTGCATTTAAAAAAATGGACTTTTTCGTATGGTGATAAAAAATAGCTAAGACAGATAATTGCTTTGGATAAATTTCCCATAGAAGGTTATTTAAGCTTACTTGCAAAAAAAATTCTACGCCCTTGCGAGCGGCGAGCGGCAGTTAACCGGTACATTCACCATGTCGGACGAAAACATGCGTGTATGCATGTTTTTGAGTTCTATTTATCGTTTTATTTATCAATTGCTCCTCAGTTTTCGCGACAAAATTGTTGGAGTAGATCTTACGCTTCAGGTTGGCCTAGAAATTCTCGATGGGGCGCAGCTGGGGGACGTTGGGCGGGTTCGCCGACTTAGGTACCACATCGATTTTCAGCCACTTCATCTCTTCCAACGGTCGCTTCAAGTAGTGGGCCCACGCCAGATCCGCGTCTTCGCCCTTATGGTATTTCTTGATGAACGACGCAACTTTCGGCAGGCATTTCGTACTATAAATTTCCCTGTTCACGGCCAGTCCGAAGCGAAGAAGAGCGCCTTTGACATCCCATTCTCGCTGATTGTCAGCCACAGCAGTACCTTCTGGAGGAACATGATGTGTGAAATGAACTTCACCTCGGAGCTTACTTCCTTCGTCGAGGAAGTAACATACAAAGCACCCTGCCAGTCGTTGCCATCCAGGGTGAGATAGGTCTCGTTGTCCACCACCACCGCCACGTCGCGATTCACCGGGAAAATCGAGTTGACCATCTTTTTCAGCCGCTGCCGCTGAGTCATTGTCTGCAGCTCCGCCATTGGACGCGACTTCCGCTTCCTGACATGTATGTACATGTTTGCCAGGTACTTTTTAACTGCTTGACCGGTTATACCGACCTCCCGGCCAAGCGAACGCAACGGTATAGTCAGTTTTTCCTCGGTCTTTCTCTTCAGCATCCTTTGGAGCTTCTTGTCACTTTCTTTCGATGCTCTGATTGTTGTCTAATAGTGCCAAGATGTTGTAGATGCAGAAACGGGCGTACCTGGCGGCCACAAAGTGCCACACGATGTCCGTTTTCGATGTGGCAGGGTGCCGTTCTTTGGACGCGCACTCTTCTGAACGGAGTTGCTTCACTGTTTTTGCCATCACGATTAGAGTTCTGACGGTTTGACTGATAGAGCTGTCAAATTTTGTCTGCTGACTCATGGGTTACTATCATTGATGCTGCATGGGTAGTTTTGTCAGTGCAAGTGAAGGTAAACCCATGAAAAATCGGCAATTTTTGTCCATTTTTATTAATGCAAACGTTAATATATATCGGGGATACAACCATTAAATCCCTGATATGACCCCCAATAATATTTTTCAAAATGTCAAAAGCTGTTTTTATCAATGCATATTATTGGATAGCTAAAAGTTCGCTTCATTTTTCATCTTTTCTTTTCAATGACTTTACTTCAATTACGCAATTTTTAGCTATCCGATATGATTCTAGCAGAAACTGAAAAGTATAATACTACCCCAAACTTTGCGCCTTAGGAAATTTTGACCAGAAAAGATGATAACTTGAAAGATAAAATTCTAATCTAAGTTTAATGACGCTTTCTTTTTATTTTTTGTCTTGATTATCAAGATTTTCAGCCTCGGGCGTTCATCTTCCGTCGTAGTCAGTCAAACACTACTTTTGGGCATTTTTGTAACTTCTCCGGGGGTGATATTCGAACTCGTGACTTAGGCGTGAGAGGTATGGATGTTAACCAATACACCGGAGTCGCTCCCAATGACGCTTTCTTGCACAGAAGGATATAGTAAAATTTCTTCAAAAGACGGACTTTCACAAACTTCTTCGCAATTTGAACAGAATGCAACTGAAATTTTGGTGTATTGACAAAATGAAAAAAAAATCAACAAAAACTTTTAGTTTCTTCTCTCAACTTTATTTTGGCAATCGAAACAATCTGGGATGAAAGCGTCAGAAGCGAAGAAATTTGTGGAAATAACTTTACGGTATTTTCACAGTGAAGTTTGACAGCTGTGGCCATTTTTCCGTATGCTGGTTTGCATGGCAGCCAATAGATTTTATGAAGGTTTTCAAGTGGTCATAACATCTTTTTCAAAAACATTTTCAAAATCTCTATGGTCTTATAAAGGTTTTAATAACTAGGCTCTAGAGTGAGCCACTTTGAACGTATTTTGACTTAAAAGAAGCATAGAGGAGGTGTAAGTAGACAAGACAGTTTTGAATGTAACTTTATGAACACAGTCGGGAAGAATGTTATTCGGCAGGAATAAAACTAGAATTGTTACTTGGGTATTGTTTGCCTTGTGAATTATTGTGTTGTTATGGCCAATGAATGTTAATTTGGAATCTAAGATAATCCCTAAATCCCTAACTCTTTCAGATTTCTCCACATTATGATTTCTTAATGCAATTCTAATGTTTGACGATATTCATTTTCTACTAAATGATATTAAGTTGCATTTGCTCACATTCAATTTTGGAATATATTGAAGTCTTCTTCAGTCCCTATCTCGAGAGAGAGCTTCATGTCATCGGCATAAATGAGAACTTTTTTGAGAATGATGAGATATTTTTTTGTGAATGAAGGAAATGTGAATCAATGAACTCTTGTAGCACAATTGTTGCAAATCAGTCAAAATAACTTCAGTGTGACTCAATTAGGTCACAATCGTGTTGCTACAACCAATTATGACAGATTTGTGTTGCTTGGGAAGTTGGTGATTGTGTATTTTGCCTGCACTTATTCAGCCACTTCTCGAATCGATCCTGCAAAATGCCTTTTCTCGATTTAGATCCACAAACTCTGTTGAGATTTCGGCCAAAGACCTCTAAGCTTCCTATGCCATTGTGTCGCCTTCCGCCTTCAGCCGCGCCTTCCTGCGGCAGAGAAAATCACTCACAAACGCAAAAATGAATGACTGGTTACCAGAACATTCAGTCAAGCAACCAAAATCTCTTGATGCTAGCCAGCTATGTGCTTTGCAGTGGTGTGAATGAGTTGTGTGGAACATATGGATAACGGAATGACTGAACTCAGCCAAATAAATCGACACGAATGTGCTGGTAGGCATTCCAAACAAATAGAATTCGTTGAAAACAGTAAAAACACTTCGAAAAAAACTTTGGAAGAATTCCGTGAAGATACTGTAGGAGTTCTCATATAATTTAAGGCAGCTTTCCAAGAGGCTCTAAACGGCTTTTCCGAAGACTTGCTGGTAGAAAATTGTCTCTACAGCTCTGAGTGACATTCCAAAACACATATGAAACTCTTAGGAAGCCTATAGGATTTCGTAGAATCGCGTAGAATTTTTGATCGATTGTTTCGGGACTTTGGAAAACTCCCCAAAATTCATTGAGATATATCCCAGAAGTCTCCGGAAGAATTCCTTGAAATAAATTTGTTGAGAAAATTTAACAAAACCACCAAAAATTCCAGAGAAGGTAATTTAAACTGTCCAGAAAACTCTAAGAGATGTTGAAGTTGAGCTTTAGGTGAAATTCTGGTCTTTAAGGAGCCATAATGAGATTCATGTAGATTTTGACTGGAGACCTGTTTGAACACGTTTGGAAAACTACTTAGCAAATAATTCTAAAAAAAATCATGGACTGCAATAAGATATAAACCGAAAATAAACCGAAATAAAAAGCAGTAGTAAAAATAAGAAGAGTTCAAGAAAACTCTGAGAGAGTAGATCACTTAAATGTTCAAAAGGTGGCCGAAATTGGGTTCGTAACGAAACTAATTTTCATGCATTATACAAACAAATGTGATGATTCCATTTCACCGAATGATAAATATATTTCATACAGTTTTCGAGACATTTGTTCTATTTAGAAAACCCATTTTTACAAAATGATTAAGAATTACACACTAAAAGAATGTCATGTAACCTCCTATCCCCTGAGACCGACACATTTGAGTGTTTTCGAGCACAACAGAATGAATTAAAAGAAATGAGAAATTAAATTCAATCAAACACATCTTTTGTCGAATTGCTTTTTTGTCAGTTTCAGGAGACCATCATGAATTCCGTCTCGAGAAAAATTCAAAACTTCTAAGTGTGTAATTAACGAAAATAAATGTTCAATATGCAATGTCGTCGCGTGGGATACCAAATGAATCTCGCACACCAAACTTAGGTCGCTGAAATCTTAAAGTTGTGATAACATCTATGAACCAAACCATGGTAAAGCCACAGAGAACAGACGTTCATCTTCGGTCTGCTACCTGTGCAAAACTTTAAACAGCCATTTCAAATGTATGTCGTTATGCTCTTGGTAGGTGGCGCTGCAGTTGTGCAATAACTGTCATATAAACGTTTATCAATAAAAAAAGCCTAGCACATAACCTGAAAAGTTTTGTTTGTTTTTCTCTGCATTTGCTTCTTATACCGGTTCCTCATATTAACTTTTACACACGTTTTTAAAGAAAAGGATGATGTCCATACATGTCTGTTCTCTGTGGTAAACCGTAAGGGGGGCAGTTCCGGAAGCGTCTAACTACAATCGTCAGGTAAATAAACCGAAAAACACTCGTGGCAAATATTAATAACTGGTATAATTTTTCTAAAACATGTCATTCACTGCAGAAATTTGTCACGCACCCTGTATTTTACGTCAAACACAATGGTACTCTATCTTCAGGAAAATCAACAAATTTGTCCAACTCGAAAGAATCTCTCGACCAGATTGGGAATCGAATCCGCTGACTCCGGCTTGGTTTTACCATGTCCTTACTGACTATGATCGCTATCTTGAGCTGAAGTTAAATGACAGAACATTTGAATTAAAATTTTCAGCTACATTCATACCTTGACAGCGGAAAAAACTGTTCAAAATGTGATAATTTCATGACAACTGTTATTCCAATTCTGCCGAGGGGGGATGTATATGCTTATCAACGACGCTTTATAGTGATGATAAATGTTACGTGCCATTATGCCGCTAGTACTGCTACCGCGATTTACTCAACATTGGGTTGCTCAATACACCTCTAAATTGATTGGAGGTGAAGTAACTCAGTGATTGAGTTCAATTTGCCTAGCTGTTTCAGGAGGGATCTCTTGAATGTGTGCTCATTCGGAGATGAGATTATCAATTTGCAATTTCTTAATGATGAATAATGAATAAAAGAATTTGTTCAATATTTTTCGTCGAATTCTATTTGAATTTGAGTTTATCTCATACTCTTCCAAAACGTCATGTAAATTTCTGTCCCCTGAGACCGGCACACGCAACGTCCTTAAACACACAATGCTGAGTTGCAAGAGATGAAGAAATAAGTTCAATTAAACACACCTTTCGTTGAATTGCGTATGTGTCAGTCTCAGAAGGCATAATTTTACAAGAATTCTTTCTTTACTTTTCGCGACTTTTAACAAACATGAATTACGTCTCTTTTAAAATTCCTAATTTCTTAGTATGTAGAGGTGGTGATTTATGATTGATTTTTAGCGAAGTATTAGTCCCATCATTAGCCTGTAGGTTCGATTGCAACCGGCCCAAGACCAAACTACCAACCTTTTCCAACCTGCAAAAATGTCGCCAATCAAATCGGAAATCCGAACCCGCCGGAGCCCGATTGGTATCTGATCACCTACACTCGCATGTATGTTATCTTCCTGCACCATAGTTGTTATCTGAGATTCCGGAAGTTTTAATGAGATAAAATCAAATATATAAAAGCAACGTAGGTAGACAATTTGTTCTCTAGATTATTGTGGTACAAACAACTTAGAAGAAAACAGAAAAGAACGAGTACTAAGAGGTTGCATGTTTAGCTATGCAGAATCCTAGACGGTTATATACCGACAGCATGTGGTACTATATTCTGAAAAAACAGAACGTGCCGGTCTAAGTAAACCATAAAAGGAGTTTATAATACAGAAAATTTCAGATTTAAATCAAAGCTAGGAATTGGATCTAATTTGATCCAGCTTCAATTGTCAACTCCAGAAACAGAACCTCTGACTTCATGGGTACAAATATTTGCTATCATGTCCATGTCCAGGAAATATTCCCCAGGCACGGTATCGGCGACACATTTATGTATAAACACTTTTATAACAGGACAAAATCCGATGTTTGCTACCATTGTGAAAGTAGTCCGTTAGCTAGTCAAAGCTACGACAAATCGACATGTAATCATTGATTTTCATAATGAGAAGAAAATCGTCCTTTTGTGAATGTCCAGCCATCCAATGTCCTTGCAAGTTTATTTTCTTAATTCTAATTAATTTGAGCAATGCACCAAAATGGCTATAATTTTTAATATTTAACGGATGCAAAAGTTATAAAAAAGAGATTTCATTAAGAACTCGATTTATTAGAGTGCAAAACTGACCACTTTTCGTTGAGGCTCCTTTTTCACACAAGAAAGTGTACCTACCAGATAGAATACAAACATCAGAAATCTTTTTGAAAAATACGTATAGCAAAAGATTGCAGCAAAAACAACTTACCGTCGGCCTTCCCCGAGGGCATCACCACCTTGAACGCCTTGGTAAGAGCGGCTGGGCTTCACCGCTTCCATTGCTGCCGGCAACCACACCGTACTCACCCCCATTTTGATGATGCTGGTGCACCGCCAGGAGAAGCGAACTGCCGCCTCCCGAGCGGCTATGCTTCGTTCCGCCGGCACCATGCGGGCAGATCCACGTGATGCCGGGCGCTGACCGGCGGTTCCATACATTGCTATGAGATATGTAGGATTCAGACGCGCCGATCTTGTTATGTTTGTGTCCAGAATTTCGTTCAGATTTGTTCAGACCGACGTCTACCATTGTCACGCACCATCCAACGCACAGGTGCATCGATTCGGCACGCGTATTGCTGAGCAGCTGCTGCTGCTGAGGAACTTCACTTACTTCCATCATCACGGTTACTTCCTAAGTCCTTTTCAGGTTCAACAGATCTTCAATTTCTAAACAGAGACGCGTAAAACCTCCTTTCGATTCAATTCATTTCCACCGATAACGATACGAGCCGCGACGATAATTACGCGAGCGCGCACACACACCTGTGACCCCGTTAAATGCTGAAATCACATTAAATCACAAAGTCACTCCCAGGTTGCACAAATCTCCGTCCCCATCGACGCAAACTGCGATCCGAGCGGGCAAACACACATAGGATTGGAATAAAAATCGCGAACCGCCGCCTCGAAGCACCACTTCTGGACTGCCTGGAACGTCTCGACAGCTGAATCAAACCCTGAACAAAAGCTCTCCTGCTATCTTGCATGTGTACGCCTCTAGCGGAGTTAGCAGTGATACTGTTTGCTTGCTTCCATTTCCAATTCATTCAACCAACCGCGCGACTCTTCCCATATGGCACTGATAAATTCAATCATTGCGTCGATGGGCTCGAATGAGTAATGTTGTTTTTCCTCGCCTCTCTTCTGCCGGATTTGGCCTTCTCGCTCGCACCCTGCTACACAACCCCGCACATCGGAGAACCTAGGCGCATCCCTATAGCATAACATCCTGTGACCACGACTGCTCACACTAACACAATCGCATTCTAGTACTGCATAAAGGCCTCTTCGCCATAGCAAACCCACGTCCAGAACAACGTTCCACGGCATTAGCAGCAGCAGCAGCATCAGCGCCCTACAGCACCAAAGACGACCGATTTATGTCTGCGTGTTCCGGAACGGAAAACCAGATCAAATCTCCCCCTAAAGGTTCGCTCGCTCTCCCATCGCACATAATACTTCACCGCGGAGAAACCACTGACAAATCTCTAACCCTAGCCGAGCACTGATAAGGAAAACCCGTCCAAGAGCAGTAGCACTCGCAACACAGCAAAGCGCAACAGATTTGAACTTGGCCACGCCTCTCACCGGTAGCGATAGCAGTTTCCCCATTTTCTTTCCCGATGCAAAGTGTGAGAGAGGCCGGAGCCTACCCATCAGAAGAGAGAAACTGCATCCTAATGCTTTGGGTTCATGAATGGAAAGCCTGCATGATGTGCAACGCGTGGTTTATTCGCTCGTGCTCTCCGTCTCTGAGTGTGTGGGTGTACAATGATTGAACAAGCATGAGAGAGCAGAATCTCGCTTCCGGCATCAAAGGATTAGGTATAGGTTTGTGAGCGGTTGATAGCGATACCGATGATGTTGAGGGATCTTGTAAGTTCTAATGGCAGGTGAGTGTGTTTGTGAGCTGATGAAGCTGCCCCAAAAGTTCAGTGTCAACGAATAGAGCCACCAGCACAGGCATGACCGAAATGATTTGCTCCTGCTGCTGCTTCTGCTTCAGTGCCGTACATCGTCATCATCGTCATCGGTTTCGGTACTTGGTTGGCTTGGATCATATGGTTGAGCGAATTATGTTTTGGTTCTTTTTCGTCACTGGATATGGGGCGATATTTTGCGCTCGAGGTCGATAGGGTAGATGTACCATTTGTAGCTGTGGAAGACGCTATCTGAATTTTTGCATACATTGGTTTATTTTTATTTTTTTGAGAATCATTTGCTGCATTTGATTAAATAACATGCTTTAACTTTTTGAAACGGATTCTCTTATAGTACTGGGACAAAAACAATTTCCCAGAAGCCATTTTTCGGAATTACTAATTTTTTCAGAGCGGATAGCTGTCTTTCTTTTTTCGGGAAATTGATTGTTGTCCGGGAGCTTTGCAAAAGCAACAAATAATTTATTTCTACCATATTTTGACGACAATATCTTATATCCTGTTTTATTTTATTTTGTCTATTTTGTTTTGTTTTGTTTTTAGTTATGCTTGTCTCTTTTCAGTAACATTGGAGCGGCCCATTGCTTTTGGCGAAAAGTGCTACATATTTTCAGCGTATCGTTAACCAAAACGAACCCGGCTGCTAACCTATTCCCAACTATCCAACAACCCAGTGATTTCTCGTGGAAGTGCAGAGGATTTCTCGGCTTCCTAAAAAGCGAGTATCATGTCAACACGTTCCTTCCCATTCCCTATTTGACCAGCATTCGGGCACGGCTGGCGCCGGTATTGCTTCATAATGGGTCACCAGTTTTTACACATTGAAGATGTATGTTAGTCCCAAACATCATCTGTTGGTTCTTTGTGCAAATACAGCTGATCTGGCAATAACGGAATTGCATCCGTGGGCGGTCAATCATGCTCATGCTCAAATTGATTGTTGTCCGGGAGCTATTTTTCTGATGATATTTCCCAGACGCCATTTCCAGGAATCCTTTTCCCAGAGGTCATTTCCCGGAGTGACCAATTTTCCAGAGAAGGTATGTCTTCTTATTGTTTTCGGGTAATAATTACTTTTCTGAAACCATTTCTTAGACTTCATTCAAAAGACGCCTTTCGTTAGTTGATCGTGACTCCTAATTTTTTTTTTTTCGGGAAATTATTGCTTTCTCGTATTTTCCAGATGCTATTTCTCATAGTTCATTTTCCAGGGGCTATTTTCCAAAGATATTTTCCCAGCGTTAATTTCCAAGAGGCCATTTCCCAAAGGCCGTTTTCCAGACTTTATTTCCAGGAATGACTCTTTTTTCGGGAGATGAATGCGTTTCCGAATCCAATTCACAAAGACTAAATTTGATTGCATAGTCAGGGAGGCAGTCGGCAGTCGCGGCAACCTACCCTCTCCCTGGTTACGCCTATGAACCTACATATCGTTCGGGGTACAAGAGTTTATCAGATCAACATCGAAATTAGAACGCAAACAGTCCACTTAGGAATTCACTAGCAGGCATGTGCACAAACCAGTTTCGCGGTGTTTTTTTTTGTAAAAAGTTGGTTTATTAATTCCAGTTACTTTTTTTTTTGTTCACTTAGTAGGTCTTTTAAAAACTATTCCCATCTTATTTTCAATTCTAAAAATATAATTCAAGACTCATAACTAAAATAATAGCGACAGTAAAACTTAGAGCCTGTTAAGTTGAAACATAGGATTTGAAACACGTTTCTATGAAAGTATTTTAATTTTATTATTCAAGAAGGTTTTACAATAATGAGTTTTGTTTAAAGGTGCATTTTAAATTCTCGATATTATTTTCTCTCGTAAGAAAAATTAAGTAGGGTATAGATTCCCCAGATTGACTAGAAGTTTCGAAACAAACGAATGTAAATAAGCAAAATATGGAGATTGAAGTTTATGCATTAACGATAATATTTTCAAAAATGTAGTTTAAGAAGTAAGGGTAACATATAATCAGGTAAATTTCTGTAATCATATTTGTTGGGGTTGCATTCAGCACCACTAGTAGTCGACATAGACTGCATAACGAGCCTGTGTGTCGTTCCCAAAAGGTAATTGTAATAATTGAACTATTCACAACACAGTAATTATGAAATGCATATAGTAATTTAGGAGTCATTTCTGGTGGAGACTTCAGCGCTGTCAACATTGACAGTATTCTGAACGTCGTTTCCAGGATTTGAACACTTCCTGGGGGCTTTTCCCAACGGAGAGGGCAGGCGGAAATCATTTTAAATTTCATTTCTCATAAAGAGAATCATTCAAGTGCGGTCGAGTGTTTCCAAGTTAGTGCAATGTGCGCTGGTGTATCCGACAGAGATGATACTCGAAATGGCGTCTGTTGGCTGCTTGGATTTTTCTTTTCTCCTATCTTGTATGTTTAGGCATGGGCGTTTTCAGGATAAGGATGGCTTAAAATTTAATGATTGCTATCCGAATTATGCGTGGTTAGATCATTTATAAATTTTAAAAGATAAATTAAGCTCATGTCAAAGGTTTGAACGTACGAAGAAATAACAATAACAATAACTTAGCTTGATTCAATCTTTCCCCATTAATTGGCATATAAAAAGGAGCACACACAAAAAAAACTTTCTGATTTATAAGATTTCAGGATTTTTCGGTAAAATGCTTATCGTTATTTTATACTAAACTCTGTCTGCCGAAGTAAGGGGTCTTCAACTCAACTTTATTCATTAGAGACAATTTTACAGATTCCAACCATAAAACATTACAAATTTGAAGTATCATTTAAGTTTCTCTAAACTGTTCATAATTCGATAAGCCCTGAATGTGTTAATTTTAAAGATTTTGAAAATCAATGGAATATTATTATAATTATGTTAAGTTTTCCCATCTTGATCGAAACAAAATAAACGCTGTACCGATTAGTGCCTCGACAGTCAAGTGTTTTTTTTACTGGTCATCGGACTCAAATTTCCCTTTCATCAAGTTGGCCCTTCTTGATCGACAATGCGTTTTATGAAATAAACAAAGCCATGCAAGTATGTGCAGCATCAATCATAGTAAGCCATGAGTCAGCAGACAAACTTTGACAGCTCTATCAGTCAAACTCTAACCGTGATTACGAAAACAGTGAAGTAAATCCGTTCAGAAGTGTGCGCGTTCAAAGAGCGGCACCCCGCCGCGTCCAAAACGGACATCGTGCGGCAGTTTGTGGACGCCGGATACGCCCGTTTTGGCATCTACAACATCTTGGCACTATTAGACAACAATCAGAGCATCGGAAGAAAGCCCGGTTCCGGTCGACCGACGACCCTGAGCGACAAGAAGCTTCAAAGGATGCTGCAAAGGAAGACCGAGGGAAAAGTGGCTACATCGCTGTGTGCGCTTGGCCGGGAGGTCGGTTTAACCGACAAAACAGTGAAAAAGTACCTGGCAAACATGAACATACATGATGATGTTGTTTTGAGAAGGAAATAATTTCTCATTACCATGAGGCTTTAAGAGTAGACAACACTTTTTTGCTAGAACAAAGTTGTTAGGAGAAAGTATTGATAGTTCCGTTAGCGTACGGCAGGCTGTGAAAATTGAATAGAAGTAGTTTGAAATTTGAGCGGAGGGCATTGTGAGGTAGTATTTCGAAACAGGCACACAATCTTTTGCCAAGCATCCCCATGCGGAGTAGGTCAAGGCAGGAACGAATGCACCACCATGACTGGCAAAAGAATGTGCGCTTGATCGTGCTCATACCGATAGCTTAAGGTGAAACTCCCTTGAATCCTTAGTATTCAACATGCATGTAGTAGTGCAAACACTTTTTTGCTCTCATATGATAGAATTGGTGCATCATGAAGAAAACGGTCATGGTTGCCAGTAATTTTAATTTTTCTTTGTACATCCATTTAATTATTCCCAACAATATTCACATTTTTAAAAAGCATAAAGCCTCAGAACAAAAATCCTTCTTAAAGGTTGGGAGAGTCTGAAGCATAATTAGCAAGCTAAATATTAAGCCATAAATCTAGTTGAATACAAATATTGATGAATTTTAAACTAGAAATGAGAAATCTCTCTAGGATTCGAATTTTATACGTTAATGTTCAGTTCTTATTTCAATCATAAACTATAGAATGAGTCTTTGAGTAGATGGCTGAACAATAAAATGTATAAAAAACGTTTGAAATTACGCATCTGAGATAATAAATGGGATTTTTGCAGTTTGAAAACCGATTCCAGGGACCTTTTCATCTCATACTGAAATCTGACAACCAACGACAGCTCATGTATACAACATCATTCGATTGCCACATTGTTATTAATTTTTTTCACACGAATCCAGTTGAATGTTCTTTACTCATAATTATGATCCCTTTGAAACACTTTGAAGTTACTTGGGTACGTACCACAAACACAAAGAGATATTATTTTATTTTGTGATGTTAATAAAAATTAATAGATTTGATTTGCTTAGCTTTATTTCAATGTGGAGCTTAATATAATAATCTTCTTAGACATTAATTAGAAATTGATTCAAAGTTATTGAGTGCAATATTGCAGGGATGAATACTATGACATAGGAAATTCTAGTTGTTTTATAAAATATGAAGACTAAATATTTAATACTTCAAATGGCATTCGTCTTAGTAATGGGGAATGTTGGAAAAGGGTCCTGTCTTGACTAATATGCTGTCACGTAGCTTCACCCAAGAAAAAAAAAAATGAGTACATACTCTGCTCACAACGCTACCAATAAAATGAAATAAAAATTATTGTTCATGATATTCTATGTATTTAAATTTCTTGAATTTGGTGATAACAAAGTTTATCGAAATCTTAAAGTTTAGTAATTTCCTCGACTTTTTTATGAAATGTTATCCATTAATATAGGGGGAAATCTTGCCGCATGTGAGGCTTACATTTATTGTAAATATTGTTAACCTGTTGAAATTTCTGCAAAGATAAAAAAAATTAAGTGATGCCGCAATTGTAAGAGCTTATAAAAACAGTGTGTTCCTATCTGCATTCACTTAGTAGAGAAAGAGTCCCTAGTAGCACACATGTTGCCATTTAGTTGAGAAAACATAAATATGACTTGCTTAGTCGTAATCAAGTTACAACAACTAATTATGATCGTAGTGTGCTACTTGGGGTTCTGGTAGTTTTTTTTTAAACGCTTGTCAATATTTCTTTGGAAATTTTATCAAAATTCCTTACACATTTCTTATAACAGTTGGTTCAAATTTATTCTTAAGGTTGCTTTTTTTTCAATCAAAAGCTTATAATTTGGCGTTATTAGTGTTGGCTATTTTGAATTATTGGTGGCGAAAATATTCTACAGCTTTTCATACAAAATTGTCATATTTGACATTTTCTATGTCAGCACCCAACAGATGGATTGAGCTGAAATTTTGACAGTAGCTCAGAAGTTACCTGAATTTTAAATTGCCTTGAGTTCATGAATTTCGAAACACAGTTTTCAAAATTACATCTGATCTATCATCTTAGAAAATTTGAAAAACATTTATTTTCCTTTACAAAATAAAAAAATTTCATAAGAATGAATAATTTTTCCGATGAATTCATTCTTGTAGAACTTTTCAATTTAAAATTATATAAAAACTTAATTTTTATACATTAATTGTTATGTTATATATATTCTCCGTGCGAGGAGTAACGATTATGATGTAGAAGGAGATGTTCGCTCATCACCATGAGGCAGTAAGAGTGAACAACAATGTTTTTGGCTAGAATGAAAGATATGATATGATATGATTCACGGTGTTTCTCTCCGAGGTCTCTACGTTGGAGACGACGAGAAAAACTTTAGTGATCGTCAGTCGGTGCGAATCAAAACAAACCCAAAAAAGGAGAGAGTTCCTCTCCCATGTACGCATCAGTAAACAGAGTGCACACAATAGATCGCTAGAATAACTATACAAGCCACAGTGGTACATGAGCGTCTTCCAACCGGACATTTTTGCCTGTTGAAGTGGCGGACTTAGTCCGTGCTTTAACCTACCCCGCAGTGGGATGTTAGGCAAAAATGTCGTTGGTTCGAGTACCACTGTATACATGCCCTTTTCGCTCAATTTTCCTAAAAAAAGAACATCTGTTATATTTCCAATCCTGCCGCACACTAGCGGAACTATCAAAACTTTCTCTTCATATCTTTCATTCTAGCCAAAAACATTGTTGTTCACTCTTGGTGCCTCATGGTGATGAGCGAACATCTCCTTCTACATCACTACAACTTATTTTTTGCCAAACCTTCTAACATGGCGAATCTGATGCCATTTTCAAGACTGTACCTGAAAATTTATAAATTTAACACAGTTCAAAACGGTAGATGCATTTATTAATTTCACCTATACTGTAGTTGTTTACATCCTTTTTCCATATCTTCAAAAAAAAAAATTTCCCTGGAATTTTGATGCCCTGGAATACTTTCAATATCAATCCATTTCTTAAGTTTAACCTCAAATTACCCATGGATGTTTCTTTCGAACTGCCGTGAAGTTCTCAGTAGATTTTTGATGAAATAATCCTTGGAATTCTCCTTCAAATATTTTGAACTCTCTTTAAATATTTAGCTCGATATTACTTTTCGGAGTTGTGAAGGAATCAGTATCAATCGACACAATTTTGAAGATACTTAAAACGCGTGATCAGAACCAATCAATTTTTTTAAACAAATTTAAAATGTTCATTGACTCAATGTTGTTCTTTGTAGTTTTAAGATTTTTTACTTTAAACTTGACTCTAAACAGATTCTGGTCTAATCTCCACCTCGGATTAGTTGAGACGCCTCAAGAGAATCGAATAAGGTGACTACATTCTCCATTTGATCCACACGGAATAATACAAGGTATATATTCACCACACTTAATTCTCTTAAAGCATCTCGACTCACAGAGGCGCCTCCACAGAATATACCTAATTATCCGATTAAACCTGTTCTGATTCATCAATAAAAATATCATGTCCCCAACAATTACCGTGAAGTACTCATATTCTGCGCACCTAATGCCCTTATTTTGCGCATTTTAAAACATTCCAAACTCATGTTTAGTTCAATACTCTTTATATTCAGATCTACGTGTAAATAGATGTTGTTCTCTTGTGTAGGGGATAAAATATAAGCTTTGACAATCTTGAAAATTTTGGCAAAATGCGCATAAATAGGCGCTGCGCAGTATTAGGGTACATCACGGTACGCTACTTTCATCGCTCTTTTCAATATTACTATACACGAAAATAAATCTTCGGGTAGGCCCCCTCCAGGCTAATTGTCTAGCTCCACCAATGGACATATGATCACAAAAGACTGCCAGCCGAAAAATGGAGACGTTGGTTGACGTAACCTGTGCAATGGTGTCATTTTGACAACAGCGAAGTAAGGTGGTGTGACTGAAGATCGTTTACCAATAAAACAATTTGAATACTCATACCTTTGATGAAATTTGTCATCTTCATGCGAGGCGCTAGGAGTGGAAAGAAATTTATTGCTAGAACGAATAGAAATTTATTGCTAGAACTCTGCGCATGGGAGAATACAAAAAACAACAATCAAAGTATACCCATACCCTTTAATCATATCATATTATTTTCCATTATCATTTAATCAATAATTTCAGTACGCTTTGTAATCATCTTCACATTCGAAAACTGCTGATCTCAAGAACCTGGGGCAACGTGACAAAGGCTTAATTTGTTTCTTAGCATTTCAGCATAACATTTACATTAAAATTGAACTTATGAACTTCAGCTACTATGTTCATAAAAGACTGGCATGAGCTTGTAAGCAGTGTAGAATTATATATAAATATTCCGTTCAGTGGTATAATGATTAAATACTATCTTTTTGTTTTTTGTCTTGATTATCGAGATTTTCAGCCTCGGGCTGGTTCATCTTCCGTCGTAGTCAGTCAAACACCACTTTTGGGCATTTTCGTAACTTCTCTGGGGGTGAGATTCGAACTCGTGACTTAGACGTGAGAGGTATGGATGTAAACCAATACGCCGGGGTCGCCACCATTAAATACTATCTTTTTTGGAAACCCCCATCCGGGCTAATCGATCACTCATATTGTTATCTTTGAAATGTACAGGGTGCGGCAAAAAATAATGCGAAACTTTGTTCTATTTCTTTCAAATCCCATTTTCAACTTATTCAAGCAATAATACCGACATTTTCGAGTGCAGTTATCTTTATAAAGTCCTTTTAATCCTTTCAATGTGTCCTCCATTTTTATTAATAACATCCTCGAGCCGACGTCGGAAGCCAGAGCATGCCTTTCGGACGTAGTCCTCTGACATTGACTGCCATGTGCGTGTTATGGTTGACTTCCGGGTTTTCACACTAGGGTGTGATATTTTGCAGGCTCGTGCTTCAACATATGCTCAAATCGAATTATCCAACGGATTAAGATCTGGACTGCTAGGGGGGCACAAATCCTTCGGCCAAAACTTCATGTTATCGTTCAACCATTGTTGGGTTCGATTCGACGTGTGACACGGCGCTCCATCCTGCTGTAGGACAACGTTTTGGTCCTCGGAGAAGTTGGCCTTTACCCAGGGAAGCACTTGGGCCTTTAAAATACCGATATACACTTCGGTATTGATTTTAACTCCAGCATCAATGAAAACAGGTGATGATTCTCCGGATGGATTTCTCAGAAATATTGGCTTCCTTTGCAAGTTTTCTTATGGAACTCACCGGGTTGCGAGCAATTTTTGCACGGACCGATTTGATTACGTGAGACATGCGT
>JASCZW010000429.1:0-210672 GCA_034211315.2 Aedes japonicus | reverse complement strand
ATCTATACGATCTTCCAATGATCTAAATTTGCCGAAATTGAACCTATAAACCAAATAGTGCAGCCAAGATGTACAGAATATAGTCACATGTTATAACTTACAGGTCACATAATTAAAATAACAATGACTTAACAAGCAAACCGTAGACCCAATGTAAGGGACATATTTTTTTCTATGTTCCCAAATATGGCCTGTTTTGCACTCTAATTTGCATAAGAGTCCACCCCTTCCAGAGAGGGGAGGAGTCTCAAACCTCCATAGAAACATTTCTTAGTTCCGAAAACTCCCACATCCCAAATTTGGTACCATTTGCTTGATTAGTTCTCGAGTTACGCAGAAATTTGTGTTTCATTGGTGTGGAAGTACCCCTTCCAGATGCGGGAGGGGTCTCGAACTATCATAAGAACCTTCCTCAGACTCCAAAAATCCCTGCATAAAAGTAGTCATACCTGTTGGGATAATTCTCATGTTTGGCTCAAATTCGTGGTTCATTTTGTAGGAGAGCCCCTTCTTCCAAAGAGGAAGGGGGTCTCAAACCACCGTAGACACATTTCTTGCCTACAAAAACCTCCACATGCCATATTTGGTTCCATTTGTTTGATTAGCTTCTTAAGTTATGCAAGAAAATAGTTTTTCATTTCATAGTTCACATGTTATGGTTTAAATCTGTGTTTTGTATGTAGCCCCTTTCCAGAGTGAAAAGAGGTCTCAAATTACCATAAAAACATTTCTTGCCTTCAAAAACTCGCCCATACCAAATTTGGTTTCATTTGCATGGGGGCCCTCTTTCAGAGGCGTGAGGGGTCTTGAAACTATCATTAGATGCTTTCCTCAGACCTGAATACTCCTACATACAAATTAGCACTAGCAGTAGGGAAAATTCTCATGTTTGGCTTAAATTCGTGTTTCATTTTTATGCGAGCCCCTTTTTCCAGAGGAAGGAGGGGCCTCAAACCACCATAAAAACATTTCTTGCCTTCAAAAACTCACCCGTACCATTTTTGGTTACCATTTGCTTGATTAGTTCTAGAGTTATGCAGGAATTTGTTTTTCATTTGCATGGGATCCCCTCTTTCTGAGAGGCGGGAGGGGTCTTGAACTATCATAAGATGCTTTCCCGGACCCAAAAACCACTGAATACAAATTTTGCAAAGCAGCAGGCATAGTTCTCATGTTTGGTTGAAACTTGTTTCATTTGTATGAGCCCCCATTTTTAGAGAGGAGGGGCTTTGAACCACCATAAAAACATTTCATGTCTTAAAAACTCGTCCATTCCAAATTTGGTTTCCGTTTGCTTTATTAGTTCTCGAGTTATGCAGAAATTTGTGTTCCATTTGTTTGAGAGCCCCCCCCTCCTCGCTCCCTCCTCCTATGGCGGAAGAGTCTCAAATCACCATAAGAAACATTTCTCTCCTTCAAAAACATCCCCATGCCAAATTTGGTTCCATTGCCCTGATTAGTTCTCGAGTTATGCAAGGATTTGCGTTTTATTTGTATGGGATCCTCCCCCTTTCAGAAATGGGAGGGGTCTCAAATCAACATAGAACCATTTTTTGTCTTCAAAAACCACCACATACTAAATTTGGTTCCATTTGCTTAATTAGTTCGCGAGTCATGCACAATATTTTATTTCATTTGTATGGGAGCCCCCCTTTTGTAGAGACATGGAAGGGGTTCTTAAGCGTACCATAGGAAACCTTTCTGGCTCTTTGCAAAAACTCACACATGCTAAATTTGGTTTCTTTGCTTGATTAGTTCTCGAGTTATGTAGAAATTAGTGTTTCATTTGTATGGGAGCCCCCTTTTCAGTAAAGGGAGGGGTCTCAAACCATCATAAGAACCTTCCCGACCCCAAAAACCCCTGCATACAAAATTTCACGCCGATCGGTTCAGTAGTTTTCGAGTCTATTAGGGTCAGACAGACAGACAGCGCAGAAATCCATTTTATAATCACTAGCTGAACCCGGTGCGAGCCTTGCTACGCATGCAACAAAATGAATGAAAATTTAATAGAACCTGCTCATTTATGTTGTTTTTGTGAATGCATCTGGTTAAAATATTTTCGTTTACTAATGTAGTTTCTGAAAAAAAACAAAGATTTATGTTTTTAATTAAACTTTTGGATCGGTAGTTTCTATAGGTCTTTCTTTCTGCGTAGAAGCATTTCATTGACAAAAAAATGTATCATCAAACGAAGCCGTATCCTGTCAGTTTGAATGTAATTTTCCTTGCATAACCTTTGATCAACTTCTTGTGCATAATGTAGCACTGAGAGTAACTCAAGCATCCCCCATTCTTGGCTAAGCAGGGGTCAAACTTCTATCAGTACATGCTTCTTACTCTAGAAATACACATTTTGAGTTTAAGTTGCATGGATAATTCTCATGTTTGGTTCCAATTTCTGTTTCGTTTGTTTGAGAGGCCACCCCCCCTCCCACCAGAGAGTGAGGTCTCAAACCACCTTGAAAGAAATCTTGTTCTGAAAACTCCCCGCATGCCAAAGTTGGTTCCATTTGCTTGATTAGTTTTCGAGTGATTTGGCAATTTGTGTTTCATTGGTGTGGGAGCATCCCCTTCCAGCAAACCCCAGCATAAAAAATCCGGACATACTGCATACAAATTTTCCGGCCATACTGAATACAAATTTGCATAGCAGTAGGCATAGTTCTCATGTTTGTTTGAAATTTGTGTTTCATTTGTATGGGGACCCCCGCTTTTCAGAGAGAGAGGAGGGGCTTCAAACTACAATAAAAACATTTCTCGCCTTCAAAAACTCGCCTATACCAATTTTGGTTCCATTTGCATGATTAGTTTTCGAGTTATGCAGGAATTTGTTTTTCATTTGCATGGGAGCCCCCTTTTCTATAGGCGGGAGGGGTCTCGAACTATCATAGGATACTTTTCCAAACCATGAACCCCTGCATACAAATTTCCATGGCAGTAGGGATAGTTCTCATGTTTGGTTGAAATTTGTGTTTCATTTGTATGGGAGCCCCCCTTTCCAGAGGGTGGCTCAAGAAACCATAGAAACATATCTTGTCTCCAAAAACTCCCACATGCTAAATTTGGTTTCCTATGCTTGATTAGTTCTCGAGTTATGCAGAAATGTGTGTTTCATTTGTATGGGAGACCCCCCCCCTCCCTTCCAGATATGGGAGGGGTTCTAGACTATCATAAGAACCCAAAAACCCCTCCACGCAAAATTTCACGCCGATCGGTTCAGTAGTTTTCGATTCTATAAGGTTCAGACAGACAGAAATTCATTGTTGTATATATAATAGCTGCGTCCGGTGCGTGCGCGCTACGCTTGCAACTAAATGAAGGGAAATTTAATATAACTGGCATTTTTTTACCTTCAAAACCCCCCACATGCCAAATTTTATTCGATTTGCTTGTTTAGTTCTCGAGTTATGCAGTAATTTGTGTCTCATTTGTATGAGAGCCTCCCTTCCTGAGAGAGTAGGGGTCTCAAACAATCATAAGAACCTTCTCCAGCCCCAAAAACCCCTTCATATAAATTTTCACGTTGGTCGGTTCAGAACTTTTCGAGTCTATAACGGTCTGACAAACAAACAGACAGACAGAAATTCATTTTTATGCATATAGAAATCTAGCCTCTAAAAACCTCCATATGCTAAAAGTGGTTTGATTTACTTGATTAGTTCTCCAGTTATGCAAAAATTTGCTTTTTATTTGTATTTCATTCCTTTCAAAATGGGGAGGGTATTGAACTTCCATAAAAATATTTCTTGCCTCCAAAAACCTCAACATACCAAATTTGGTTTTATTTGCTTCATTGGCTCTCGAGTTATGCTAAAAATTATGTTTCATTTTATGGAAGTCTCTCCTTTCAGAAGGCGGAGGGGTCTCAAACCACTTTAGAAACATTTGTTTCCTTCAAAAACCTCCATTTGTCAAATTTGGTTCCATTTGCTTGATTTGTTTTTGAGTTATGCAAAAATTCGTGATTCATATATATATATGTATATTATATATATATATATATATATATATATATATATATATATATATATATATATATATATATATATATATATATATATATATATATATATATATATATATATATATATATATATATATATATATATATATCAGAGACCCCTCTTTTTAGTGAGCGGAGGAGTCTCAAACCACAATAGAATCATTTCTTGCCTTCGAAAAACTCCACACGCCAAGTTTCCATATGCTTGATTAGTTCTCGAGTTATGCACAAATGTGTGTTTCATTTGTATGAGAGCCCCCCTCTTACAGAGGGCGGAGGGAGTGAAGAGTCACCTTAGAAATATTTCTTGCCTTCAAAAATCTCTACATGCCAAATTTGAGTACCATTTGATTAGTTCTCGAGATATATAGAAACTTTTGTTTCATTTTATATGACAACCCCCCTCCTCCCAGAGAGAGGAGGGGTCTCATACTATCGTAGAAACAATCATTGCCTTTAAAATCCCCGCATGCCAAATTTGGTTCCATTTGCTTTATTAGATCTAGAGTTATGGAAAATTTTTGTTTCATTTGTATGACAGCACCCTTCTAAGAGAGGGGAGGGGTCTCAAACCACTATAGAAAAAAAAATTGTCTCCCACAAAACCCACATGCAAAATTTGGTTCCATTTGCTTGATTAGTTCTTGAGATATGCAGAAAATTCTGTTTCATTTGTATGGGGGCCTCCCTTTTAAGAGAGGGAGGGGTCTCTGACTACCATATAAACATTTATTGCCTCCAAAAACTTCCGCATGCTTAATTTGGGTTCCTTCGCTTGATTAGTTCTCGAGTTATGCAGAAATTTGTGCTTCATTTGTATGGGAGCCCCCCTTTCCAGAGAAGGGAGGGGTCTCAAACCATCATAAGAACCTTTCCCGGCCCCAAAACCTTTTCCATACAAAATTTCACGCTGATCGGTTCAGTAGTTTTCGAGCCTATTAGGTTCAGACAGACAGACAGACAGACAGACAGACAGACAGAAATCCATTTTTATATATATAGATTGGCACGATAAGAGCTAAAAAATAATGCGCATAGGAAGTTATGCCTGTTTACAACAACAGAAACAAAACTTGAACAAATACATTTGATAACTTAATCATGAATTCCTTGAAAATTGATGGAATTATTATGGTTATCTTAAAGAAGGTCAAAATTAGTCTCCGATCTACAATTTATTTGCATTACATGTAAAATTTGGTGCAATTATTTTTCTACATTTCAAATATTCCTTATATTTCATGATCATGATTCATAATTTCATGGTGATTGGAAAAAATGAACGTTTTGCATAGTTTTTCCGAAAATGCCAGTTTATCCTTGCAATGACTACTATAAAACTAATTGGTCATGTTTTCTGTCGTTTTCAAACCCTCAATGACAATTGGACGTTCAATGCATTAACTGGAGGTAAAATGGTTTTAAAATGATTTTTCAACTGGCCATACCATGATAATATGAATGACGGCATTTCAAAAATGCATTTAACGAGTTCATAAAGTCGAAATAAAATCTTTGATAGGCGTAAAATAAATTTGAGGAAAAAAATGTTTTAAGATCGTTGTAAACGAGCTGTGTAGGTTCTCATAAACCTGAATACAATATGAGACTTATTGGCACCTCTTGGTTCTATCATAAAACCAAGTTGGTTTCTGGTGGCTTTCATAAAACATCAATGAAACTTAATAAAAATGGACAGTTTCAGCAATGCTACTTGGGTAAGGTGCGGGCATTAACACGTACGTCACCAACCCCTCTGAGATAGACAAAAATAAATATAAAATTGATGATACTCAATCGTTAGCCATTGGATTTTGATGCGATTTTTTGCTACATATATACATTTATTTGTTCAACATCACATTTAGGATAATCCATAACCAACAATAGTACGCCACAATACACGGTTTGCGGCTGCAGCTCTCCAACCTCGGTCATGCCCAATGCTCGCCAGATCACGTTCAACCTGGTCCGCTCATCGTGCTCGCTGCGCTCCACGCCTGTTTGTAGCGAACACCAACTTTGCAGTGTTGTTGTCCGGCATTCTTGCAACATGCCCTGCCCACCGTATCCTTCCGGCTTTGGCCACCTTCTGGATGCTGGGTTTGCCGTAGAGTGCACCGAGCTCGTGGTTCATCCTTCGCCGACACACACCGTTCTCATGCACACCGCCGAAGATTGTCCTTAGCACGCGTCGCTCAAAAACACCGAGTGCTTGCAGGTCCTCCTCGAGCATAGTCCATGTCTCGTGTCCGTATGGGACCACCGGTCTTCTTAGCGTTTTGTACATGGTGCATTTGGTGCGGGGGTGAATCTTTTTAGACCGCAGTTTCTTCTGAAGCCCGTAGTAGGCAGACTTCTACTCGTATTGTTGTCAGCTGTCAGTAAGGATCCGAGGTTGACAATTTCCTCCACGACCTTGAAGGTATCCTCGCTTACCGTGGCATTACTATCGATCACAAAATTATCTTTATTTGTGGATCTATACTGGTCTATTCGTTAAATATCCGTTATTTTGGATTCGGAGGTGGGAGTACTGGGGTAATTACCTGTCCACGGATGGTGGACAACAAGTTTTCAGATGCGGAACATGGCATGCGGCATATCAAAGTTCATGATTTAGCAAAACTAGATCATCAGAAGACATCTTGAGGATGTTTGACTCTACGGGATCCGAGTTTCCCGGAAAAGTGGCCATATTCAAGTCGTTCCCAAAAACTGGCTTGCGAAACATCAAACCACATTATTTTGCATCGGTAAAATCCGGTAAAAAACGTTTATGGGGACGTACGTGTTAAAAAATGTATCGAAAGTAAGCTGTCCACGAATATTTACGTTATACGCGTGTATTTTTGATGGTTTTGACTGTCATATTTCGTTTGTTTACTTGTTTGCACGGTTTAAATTCTTCGTTTTTGGAATATTGTGCATTGTAAATTACGTGAAAATTAATGTTTTGTACACTTGGCTACGTAAAAAGGGTGTAATTATGCGACAATTGGCGACACTGTGCTTTGGATGAATTGTAGATAAATACAGTGGAAAAACTAATAAATGTGATATAACCACAATTGAGCTGACTCTTAGCTTCGGTTCTTGACTAAGAATCCCTACTGTGCCTTTGCGGCACGTCAAGCCGACCAGTTCAGCGCAAGGGAGTGGACATGAGCGTCGGAACTGGGCAGAAGATCAAAAAGCGTAACGATATCAGAACCTACAGCAAGCAGAAAGCACCAAAAAGGATGCAATCACAGAAAGCTTTTTCGAAAACACGGTCACGGAATTCGTATGACGTTCTCCTCCAAATGACGCTCTCCTTCGAAGCGTGCATTTTGATGAACGACGAGACGTACATCAAATTGGATACCAGTACACTTCCGGGGCCGTAATTTTTCAACGCTGAGCAGAGGACAGATATGCCTGATGATGCGCGATACATCCGAACCGATCATTTAAAAAAAAAAAAAAGATTTGGTGTGGCATAAAACTTGCTCCTGTGGCTTTAAAAGTTCTTCATATTTCACAATGGAGAAAATTACAGACAATAATGCATCAAAAAACGGCTTCTACGCATCTGCCGTAAGCATACGGATATTCCATTGTTTTGGCATCTGCTCATTATGCTTTTGCTTGAAAAAAGTAGATTTTGTCGAAAAATGACAAAATCCCTCAAACTGCATTAAACTGTGTCCTATCGTAAGATACTGGGCAATAAATAAGTGGCATTTTAAGAAAGATGGAACAGCAGGAAGTTCTGTTGACTGCTTCGAGGAAATTTGGTCTGCAGCACAACGAAAAGTGACGGAGAAAGTTGGGCAGAATATAATGTGAGGTATCAAGAGAAAGGTCAGAGCATTCGTCAGAAATGAGAAGAAGGTATTCAAAATCATGTGAACTCAGTCATATGTTTGTTGATTTTTATTTATATAAATCAAACTTATGAATTTGTTTGAAAATAAGTCTGCACCTCAGTAGCGCTTCGAGAGCGGGCATATGTCGTGAGAATGTAAAGGCTCCGATAGGAGCGATCTATGCCGAAGGTGCGGATGAAAAGGTCACAAGGCCCGGGACTACAAGGAGCATCGCAACTCGCAATAATATCCGACCCATACCATATACTATGGATGACGGGCAAGTTCCCAGTCCAGGAGGTTGTATCCACATCAAACAAGGGCTTCGCGGTCGCAAAAGTGATCGGAGTGTGCATTTACGCAGCTATGCACCGCCGAAATATTCGATTGACCAGTTCTCACAAATGATAGATCGGATGACTACGGAGCTAGCTGGCCATAGCCCGCTGTGTGGCAGCCGCCTTACCAACCCAAGGGGCCAGATATTTCTCGAGGGCCTGGCCAGGCTCAACATAGCCCTGACCAACGTAGGTACTAAAAGTACCTACCATAGAAATGGAGTGGAGTTGATTATCGACGTGACCAGCCCCGGGCTGTTGAACAACTGGAGGGTGGAGGGTGGCTACTTCTATAGCGACCACCTGGCGGTTCGCAATCGCATCACCCACAGCGCAATGCAGCGCACATATGGAGGACCACCAACTCCGTTCGTCCGCAGATGGCGGGAACAGAGACTGAGCGCTAGCCAAGATCCCTGCGGTGATCAGCTCGTAGCACTACTGACACGAGTGTGCGACACAACTATGCCCAAAAAAGTCAAACCTAGGGATGGACGGTCACCGGTGTACTGGCGGACAGAGACGATCGCCGACATCCCGAGAACCTACCACCGAGCTAGAAGGAGGATGCAAAGAGCGCGGTCGGATCCTGAAAGAAGCACCACTAAGGCAGCATTTAAGAAAGAGATAACAGCCAGCAGGCGTGCCTGCTTCGAGGCTCTGTGTTCGAAAGCCAACGCAAACCCGTGAGGTGACGCCTATCGGGTGGTAATGGCCAAAACCAAGGGCATAACACCTCCAACCGAGCAATCACCAGAGCCACTACAGGTCATCATTAGGAGTTACAAATGAGGAACTCATTGCGATAAGGAAATCTCGGAAAGTGAACAAAGCGCCAGGACCTGACAGTATACCGAACCTGGCCATCAAGACATCTATTTCACTGGCGCCCGGAATTATCGGACGGTGATGCAAAGATGTCTGGACGAGGGCGTCTTCTCGGACGCCTGGAAAATCCAGACTCTAGTATCGCTACCGAAGACAGGGAAGCCACCAGGGGGCCCGTATGCCTGTTGGATACAGCGAGTAAAGTGCTCAAGAGGGTTATTCTCAACAGACTGGCAAAATATACAGAGGGTATAGGCGGTCTGTCAAAAAATCAGTTTGGCTTCCGTAAAGGGAAGTAAACGGTGGATGCCATTCTGTCCATCACCAAGACGGCCGAAATGGCCATTCTGCGCAAGAGGCGAGGTGTCCGCTACTGTGCAGTGGTTACCCTCGACGTCCGAAATGCGTTCAATAGCGCCAGTTGGGTGGTTATCGCTGACTCGCTTCAACGCCTTCAGGTTCCTGGATACCTGTACAAGATTTTTGGAAGTTACTTCCAGAATCGCGTACTGGTGTACAATACAGAGGAAGGCCAAAAACGTGTTCAGATCACCGCAGGCGTCCCGCAAGGTTCGATCATGAGCCCGGTGCTATGGAACACGATGTACGACGAGGTACTACGGTTTGAATTTACGAACGGGGTGAAGATTGTCGGATTTCATCATTTCCACGATCAATGTTAACATCCTGGCTTCTACACTGATTACACGGATTGTCTTATCCGGAATGGAGCAGCGCCGGAGGAGGGTTGTGATCAATATTTCCTCAGTGGCCGGATATGTTAATCATTTCAGCCTTGCGATGAGCCACGAGTTTCACGGATCTGGTGTGGAATGTCAAGTGTTCGTGCCATCGGTCGTTAAGACCAACTTGTCACAGCGCTACCAGGACGAGATTCCGCAGTATATGCGCGTGGCCAATGTGGAGAAACTGGCAAGGTTCGGAGTGTTTTCTGTTGCTTTGGGCGATCGCCCTTATTGCTAAGTATGGGTTAATTTTTCAGAAAAAAAAAGTTTGTTGATAAGAAATTATTGCGTGAAATTATTATTAACGGTTTGGATGTTAATCTCATAGGATGCTTCGATCTAATGAACAAGCACAAATTCCACTGACGTCCTGGAATACCACATCATCCCACAACCAGTCTTCCGGATGCGAACCAAACATTCGTAAACTGCCACTTTACACGTGAGCATCAGGTTTCAGTTTTTAAATGACATGAATGATTCTGGTCGCCAATAACCGAAAAAAAATACCTCCGAAAGCACGCAGGTATCCCTTTTTGATCCGATCGAAGAATAAAAGAATTCGAACCCAAACAGCTACTGGGTCCATTTTAATTGACTAAATTTTCCTTTACTCCCGCCATTCGTCAACACACTCTCACACCGGAATCAACATTCTGACTCCGAAAACAGATGGTCCTGGGTTGAAACGCAACCACGAGAAGACAAAAGCAGCGACGATTTCCGAAATCACTTACCACGATCCACGACCCTCGCCATATCAATCGCCGATGGCAGAACAATGATCCATAAATTGGATGGCGAAAATTATTGTCCCCGTGGAATTCCGATGGCAACACTGCGCGCAGAAGGTAAAGTGGCCGTGAAGAAAACAAAACAAACAACCACCAAAAAAACAAAACAAAAACGAAGTTCAATCGAAGGGAAAAGGACAGCGAGACAGTTTCCACAAAAAAGCCGATAACCAATCACGTCGTGCGTCCATTTTGGACATTGCTCGCCGCGACTGGTAAACTTGTTTCGGAGTGTGTTTTTTTTTCGTTTGCTTTCTTCGAAGCAGTTTGTCACGACAGCCGCGGTGCGATGGATAAAGACGGCTGGGAATGCAGCAGCACAGCATCTCGTTTCATTTCGGGCATTTTCGTCCTGAGCTTCTGTAGGGCCTAGTTTGTTACGGGGTTTTTGTTTTGGCAGGGGTGGCCGTGGCTTCGGACTTTCTCTGCTTGGTGGTGCAATAACCAAACGGGAGGTTGACTAGCTTGAAGATAGTTTTTTCATGAAGTAAATGTTGGGGAAATCTCTTCCTTGCACAAAACAAATCAGCAACCTGAAAATACTGTGAACTTGAGTAAAATATAGACATTATTAGCTCGTTGGTGTTGCTTTCCATTTCGAACTATCTAATCGACTAGGTGCTTGCGAATCGGGATACCTTAATAATCTATACATTTGAGTAACTATACGAAAACTCTACATAATCTACACTCGACTCTAATTGTTCTCTTTGCCGTTGTTGCGAATTGCGTAACCAAATGGTACGATTCAGGAAAATTTCATTTTCGGTCGTCAAGATATTATTTTTCAAAATTCTTTTGAATATCTTCTACCCCTTACAATCTATCTCTGAAAAAGAAACAATTTTTTGAATTTTATTTCACTTTTTTCTATAAAATATTTAAAAAAAAACGATGAGGAGATTATTGAAGTCTGTTTCATTTAGAGTTTGGCTGCAAAAACTAGGCGATTTCTCCGAGAGGAAAGACCAAAATGAAAATCTAAGGGTATCTTGTTGTAGTTGCTTTAATTAGCTTCAAGAAAAACGCCAGAAATTATTCTTCAGCTTTTCGGATTACTTTCAGAATTTTTAGCTGAATTCCACTCATTACCCAAGCAACCAAAATTTTGAATTTTACTTGATAGTAGAACTTAGAAGATCACATTTAGTTGATGTTTAGTTCCATGGAACTTTTTTGCTGAATAACAAGACACTTTATATACAGGCACAACTTAATTGTCCTTAAAAAATGTCATTAACCCTTATGTGATCGACAAAAAAAACACCTTTAAGTGATCGACAGGGTACCCGGGTACCCACCAAATTCAAATGATCATAACTCTGGCTATTATCGACCGATTTTAATTCTTTTGGCACCGTTAGATTCCAAAACTTATTGGCTTCAGGAACATTATCAGCAATGACCATTTGAATTCATCTGGTTCCCGTAAATCCGGGTTACCGGGGCTGTGGTCCGGTACGGAGGCACTATTTGGAAACAACTATTAAATTTCCGGAAATGGATGTCAAAATCCTTGCAATAATTCAAAGAAACCATTTCTATTCCATTGTGGACAATATGCCAACTTGTTCCTGCAACGGCCATTCTGTAACAGGTTCCCGTGGGGCCACGAGTGGCCATGAACATTTTCAGTACAAACCCTGTCAATATGGGTATCAAAATTCATGAAATTTCGCCAGTAGGATATTTCTGAACGTTTTGTAGCTATCTGATGGTTTGTCCTTCGACCGGTCAATACGGAACAGGTTCCGGTGGGGCCTCGATTGGCCACGAACATTTTCAGTAGAAAACCCTGTCAATATGGGTATCAAAATTCATGAAATTTCGCCAGTAGGATGTTTCTCAACGTGGAGTGGCCATATGATAATTTGTTCTCGGTCCGGTCAATCCGGAAAAGGTTGCCGTGGGGCCTCGAGTGGCCATGAACATTTTCAGTACAAACCCTGTCAATATGGGTATCAAAATTCATGAAATTTCGCCAGTACGATGTTTCTGAACGTTTTGTAGCTATCTGATGGTTTGTCCTTGAACCGGTCAATCCGGAACAGGTTCCCGTGGGGCCTCGAGTGTAAAATTTCATGAATTTTGAAGCCCATATTGTCAAGGTTTCCTTCTAAACATGAACATGGCCAGTTGAAGCCAAACGGAAACCTGTTCCGGTAAAACATGTCCGAGGACAAATCATCAGATTGCCACCAAACGTTGAGAAATAGCCTACTGAAGAAATTTCATAAATTTTGATACCCATATTGACAGGATTTTTACTAAAAATGTTCATGGCCACTCGAGGCCCCACGGGAACCTTTTCCACCTTGACCGGACCGAGAACAAATCATCATATGGCCACTAAACGTTAAGAAATAGCCTACTGAAGAAATTTCATAAATTTTGATACCCATATTGACAGGGTTTTTACTGAAAATGTTCATGGCCACTCGAGGCCCCACGGGAACCTGTTCCGGATTGACCGGACCGAGAACAAATCATCATATGGCCACTAAACGTTGAAAAATAGTCTACTGGCGAAATTTCATGAATTTTGATACCCATATTGCCAGGGGTTTTTACTGAAAATGTTCATGGCCACTCGAGGCCCCACGGGAACCTGTTACAGAATGGTCGTTCCAGGAACAAGTTTGCATATGTCCCACAATAGGATAGAAATAGTTTCTAGGAGTTATTCCTAACATTCTGACATCCATTCTTGCAAATTCAATAGATGTTCCGATATTGTGTCTCCGTACAGGAACGCAGCCCCGGTAACCCGGATTTACGGGAACCAGATGAATTCAAATGGTCATTTCCTATAATGTCCATAAAGCAAATGAGTTTTGGAATCTAACGGTGCCAAAAGAATAATAATCGGTCAATGAAAGCCAGAGTTATGATCATATGAATTTGGTGGGTACCCGGGTACCGTGTCGATCACTTAAGGGGTAAAAAAAATTGAGGTCCCCCCCTTCGGCCCCCCTTGCTACTATACGAAATGTTTTTTAGTAAAAAGTTGCCTTTCAACTATAATTGGGATGTCGCAAAATTTCAGCTTCCTAGTTTAAAATAAACTATGAAATTTAGTAATGTAGAACATGAAAAGGTACCCGGGTACCCTGTCGATCACATAAGGGTTAACATTCGGAGCAACTTGAATGTTCAAGAAAAGCGTATTGTTGCTATTCAACTCAACCATCAAGTTCATATGTTGTTAGTTGAGAACTTACTTTAAATTTCAAAAAATCTCAATCAAAGTACTAACCGTACTTTTAATCAGCGCAAAAAGTTCACAACACATCTATGTTGAACTACTTTCGTACTTTCTGAAGTACACGTAAAGTTCTGAAAAAAACTTTAAAAAATGTTAAAAAGATTTTTTACATTAAATTGAACTCTGGTGTTCCAAGTTTGACGAGATACAAGGGCAAAAAAAGGATAGATCAAAAACAGTGATAAGGCTTATTTTATTAACATTGCATCCCAACTGTTAGCTTAATGGCATGCGGTAAACAAAGGTGTCACTCAACAAGGTAAACTTAAATAATTTCTAGTTCAGATTCAGATCTAGATATACTAATCAAAGACTTTAAGCATCAGATAAGATTATAGGGAACAAAAAATTACTATCAATGATTCGACTAAAATCATAGCATAACTCATTTCGTTCATATGGCATAGTGCTAAGTTTCCCGGTTTTAACCCGAGTTGGAGACTAGGTAGTAAGTATTTATGAAAAAAAATATTTACTTAAGAAACAATCATCGAATTGAACTCAATTAGCTTTTCACAACACAATACTCTTAAAATAAATTTGCGGCAGGATTAAAGAAGAACAAAAATGTCAAATACAAATGTCTTTTGCTTTTATGGTTTTGTTGAGTTCGTTTGAGGTGCTTTTACAGCTGAATAACATTCTTTACAACCTCTTGAACGAAGCTTTCGTGAACTTCAAAGTTTTTTTTTAAAAAGATGATAAGAATGCTGCAAGAAGCCTAATCATTGAATGTGAACTAGAGAGTTTGGTTAAATACTTGAAAAGTAAGCTGAATAGAATTCACAAACACTCTTTTATCAGAACTTTTGGTCGTTTGGGTATTTCATGCACAGTTGACCTTATCTACCATCCTTTTCCTACGTTTCACTAATTCAGGCAGTGTTTTGATTGTTTTGCCACATTTTTTCAATTTACGCTTGATAATTGCCTAATTTTTTTCGATAGGACGCAAATCTGGCAAATGGCAAAATTTATGAGTGGAAACAAGTGTAAATTTGTCCAATCATAGTCGCTGCAGCGACAAAAACCTTCGTTTTGCTTTCGAACCTGCAGATATCATGCCATATCATCAACTTGCGATTGAACGTATCTGCAAAGATGTATTTGAACTCACCCGGTGCATCACCATTACGTTCTGCAAGGTACCATTTTCGACCCGGGATTTGTCCAAAATCCACTTTCCGTAAGTTTTATAGTCCATAAAAATACATCCGTGTTACTTGGTCATTACTGGCTCCTACAACTGCCTTGCACGGGCTTTAGTAACCTGCTTTTGTATCAAATACTTCCCAGGATTCTTTTTGACTGCGTTCGTAGTTTCCAGTTCCATGTTCTACTTCTACGCTTGTTTTGTTTTGCTTATTAAAAGCAAAGACAAACAAACATTAAACCTGGAATATTTACACTAAAAATCTTGAAAATGATTTGAAAACACCTGCGCCATCTGTTGAGCACACTGTGGTGGGTGATAAAGCCGAACAGATCACGGTAGTGTGCTAAAGTCAAATATGTGCGCAACCTGTGGCGATACTACCAACTAAGAAACATTTGAATTGACTGTTTAATGCGTGATCAATGAAGAAATTGCGTGTGGTTTGTCTGTTTGTCTGTGGTCAGAGGTTAGTTTTCCCTTTAATGTTTAAGCACGGTAGTTTTAGTCGATGAAGGGAATTTGAAAAGTTTTGCGATTTCTCTTCCTAACCACGAGAGCGCAAAATTTTCTCGAGTATTTACATTATATCTTCGATAACTTTTGAATATGTCCACTTATCCTAATGGAATTTTGGACAAGAGTTCCCTCGAAACTCTTGTGTCTTTGGAACTTGTTTAAAGTTCCATCGGAACTTGTCTAAGTTTCCATTGGAAATTTTCCAATGTTCCCTGGAAACTTATATAAAATTCTCTTGGAACTTGTTCAAATAACCCTCAAAAATTTTCCGTAGTTCAAACCATCTCGTTCAAAGTTCAGACCATGACAAAGTTCCCTCGGAACTTAAAAACATCTAAAATTCTCTTGGAACTTTACAAATATCGCTGGGAACTTGTCCCAAAGTTTCCTCAAAACCATTAAAAATTCTCTCGAAACTTATCCAAAGTTCATTCGAAACTTTCATAAAGTTCCCTTGGAACTGTTCCAAAGTTTCTTCGGAACTTTTCCAAAGTTCCATTGGAACTTGTACAAAGTTCTCGGAACTTTTTCAAAAGTCTTCTGGAACTTATCAAAGCTCCCTCGGAACCTATTCAAAAATGAATCGCAACTTATACAAAACTCTCCCAGAACTTTACAAATTTTCTGCGGAAATTGCCAAAAATTTCCTCAGAACTTGAACAACTTTCCTCAAAACATTGTCAAAATTCCTTCAAAACATAACCAAAGTCCCTCGGATCTTTTCCAAAGTTCTCTCTAAATTTTTCCAAAGTTCCCTCGAATCTTTTCCAAAGTGCCTTCGAATCTTATCCAAAGTTCCCTCGACACTTATTTTAAGTTGTCGCTAATTTTAAACAAAGTTGTCAAGGAACTTGGAAAACTTTCCTCGGAATTTGTCCAAGGTTCCCTAGAAACTTATTTAAAAAACTCCGGATCTTGTTCAAAGTTTTCTCAAATTTGAACCAAATTTCCTTCAAACCTTATTCAAAGTACCCTCGGAACTTGAAAATTATCGCCTGGAGCCTGAAAAAAGCTTCCTCAGTTATTGTCCAGTTCCTTCAAAACTTATCCAAAGCCCCTCGAATCTTTTCCAAAAATCTCCCGGAACTTTACAAAGTTCCTTCAAAACTTATTCAAGGTTGTCTCGAAACTTTTTTAAAATTCTCTATCAACTTGACAAAGTTCCTCAAGAACTTGCTTAAAGTTTATTCGTATTTTATCCAAAGTTCCCTCGCTTCACTTCACTTGTCCAACGTTTCTTCGGAACTTGTTCAAACTATCATCAAATCTTGTCCAAAGTTCTCTCTACACTTGGAACGTGTCCAAATATCCCTCGGAATTATCCATAGTTCCCTCGGGACATGCCCAATGTTTCATTGGAACTTGTGCAAAGTTCCTTCCGAACTTACCCAAAATTCCCTTCTTGATAAGGTTTCCTACAATCGTATCTAATATTTCCTTGGAACTTTTCCAAAGTTTCCTTGGCACTTGTGTACAGTTCACTTAGAGTTTGTGAAAAGCTTCAAAGTTCCCTCGGATCGTATCCAAAGCTCCTTCAAATCATATCCAAAGCTCCCTCGGAACATGTTCAAAGTTTTCTTGATACTTATCGCAAGTTACCTTAAAACTTATTAAAATTTCTCACGGAACATGACAAAGTTTCCTCAGAACTTGTTCAAAGTTTCCTCGATACTTATTTAACATTCCTTCGGATCTTGTCCAAAGTTCCCTCAGATTATAACCAAATTTCCTTCGAATCTTATTCCAAATTTCATCGGAACTTAAAAAATATCACTCGGAACCAGAAAAAAGCTCCTTCAGATATTGTCCAAAGTTCCTTCAAAACTTATCCAAAGTCCCTCGGATCTTTTTCAAAGTTCCTCCGGAACATAAAAAAGTTCCCTCAAGACTTATCCAAAGTTCTCTTTCAACTTGACAAAGTTCCTCGAGAACTTAGGCAAAGTTTCCTCGGATCTTATTCAAAGTTCCCTAGAATGTTATTTAAAGCTTTCCTTGGAACTTTTCCAACGTTTCCTCGGAACTTGTCCAAATTACCATTGAATCTTGTCCAAATATCCCTTGGAACTTATCCATAGTTTCATCGGAACTTGACAAAGCTGCTTCTACACTTATCTAAAGTTACCTTGAAACGTATCCAAAGTTCCTTCTAAACTTAACCAAAATTTTGTCAGAACCCTTCCCAAGTTCCCTCGGAACTTGAAAAATTCCCTCGGAACTTGAAAAAAATTCTCGCAACTTGACAAATGTTCCTTCTGAACTTCTCCAATGTTTCCTTGGAAATTGTTCAAAATTTCTTTCTAAACTTTTCTAAGTATCCCGCGGAACTTTTTCAAAGCTCGCTCAGAACATGACAAAGTTTCTTTGGAACTTGTCCTATGTTTCCTCGGAATTTATCCAAAGTTCTCTCGAATCTTTTCCAAAATTCCTTAGAAACTCATTCAACGTTCCTATGGAATTTGTCCAAAGTTCCTTCTAAACTTATCCAAGTTCCCTAGAATCCTTTGAATCTTTTACAATTTTCTCTTGGAACTTGCTTTAAATTCCCTCGGATATTGTCCTTATTTCTCTCGAAACTTGTTCAAAGTTTCCTAAGAACTTGTCCAAAGTTTTCTCGGATCATTTCCAAAATTCCTTAGAAACTCATTCAAAGTTCCCTAGGAACTTGTTCAAGGCTCCCTTGGAACTTATCCAAAGTTCCTTCAAAACTTGTTCAAAGTAAACTCGAAATCCTAGAGGGTTTTGAGCTGTTTAGTGGAATACCTGTAACTAGAAATTAGAAGAAGAATTAGTATCTTCCATTTAATTCCAACTACCTTTGCTTATCTTCGACAGATACGCGTATTTCGTCTACAATGTGCAGACTTCTTCAGTGTCTCGTACTAATAACTCGAGTTATTAGTACGAGACACTGAAGAAGTCTGCACATTGTAGACGAAATACGCGTATCTGTCGAAGATAAGCAAAGGTAGTTGGAATTAAATGGAAGATACTAATTCTTCTTCTAATTTCTAGTTAAACTCGAAACTTTTCCGAACTTCAACCGCAGTTTTACAAAGTTCCCCGGATCTTTTCCAAAATTCCTTAGAAACTCATTCAAAGTTTCTTCTGAACTCGTCCATGGTTCCATGGGAATTTGTCCGAAGTTCCCTTTAAACTCATCCAATGTTCCTTCGAATCTTATCCAAAGATTCATCGGAACTTTGCCAAAGTTCTCTCAAAACTTATCCAAAGTTCGTTTGCATCTTATATAATGTTCCCTTGGAACTTCTTCAAAGTTCCCTGGGAACTTGTCCAAACTTCCTTCGAAAGTTGTTCACAGTTTTCTCGGAACTGCTACAAAGTCCAACCAGAATTTCACAAAGTTCCCTTGGATCTCTTTTACAATTCCTTAGAAACTCTTTCACAGTTCCCTAGGAACTTGTCCAAGGTTCCCTGGGAATTTGTCCGAAGTCCCCTCGAAACTTATCCAATGTTCTTTTCGAATCTCATCCAAAGATTCATCGGAACTTGTCCAAAGTCCCCTCGAAACTTATCCATAGTTCTTTTGAATCTTATACAATGTTCCCTTGGAACCTTCTCGAAGTACTCTCGGAACTTGTCCAAACTTCCTTTGAAACTTGTTCAAAGTTTTCTCGGAACATGTCCAAAGTTCAACCGGAGTTTAACAAATTTCCCTCGGATCTTTCCCAAAATTCCTCAGAAACTCATGCAAAGTTCCCTCGGAACTTGTCCAAGGCTCCCTTGAAACTTGTCTAAAGTTACCTTAAAACTTATCCAAAGTTTCTTTGAATCTTATATAATGTTCCCTTGGAACTTGTTCAAGGTTCCCTACGAACTTGTCCAAACTTCTATCGGAACTTGTTCAAAGTTTTTTCGAAACTTGTTCAAAGTTCAACCAGAATTTGACAAAGTTCTCTCGGATCTTATCCAAAATTTCTTAGAAACTCATTCAAAGTGCCCGTGGAACTTGTTCAAGGTTCCCTGGGAATTTGTCTGAAGTTCTTTTGAAACTAATCCAATTTTCCTTCGACTCTTATCCAAAGTTCCATTGAATATTATACAATGTTCCATTGGAACTTGTTCAAAGTTCCCTCTGAACGTCTCCAAAATTCCTTAGAAACTCATTCAAAGTTCCTTCGGAACTTATTCAAGGTTCCCTGGGATTTTGTTTGAAGTTCCTTTGAAACTAATCCAATGTTCCTTCGACTCTTATCCAAAGTTCCCTCGGAACTTGTCCAATGTTCAACGGGAATTTAACAAAGTTCTCTCGGATCTTTTCCAAAATTCCTTAGAAACTTGTTCATAGTTCCCTCGGAACTTGCTCAAGGTTCCCTGGGAATTTGTCCAATGTTCCTTCGAATATCATCCCCTTGAAACTTGTTCAAAGCTCCCTCGGAACTTGTCCAAAATTCTTTTCCTTACTAACAACAATGCTGAATAACTATTTGTTCAAACGAATTTGGAGAAGTTGTTCAGCTTTTTCTTTTAGAAGACTGAATAACTTCTCCAAATTTTCTTTGAACCAAATTTGTTATTCAACACTAATGTTTGTTGGGTTAGATCTTCTCAAAAATTCCCTCGGATCTTTTCCAAAATTCCTTAGAAACTCATTCAAAGTACCCTTGGAACTTGCTCAAAGTTCCCTCGAACTTATCAAAAATTCTTTCGACACTTGTTCAAAGTTTCCTCGGAACTTGTCCAAAGTTCAACCGGCATTTTAAAAAGTTCCCTTGGATCTTTTCCAAAATTCCTAAGAAACTCATTCAAAGTTCCCAAGCAACTTGTCCAAGTTTTCCTGGGAATTTGTCTGAAGTTATCGAAAATTCGAAAATTATTCATTGTTCAATTTTACAAAGTTGCCTCGGATCTATCCCAAAATTCTCAGAAACTCATTCAAAGTTTCCTCGGAACATGTCCGAAGTTCAACCGGAATTTTACGAAGTTCCCTTAGATCTTTTCCAAAATTCCTTAGAAACTCATTCAAAGTCTCTAGGATCTTGTCCAAGGCTCTCTTGGATCCAATATCCAATATCCAAAGTTCCCTTCGAAACTTATCGAAAGTTCCTTTGAATCTTATACAATTTTCCCATGGAAATTGTTCAAAGTTCCCTCGGAACTTGTCCAAACTTTTTTTGAAACTTGTTCAAACTTTCCTCGGAAATTTTCCAAAGTTCAACCGGAATTTAACAAAGTTTCATGGGATCTTTTCCAAAATTTCTTAAAAACTCATTAAAAATTCCCTTCGGAACTTTTACAATATTCCTTCGAATCCTATCCAAAGTTTTCTTGGAACTTGTCCAAAGCTCCCTAGAAACTTATCCAAAGTTTCTTGTTCGAAATTTCCTCGGAACTTGTCCAAACTTCCCTCGAAACTTGTTAAAAGTTCCCTTGGAACTTGTCCAAAGCTCCCTCGGATGTTTTCCAAAATTCCTTAGAAACTCATTCAAAGTCCCCAGGGACTTGTCCAAGGCTCCCTTGGAAATTGTCCGAAGTTCCCTCGAAACTTTTCCAAAGTTCCTTTGAATCTTATACAATGTTCCCTTGGAACATGTTCAAAGTTCCCTCGGAACATGTTCAAAGTTCCCTCGGAACTTGTCCAAACTTTCTTTGAAACTTGTTCAAACTTTCCTCGGAACTTGTCCAAAGTTCAACTGAAATTTAACAAAGTTCCCTGGGATATTTTCCAAAATTTCTTAAAAACTCATTCAAAGTTCCCTAGGAACTTGTCCAAGTTTACCTGGGAATTTTTTCGAAGTTCCCTCGAAACTTATCCAATGTTCAATTTTACAAAGTTGCCTCGGATCTTTCCCAAAATACCTCAGAAACTCATTCAAAGTTTCCTCGGAACTTGTCCGAATCTCAACCGGAATTTTACAAAGTTTCCTTGGATCTTTTCCAAAATTCCTTAGAAACTCATTCAAAGTCGCTAGGATCTTGTCCAAGGCTATCTTGGATCCAATAGCCAATATCCAAAGTTCCCTCGAAACTTTTCCAAAGTTCCTTTGAATTTTATACAATGTTCCCTTGGAACATGTTCAAAGTTCCCTCGGAACTTGTCCAAACTTTCTTGGAAACTTGTTCAAACTTTCCTCGGAACTTGTCCAAAGTTCAACCGGAATTTAACAAAGTTCCATGGGATCTTTTCCAAATTTTCTTAAAAACTCATTCAAAATTCCCTTCGGAACTTTTACAATATTCCTTCGAATCCTATCCAAAGTTTTCTTGGAACTTGTCCAAAGCTCCTTCGAAATTTGTTAAAAGTTCCCTTGGAACTTGTCCAAAGCTCCCTCGGATCTTTTCCAAAATTCCTTAGAAACTCATTCAAAGTCCCCAGGGACTTGTCCAAGGCTCCCTTGGAACTTGTCCAAAGTTCCCTCGAAACTTTTCCAAAGTTCCTTTGAATCTTATACAATGTTCCCTTGGAACATGTTCAAAGTTCCCTCGGAACTTGTCCAAACTTTCTTTGAAACTTGTTCAAACTTTCCTCGGAACTTGTCCAAAGTTCAACTGGAATTTAACAAAGTTCCATGGGATATTTTCCAAAATTTCTTAAAAACTCATTCAAAGTTCCCTAGGAACTTGTCCAAGTTTACCTGGGAATTTTTTCGAAGTTCCCTCGAAACTTATCCAATGTTCAATTTTACAAAGTTGCCTCGGATCTTTCCCAAAATACCTCAGAAACTCATTCAAAGTTTCCTCGGAACTTGTCCGAAGCTCAACCGGAATTTTACAAATCTTTGCCAAAATTCCTTAGAAACTCATTCAAAGTCCCCAGGGACTTGTCCAAGGCTCCCTTGGAACTTGTCCAAAGTTCCCTCGAAACTTTTCCAAAGTTCCTTTGAATCTTATACAATGTTCCCTTGGAACATGATCAAAGTTCCCTCGGAACTTGTCCAAACTTTCTTGGAAACTTGTTCAATTTTTCCTCGGATCTTGTCCAAAGTTCAACCGGAATTTAACAAAGTTCCCTGGGATATTTTCCAAAATTTCTAAAAAACTCATTCAAAGTTCCCTTGGAACTTGTTCAAGGTTCCTTCGGAACTTTTCCAATATTCCTTAGAATCTTATCCAAAGTTTTCTTGGAACTTGTCCAAAGTTCTCTTGAAACTTATCCAAAGTTTCTTGTTCGAAATTATTTCAGAACTTGTCCAAAGTTCCCTCGAAACTTGTTAAAAGTTCCCTTAAAATTTGTCCAAAGTTCCCTCGGATCGTTTCCAAAATTCCTAATAAACTCATTCAAAGTTCCCTTGGAGCTTGTTCGAAGTTCCTTCAATACTTATCCAATGTTCCTTTGAATCTTATACAATTTTCCCTTGGATATTGTTCAAAGATTTCTCAAAACTCATTCAAAGTTCCCTCTGAACTTGTCCAAGGATCTCTTGGTACTTGTCCAAAGTTGCTCCGAAACATATCCAATGTTCCTCCAAATCTTATCCAAAGTACCCTCGGAACTTGTCCAAAGTTTCCCCGAGATTTGATAAAGTTCCCTCGAAACTTTACATTACTAGTCAAAAAAGTGCCTCGCCCCTCCACGTTGGCGCCTACGCTATTCACACAACATGATTAAACACCCATTGCCCCTCATTGACTACCGAATCGATCGAATCCGTCGACCATCGGAATCAATCCATCGCCCCCTTGCATGCAGCAAATTGCAACCTTTAGCAAAACCCACATACCATTTACCGACGGGAGGTGAAACCCAATTAAGCGCCCCTGAATGGCCCTGTTGTGGGCCTAATTATGATTCGTAAAAATTTACGACACCTCGTTGGAACTGGGCCGGTCCTTCGGATTCTCCTGAGAATCTGAGGTAAATACGGCGGACCGGCCGGATTGTCTAATAAAATCTGACCATAAATCATGCCCCGTAATGATGGCCTCCGTGCGCTCAAAATGGGGCCAATTTGGACGAAAGGGAAAACATCATTACCTTCGTTGAAAAGTTTACAATTTTCGCTCTTATTTCGCGTATTCTTACGTCATAAAATGGGTGCGAGGAAAATTATGATTGTTGTTTCCGAGCTACATGATTGAGTGGTAATAAAATTTTATCGATTTTCTGTCATTTCAACTCGCGTCGAAATGAGGAGCCCGCCAGGTTCTTTTCTTTCGGCTGCTTCCAAAAAAAGAAAAAAAAGTCCCGAACCAACTATTCCTGACCAGCCTTATTTTATCTTTCGTTGTTAATCGTAAACAACAGACTCGTATAAGCAGAGGTCATCAAGCAGTTGGTCTGGAACTCGAAGACCGAAAATAAAATTGCATGGTTATTAAGACTTAACGGCGGCTCGGATCACGTTGACCACGATGTGGTTGGTTTTTGCTTTCCAAGCCTTCAGAATGAGAAATTAAGTAATACAGCCGAAATTTCGAAATGCGTTTTAAGTTTAATTAGGATTTTATTGGATGACCGAGGAAACATAAAAGACTGAAACTGTTCCAAAATTATCGTATTGGATAACTAGGTCACAACGGAGGGCTCAGGAAATTGACTGGCTGGGTTCTCGCGGAAGATGGCGTCTCGATCGAAAATCGACTTGACATGTTTTACTAACGAGCTATCGATTTGCATTGCCCCATTGTTAGCAGAACTACGTCAAACAAAGTTAAGCAGTACATCACCGTGATAATGACTTAATTAAACCTTCCCACCAAGCAACGTTTATCCGACCGACCAAATGGCATTTTCGCGTGATCGCCATCTGCGCCCAAAAACACTTGCGACCACTTTGATCTTACGCCCCGAAACCAGGCTACCTTAGGGACAGTGATGTCAGCTGTATTCAATTTCCCCCGTTGAGCACTAACAGATTAGCCGGCAGCTCTGCCCGAGGATGCAATTTTTATCACATTAGTGGACCGGCGAAAATCCACGCCACCGTCGGTTCCATTCGAGGCGGCGGCGTGGTCAATGGAGGGATTTTCTCACCACCAGCTAACTGCGGGAGCGTCGATCGCACTGACATCGCCTCGGCCGCCACCACAAGGATGTGTGTTGGGATGTTGTGGGTATCATTAAGTCATCAAGATGAAAAATAGGGATTTGAGGTCCGAGTGTTGCCCGAAATTGGAGCACATTGGGGCAGCTGAGAGAGGGTAAAAGTAATCACACTTAACCCAAAGGGACGCATGAATGCGTGCTGCACTAACGACGGGAGTACCCAGCCACGTCATCTGCGTCAATGAGATTTTATATTAAGTTATTAAATTGATATCAAATTCACTTGATTGCGGCGGCGGAATTGGTTGGCTGGATATGGTGGTGAATAATTTTTGGGCCCCTTAAATTGCGTGTTGATGGCGTTTTTCAGTGGGCCAATTTTCGGAACCGTACTTGCTCAAGTTGGCGCTGAATAATTTTCGTCCCGCCGGATGGAGGCAATCTTGGCAGGCGCAGGAGAGCCCAGGCGTCCTGATAATAGGGTAATTGAGCATGGAAATTATAATTTGAGGATATATTTCGGTCTGGTTTCTGTTTATCGAGGGATGTGGTGAAGTTGTTCTAGAAGTAATTTTTACCGAGGGATTTTTATCGAGTTGATTGACGAGAAGTAACGAGCGTTATTAAAAGTTATTGAAACTATCTAGAGCAGTGGTTCCCAACCTTTTTGGGCTCGGGCCTTCTTTTTGAATCAGTAATTGCCCCGCGACCCCCTTGGAAAACTAATGTGATTATGTTGCGATAATAATCTCTTAATCTTTTTGATTTATGTTATAAACAGGGAAAAAAATTCTCAAAGAGATTGCTGCGCCTGAATTTGGGACACTATATTTGAAATTCGGGGCTGTGTTTGAGACAACGCCAATCTCATGTCATCTTCAACGTTCAGTCTGTTCCTTGTCTTCGTTTTGATTTGAAGTAGAGTTGAAAATCCGCTTTCACAAAGGTATGTTGACATGAATGGGATTAGGATCTTCAATGCCTCCATGGAAACTTTGGGGTACGAGCCATACATACAGGGATGCCAGAATTTTTTTTTCCAAATATCTGCGATAAAAATTTGAAATGTCTGGGAATGTCTGTTATTTGTTTTTTTTTTTTTACAAAATTAGACTTCTTTCAACGAAAAGACGTAATAAGCGAACGAGTTATGTTATTTCACTATATGTGTGATTATGTAAACGTTTCTGCATCTTTTTCTTGGATTGTATGTTTCCTCCTGAACTTCAGGCAAAATTCCTCACGAACTTCTTGGCAGTCAGTTCTTATTTTCTTCGACATTCACGTCCAAGAACCAAACCTTACCCGCTAGAAACATTTGGTAAGTTTTTTTTTCCTGAACATAGTTACATTCTATACTTCTGATAAGTTCCATCCTGAACAACGAGGGAAATTTCCGCCAAACTTTGGGAAAGTACTCTCCAGAATTTCTTGGAAAATCTTATTGAAGTTGTAAGAAGTTTCTTCCTGAACTTATGAGAAGTTCTTTTCTGAACTTCCGAAGGGAGTATTCTCCTTCGATGATGTTTTTCCCTGAATTTCTGAGAAGTTCCTGCTTGAACTACTAGAAAGCTTCCCCAATACTTTTTCCTTGAACTACTAGAAAGCTCCCCCAAAGTTTCTTCCTGATTTATCAAAAGATCTACCTGACCTTCTAGGATTTTCTGAACTTTGAGAAGGTCTCATTCTGAAATACTGGAATGTTCGATTCGAACCTTTAAGGACGCTCTCTAGCACTTGTGGGTAGTTCCAACTAAACTTTTGGTCTCTTCGGAACTTATGAAAAGACCTCTTGTGAACTTATGAGGAGTTCTTTACTGAATTTTTGGAAACATTCTTTTTCGATCCTACAGGTAGTGCCCTCTCTGGTATGTTTCTTTCTGAAATTCGGGGGAGTTTCTTCTTGAGCTTATTCTTTCCAAACTTCTGATTGGTTCTATCCTGAACTGCGAGGACCTTTTTATTGAAACGTCTGCAAAACTCCTGGGAAAATTCCCTTAAATTTGTTCTTGAAGTTTCTTCCTGGACTTCTGAACTTTTGGGAAGTTTTCTCCAGGACTTTGAGGAAGTTTGTTCCGAAACTATTGGGAAATTCGTGCTCAATTTAAAAAGAAGTACCCCCAATGCTCCTGTTAAGATTCATTCTGTTCTCTCTAAAGAATTTTGAAAAATCTTTATTCTGAAATTTTGAAATGTTTTCCTCGGTAATGTTTGGTCGTGAATTTTTGAAGGTTCTTCTTGCTTGAACTGCTTGCTCCCAATACTTCGGAAAAGTTTATACCTGACCATCGGAGAAGTTTTTTTTTCGAGGAAGTCTCTTCCTCGGGAATTATCTTTCCGAAGCCCTGGGAAGTCGTCTTCAAAACTTTCCTGGATGTACCCTAAATAGTGGGTCTTTTCTTTCTATACTCTTAGGAATCTAGGACTAATTCAGGGATACATTTCTTAATCCTGTACTGAAATGATGCATTTAGTAGTACTTTGGAAAATTCAGAGTTTTAAGATTTATTTCAAAACTTTTTCTGTAGTTCTGTCCCCGAGTAGCAACCAACTGGGCTTTAGAACAACAAACTCAGCAACCCCTTTTTACGGTAAATTTTTAACTTTCGTTGTGACTTAATGGCAAAGGACTAATATTACCAACGCTTTGACAATAATTTTTCACATGGGATTGAACCCTATCATAAGTAGGGACTCCATGTTACCTCGGAAAGGGCCTATTCGAATCTTATCTCCCGGTCCATTGTGTCTCCAAGTGGCCCACCGCTTTCGTTTCTTCAAGAATTTTTACTTTAAATGATACCTACGATAATTTAAAAAAATATTTCAACAAAGTTTCTTACCGTATCTACAATACTCTTCAGATTCTTGTACGTTTAAAATCCGAAGTTCAGAGAATACCTTTATATGGAATTTAAAAAAATACTTCAAATAGCTGTAAAAGTCTGCAACCTAAATAAAATGTATGCTAAAAGTCTGCATCGTCAGAAAAGTCTGCAACATAAATGAAAAGTCTGCAAATTTACAGACATGTCTGTGAATATGGCATCCCTGCATACATAGCACACCAGAACTAGTTCAGTTTCTTTTCATGAATCAAATCACGAGACGAAGAATCGTTTTTCAGGTCCAAGTTTTCATCCTGTATCTCATCTGGAAGGCTAGCCACATCCAATGAAGATGAAAACGGGTTGCGTACTAAAACAGCTACTTCTTGCTTCAACTCGGGGAAATACTTCTCAAATTGCTGCTCCAGTGAATCCAAATGTGCAATAATTTCTGCTTGGAGAGCCGAAGTCAGCTCGCTTGCTCCTTTATCGGTCATATTGCACAGACGATCAAACATGGCAGCATTTCCCATCTTAACTTTTTGGCGCCAATTTTAAGTTTTTCCGCGAATGTATGAAGATGATCATGGAAGTGAACAAGATTGGATTGTTTGCCCTGAAGTTTCAAATTCAGCAAATTCAGATGCTCAAAAACATCAGCTAAGTAAGCGAGACGCTTCTGAACGTCTCCTTCATTAAATGTGCAAGGAAATCATTTTTCCCTTGAGCTTTCAGAAGCGTTTGGATCTCATCCTTCAACTCGAAAACACGGTTGAGTACATTACCCTTCGACAACCAGCGTACGGAAGTGTAGAAAAGAAGAACCTCATGATTTGAGTTCATTTCCCTGCAGAGTTCGATGAATGAACGTGTATTCAGGGCTCCTGACTTAACATAGTTAACAATCTTTATGACCAATTCCAGTACTTTCAATAACCATTCCGGCAACGTCTTGCTGGCAGGAGCATATCGATCGATCATGCAATGGACACCTGCGGCATGTGGGGTAAGCTCCTTCACCTTCTTCTGAAATCCAGATTCCTTGCCAAGCATTGCAGGAGCTCCATCGGTGCAAACCCCACAAAGTTTTTTCCACTGCAAGTCACCAGATTCAAAAAACGCCTTGATTTTAGCCATGATATCATCACTTTTGGTAGTAGTTTCCAATTCACAACAGAAAAGAAACTCCTCCTTTGAATCGCCAGCAGAGCAAACGTACTTCACAAACACTAACAGCTGCGCACAGGAACTGACGTCCATGGATTCATCGAGTTGAATTGCGAATAAAGGAGATTGTCTCATTTTTTCCAGAACTTGCTCTTTCACGTCTACGGACATATGGGCAATTCGTCTTTGCACAGTGTTGTTTGATAATGACACTTGCCGCATTTTCTTTTCACTTGCTTCCCCAAGAACCAACTTTAGCATTTTCAGCATGTAAGGTTTGATCAGAGTTTTTCCAATCGTATGAAGTTTTTTGTTTTTAGTGATTTCCAGTGTTGTCTCATGTGACGCCTGCACTACTGCCGTGTTTTGTTGTTGAATGCTGCCAGTGCCAGTGGCATCGAATCTCTGCCGTTTCAAGCCAGCTTCATGACGCCGAAAAAAGTTCACATCCTTAGTACTATGCTCGGCATGCTTGGAATCCAAATGCCGTTTCAATTTTGATGGCTCCATTGATTCAACACTCAACACAACGCCACAAAGCACGCACTGTGGCTTACCGACGCCATTAACGATGTTAACCGAATTTCATATAATCCTCGGAATACTTGCGTTTCTTTTCCAGCAAAATCTCAGCAAAATTTTAAATGTGGAAGCTTCAAATTGGTCGGTTGATTGATTCTTGACTCGACGCGTGAATGTCCAGTTCAGTTGTAAAAGAAGACAAAACAAATGAGCCAACTACTACTGCGCATTCATTGAGTTTTTCTTCACGTTTAACGACGCACCAGGACGCACACTAACACATCAACTCACATCTCAGTAAGAAGGAAAGAGCAAGTAAAAAATGAATCCATTCAATCGCCTGTGCTAGCAAGAAAAAGACAATGGAAGAAGCAACTGTCCTTCGTTGCCTTCCGTTCACCACTACTCTGCTCTACTCAAACGAATTATAAGACGCACGGAGACCAAAATATATTCGTTTATTCTTTAAATTCATGCAGTTTATAATTAGGTTGCATTTTATTTTATGGATCAGTTATTTTTTTATTCGGTATGCATAAAAATTGCCACGCTGGTCAGACGCCCGCGACCCCCCTAGAAGGCCCTCCGGTTGGGAAACCCTGATCTAAAGTATAGACGGAGGCAATTTACATTACTTATCTGGATGAAAGGTGTTGAATAAAATTGAATGTTGAACTGACTTTCTAGCGTTTCAATTTTAATGCTCAACAGATTTAGTTTTTTGATGACCCTGGAACAAATGTTCTCGACGTTTTTTCACAGTTATTTGCTGACTAAAAGTAAATTGGTACTCACAATAAAATCTGTAATTCGTGATTCAATAAGTTTTATAAGTCCATGAATGGTTCCTCTATAGTACTTTTATGAAAATTTCAAAGTTACAGCACAAGATGGTTATATTTACCCAGTTCGAACGAAATCTCGAACCTTCCTTTTGATGGAGCCCATGAGTGCCCGCGCAGTTGAAACGGACACGGAATCAGCGCATTTCTTCCTTTATGCCCGCATTTGCTGGATGTCCTTGACTACCCCGCCGCTTCCTCGACGTCGCTACTTTGAAATTGCCCAGTATTTTTCGATTGGTCGAAATTCCGGGCATTTCGGGGAATTCATTAGTTTGGGGACAAAATCGCTCTTGTTGGCAGCATACCACTACAGAACCACTTTGGAGTAGTGGCAGCTGGCCAAATCAGACCAACAGATACCTTGGCCCCTATGTTGGCAGATGAATGGCAATACACGGTTTTTCTGACATTCTTCGATCTAAACTTGCGATATATCATAGCCGAGAATGTGACGAACGGTTTCGTTTTCAGGCCACAGCTGCAAATCGGTTGCCTTTTTTCACGAACTTGTAGGCAAACACGAACTTAAATCTTCCCGGCACATCCCCCAGTCACGATGTAAAACTTTTGACCGGGAATCTGCTTAATATCGAGTTCGACGTAAGTTTCGTCATCAATCAAAGTGCAGCCCTTGTATTTCGTCAAAACACGGTCGTCCAAGAGCCTTGCACGCTTATTGGCCACGGACTTCTGCTTCATTTGCCGGTTCGAATGTTTACTGCTTTTCTACGACTTGGCAAATATGTTCCGAACCGTTTGTAAGTTGGCGTTGTACTTTATGGCCACATCATAGATTGAAAGACCGGGGTTGGCTTTAACGCAGCTCAAAATTTTGCTGTGCAGCTGACGTCCCTGTTAACATTTTTTTCGTAGGCTAGCTGATTCCTTTCCGCACTCAGGGTTGAGCACTTGAAAAACTGTTGTTTTCTGCATCTCGAACACGTTAGCCAGCTTGGAACCGGACTAATCCGGATTTTCCAGGTGCTTGTGCACAATATTTTTTCTTCTTTTGTGTTCTATTTTCATTTGTCCTGAACGCGATCGACTACTTCGTTCAAAGTTGCACCAGTTGTTCTCTATAGAAGTGTAAACAAACCACTGTCAAAGATTTTCGATTCCCAATACTAGAGGCATGCAAACAGCGCGCAAGGAGTGCATCAATTTACTTTTAGTCATCCTTTGGGCCTTTCAATGCCAATTAACTTTTTGTATTAGTATGATTGTGTGGCAAGAACAATCATACAATATGTTTAAAATAAGCAAATACTGAAGCCTGTCTACGTTAAGATTCGGACACCAAAGTAATAGCAGCAAAAACAATTACGCATTACTCAACAAAACTGATTGTTTATTTCAAAATAATAGAGTTATACAAGGGGCAAGACAGCTTCTCATCAGCGTGTAATTTCAGAGTTGCTTTTGAGGTACCTCGAGTGACCATCGTTGCTCAGCAAGCGAGCCCTGTCATTTGTTCATTTGTTTTCTCTCAGTTTTTGCACAGCTGCTGCAAAACCAACCGACGTGTATGAGCTATTGAGTGTGAAAAATTTGACACTAGCAGTTTTCAATGTTTTCAATTTTCTCTATTTAACTCTGATTTTGAAAACAATTTATGTTCACTCATACTACATATCTGATGTGCTCGTATAATTTGATATCGTATTTAATATTATTCGTGTAAGGCTTTGCATTTTTTTGAGAAGAAGTTATTTTCATATCTCCAATTAAGTTATACCACAGAGAACAGACATCCAAGCTAGAGTACCCTCCGTGTGTAAATTTCTGAAACTGCCATTTTAAAATTACAGCTTGTTTCCGTTAGTTTTGGTGATTCGTATGTTGATGGAGCCACTTGCGCGCCTTGAGATTTGATAGGCTGTCAATTTTAGTTTGGTGAAACCTAGACTAGGCGGCGCTGATTTTCCAAGGGTTTGCTTTTGAAAATTTACACAGTAAATTGAAAAAAAAAATGTTCGAGCCTGGATGTCTGTTCTCTGTGGTAATACCTTAAATTAACCCATCAGTTTTGGCTTGACCTGCTATTTGCTTATGCAGCCTAATTCCGCCAGACAGCCAGATTATAAACCGGTGCTTTGGAACCAAGGCAGGAGAAGAGACAAACGAGCTCAACCCGCTGCACTCCGACCCAAGCTTCAAGTTTCCTACAATAGATGTTTTGCAAATTACCAATTTATGCATCGCTATCATGCCTCATCAGTGCACTTCAGGAAAGTATCACGTATCACATATTAAACATTACCTGACTCCTCATCCTTCATCAGGATCCGCACGGTTTCCTCAGATACGCCTGTCGTGAAGATTCTCCATCTTTTCTGGAAATCGTTGGTACCATTTGCTTTCTTCTTAGTTTTGAAGAGCCCAGTACTTCTCCATTGGGCAAAGTTCTGGATAGTTTGGTGGATTGGCTGTTTTTGGCACGTATTTGAACTCTTGTAACTTATACCATTCCAGGACGGATTTCGTAGGGTGACAAAAGTGCAACTTAGGCCAAAACAGAGCTGGAGAGTCGTTGCTTCTGATAAACGGTGGCAACCGCTATTGTAGACATTCTTTCTTGTACACATCATTATTGAAAGTGCCGGTAGAGACGAAACTTTTAAATTTTCCAAACTCCAACGATAGAATCACATCGGTCCCGCTACTTTCTATGCAGTAGGTACAGAGCGCTTATACGATGTCTGAATGAGAGAGTTAGCTTACAGTCCCGAATGTAGGTCAGAGAAGCTTCAGAAAATACGAGGTGAGAAACGAACGACGAACGGTGGCCGAAATACGAGCACAAGAGTAAGAGCGAGAGTGCTCCGTTGTCGGGTCGATCGTTGAGGGATTTTATGATGCCAAGAGAAAGAGAGGGTCCTGGCAGTTTTTGGACTTACGCAGGAAAGTCAAGTATACGTTCCGTAAATCTACACATTATACGTTAGAAATAATGCCGCTGTCCATACGACACTCACCAGTACTTTTGCAGGGAAATTTTGTTGTCATCACGGTTGGACACCTTTTTCATTTTATACGACTTCAGTCACTTCAATTTTTGATCGTGTGATTTTGACTTACTTAAAGATCGCGTACACTGAAAATTTATTTTCGTAAATTAGCTTTCACTCGTTTCGTAAACATGGATTTTGTACATAGAACCAATGTCTCGTAAATTGTATGAAACATTCATATTGCTCATCTGTTCGGTCAGTAGTCATAAATGTTCGTGTTCTTGCTGGGATGATGGGAAGCATTAATTTATCCCAACATAGAAATTAAAGCGCTGTCGAGAGTTAGAACCTCATGCACAATAATCAAATTATTTCTCACGAGTCGACATGGCCTAGTGGGATCAACCACGGACTCAATAACAGCTCTCTCTGAAAATGCAGGATCGAGTCCCATGTCTCGAAAAACTTCTGGTGATTGCGCTTTTTTTTTTAAATTATATTTCGAGCCGATAAAGTAGATCTGTCAGTCGTTCATGCAACCACCAGATAGACGTTTCTTTTTTATTGGTAACAAACAACTCGCAGCTCTTTGTATTGTTTTCGTAGAATGAATGAATGTTCTTTCTTTGTCAACAAATGCTAAGTGCTTGTGACAGTTGCGCGTGTGGCATTAAATCAGAGCTCGAAAAAATTGACACCCCTCGTGAACGACGAGTAAAAAAAATTTTCAGTGTGTACCATTTTCGCTCTCTTCATTTCGTTTCATCAGTCACGCAATACATTCGTGTTTACTTATTTTGCTGTGCTCAGTCATTCCGTTGCCCTTGTGATGCACACAACTCATTCACATCACAGCAAAGAACATACCTGGCTATTCAAACGTCAATAGATTTTGGTTGCTTGACTGAATATTCTGGCAACCAGTCATTCATTTTCGCGATCGTGAGTGATTTTTTCTGCCAAAGGATTTTATTTTCAAATATTCCCGAACATTGCTGAAGGCAAAGGAAGTCAAAAGGCGGAACAATGGCCGAAATTGCTACAGAGTTTGTGGGGCATTTGCCGGATCGATTTGAGAAGTGTTGGTGTTTCCACTTGATTGATTTTCCAAACGAATGACTGTTCTTTCTTCTTCACGGTAGAACGTTGAAATTGAATGAGTTGTTTGCGCTTGTGTGCATTCACTGCTTTCTGGAACGAATGAATGATGAGAGTAAAGCAACACAAAACAAGTTGATTCACCTGGCACAAGAGATTCATGAAGGCAAATGTGTGTTTACTTCATGTTCGCTAAGAACATTGCGTGATGACTAATATTTTGTCTCAGTCAGGGTGCAATTTGAGAATTGAATATTATATTTTTAAGCTCTGCATTAAATACGAAGGTAGCTTCTTAAAAAGTACACATAAATTTCGTTGCAGAAAACAACGAATAAATTTGTTAGTCCTACCTTAGATTTCATAGTTTAAACGAAAATTAATTTTCAGTGTTTTTTCCCCACGACCAATGTTGCATTCTTTCACCAAGATGCGATCCATTACGAGAAGTGAAAGAAAACTATGCGAAATTTCATTAAAATCTTGCTTTTTTTTATTTTAGGTGTACGTTGAAGTGAATAGTACTACGGTCAGTCGGTTCTTTTGGTTTTTTGATTACGAAAACCCTTAATCGTGGTAAACTTTTCTGGGCTAATTAATTAGCGAAGCAAGTTCTTCGAGTAATCGGTAAGGTGTATCGTCATCAGACAGGATTACGATCAGTTCACCATTGGGAACCTCGTTCCAGCTCCTTGGAGATTGGAGTTTGAGGTCATACTTGCCCATACTTTGCGTGAACTCCATCCGGATCGGCTATATAGGTGTTTTCCGGACGCTCATGCAGGAAAGCAGTCCGTGCGACGTTCATTTGATACAAGTGAACCTTGCGATGGATTCCGACTTCCAGTACAGCTCGGATTGTAGCCAGGGTTACCACAGTGCGTAGGTTTTCTCAAAATCTTGGCCGGCTTCAGAACATAACCCTTTGCCATCAAACGTAGCCTTTGTAGCGAACGGGCCTGCCATTCTAGCTCTCCTTTAATCTGAAGACCCAGTTCGACTTGAGGGGTTTCACGCCACCCGGTGGGTTGTTCTTCATTCAAGTGCCAGATTCGCTTTGGGTTGCACGTAACCAATCCTCACTGTCGTCACGTCCAGCTAACTCGCCATTGCTTTGTGGGATATCTATGGAAAGTAATCTGCCAGAAGTTGCTCAGTAATCGACAATGTAATTCAATAATTATTCGCCAGACTCGCAGTGTTCTGCATGCGAAGGGAGCGCTGGTAGTGTTGTATTTCCAGGTGTCATTCTCCAAGCTTGACTTTTTAACAAACCACAGTTCACTCGGCCGTGGCGTCTTTTAACACTGAAGACTTGTAGTAGAGCTTCGGTTCAGTAGGTATACTTCTGTGTAGGCGGCTTCGGATCGGTTTTGATACCTTTGAATCCAAGAGCATACCTTCCCAATGAGCGTCCTGTTTTAACGTTCTGCTACGCTGTTTCGCTGGCGAGTAAAAGCAATCCGTTGGCTCCACTTGAATGCCCTTTGATCTACATATACCACACCTTCAGATCGTTGGAGCAGTACTGCTTTCCTTTGAACTCACGGACCTTCCCGAATACTGGGGCTTCTTTCTCATCAAATAGATATCCGCAAAATGTGTGTGGTCATCGACACTATATGGCGACCCGTCGCATACCGGTGAATAAATAGGACCACAGATGTCCTAGTTTTTCTTTCCCTTTACCCGGGTTACTTACGGTCCTCTTTTAGCTCTGTCGGTAAAGGGGCGGCTACAAAGCAACACCATGCTGGAGGTGGTTGAGTTCGATTCCCAGTCTGGTCTACGAATTTATCAACAAGGAAAATTTCTCGACTTCTTGGGCATAGGATATGATTGTACTTATCACCATACGAATGCGAAAAATTGTATCTGGCTTAGAAAGTCTTAATTAATAACTGTGATAGTGCATTCAGAACACTAAATTGAGAGAAAGCAATAAACTAATTGTGAAAGCAGTAATATTGAGACACTAAGAAAGAAGACGAAGAAGGTTCCACTGAAGGATTCATAGTACTGCTTAGGGGCTATTCATAAACCACATAGACTTTTCTGGGGGGTAGGGGAGGGGTTTGACCAAAGTCTGAGCTCCATACAAAATTTCAAAAACATGTATATGGAGAAACATCTACGAGGACGGGGGAAGGGGGGTAGTTCAAACATGAGTATTCATGGTTTATGAACAGGCCCTTACCTTGTACACCGGAATCGTAGAAATCAATGGGCTTAGGTTTTACGGTTGATACCTTCCACCATGTTCTACTGCACCAGTTTCGCCACCGCCTAGTCGTTGAGATGCCCAATCCAACGATGCCACAAATCCGACGATGCCACACGATGTTGCTGCAGACATCGATCACCCCCTTTGTTTTCGTCTCGAGGGTTTTGCCGGCCTTGGAAACTTGAATGACAATCGGCTCGGCCAGTCTTGAAGTTAACGAAAATAACCTGGCATCATAAACTAAATGGTCACTTGATCAAGTTGGACAACTTGAAGCTGAGATTTCCATTCTGCTGCCAGCGAGGTTCCTCGCGGTTGACAATCAAGCTTACAGCACTGCTCCTTGAACCAACGTTGGTCTCGCCATTGGTCCTCTAAAGGCAATCCCCCTGCAAATGTCCTTTCCGGCTGCACATGTAGCACTTGCCCTTGAACGTTTTCGATTTAACTATACCTTTTTCGTCGATGCACGCAGTTGACTTCTCCACCGCATCTTGCTGGCGGTCTCGCTGCTTCACCTCCTCTGCCAAAAGCCGTTGCTTGACGGTGTCAAATTTCACCTAGGTTCTCGAGTGCCATAATTAACGGATCATAAGCTTCCGAAAGTGTTCCAAACAGCGTCACGATCAAATCCGGTTCGGTCAATTCTCCACCTTCCAGTTTCAGCAGCAGATTAAGTCTTCCGAAACTACTAGAGCTCTTGCAGTTATTTTGTCTCAAACAATCTCCAAGCAATAATCGCATAGGAAACCGATCAACAATGACTTCGCTTTTCTGTCCATCTCGCCGAATTTTGTATTCTCCACCGGGTAATCATCCGTCAACGTCATGACTATAACATTTGCGTCCAAGAACATGCGAACCCTGCAACTTCACGCCCGTGCACCGAATCCTTTGTAAAAGTACCCATAACCTCTTGAGTGGACTAGATCGGGGAAGATTCTCAAGGAGCTTGAAAAGAAAGACGACTGGTCTGGACGAGTGAAAACTATGACCTTCTCGTTTATTGCTTGGGGTCTAGGGTTGGTAGTACTTTTTCAAGAACATAAGGTTGCTTCGACTAGTTGACTACACTTCAAGAGTATGACATTCTGTCACAAGATCGGGTTACTGTGTTTTACATCACTTAAATATTACATCATAAGGTGTGGCCCATTTAGTATTGGAACAAACATTTTTGATTCTTACAGCAAGCCTAGTGGTTGGATTTGTAAACTATGACGTCTTATGTGTTCCCTATAACAATAACAACATCAGAAGATTTTTTTTCGCGATGCAGTTTGAACGTGTTTCAGATGAATACAAAATGGAAGAAGAAAGCAGAATAATTGTGCGCAATCATGTGGAAAACCCTTCGAGGTCTGGGCGAAAACTTGCTGAAGTGTTGGGTTTTCCCCGAATTACCGTGTGACGTGTTTTGAAAAAGTTCAGAGAAACTTTGTCCATGGATCGCAAGCCTCACAGAAAGCGTTGGACGGGTACTGTCTATCGTTAACTAAGGAACAAAGTCCTCAAGAACATTAAGGCAAACTCCAACATCTCAGACCGCGATTTGACTCCGGGAAGGCTTCAAGTTATACCGTGCCTGTAGACAATCAAATAGGGATCAAAAGCAGAACAATTTGGCCAGAATCCGTGCCAGAAAACTTCACACAAAATTCAATGGCTGTCTCCTCCTGGATGATGAAACCTATGTAAAGGCAGATTTCAAACAGCTACCGGGACAAACATTTTACTTGGCTACGGCTCGGAGAGATGTTCCTGCCAAATTCAAGTTTGTGTTTGCAGACAAATTTGATCATAAATACATGGTTTGGCAAGGCATCTGTAGCTTCGGTAGGACGACCAAGGTTTTCATCACTGATAAGACATTTAATTTAGAGCTGTACAGAACGGAATGTCTCCAAAAGCAAATATTGCCATTCATCAGATTCCACAATGAACCTGTCATGTTTTGGCCAGGTCTTCCAAGCTGTCATTACAGTAAAACAGTGCTACAGTGGTATGAAACCAACGGGATTCAGTTTATACCGAAAGAACTCAACCCACCAAACTGTCCCCAGCTCAAACCGCTAGAGAGATTTCGGGCAATTATGAAAAGGAAGCTGAAGGTGAATGACAGTGTCATCAAAAGCATCAATGAATTGAGAACCAAGTGGAATAAGATTGCCAAAACGATGGATGAGAATAATGTGCGCCGGTTGATGAAACGTATTCCATGAAAAGTCCGCAAATTGCTTCGGAATCGTGATGATTTTTTTTTGTATGCTCCTTCTAAAGTTCATATTAAGTCGAACATTTTAGTTAAAACAGAATACTATTGTGGTAATTTATATCCGAAATATGCGCAATAGTCTTTTGTTTTTATTATTATATTAAAAGCATAATTGGTAATTAATTTGATTAGAAACGAATGAAAACCGCAAATACTATCTGTTTTAGTTGAGCAAAATATCTCCTTATCTCTAATGTCGGTGTAGTTCTGTTTACCCCACGGGTGCAATAAAAACTACCCACGCATAGATTCTAGGTTAAAGTTATTGTATATTCAACCTTCTTAGTCGCAAACCGTTCCCTACTGAAACAAAGACCTACACCTGGGAGGTCCACAAAATGCTCGAAAACTAGCCGACAGAACTTCTCCAACCAATGCCACAATCCGAAGACAACTGTCACCCTGATAAATGGTCGTCATAACTTTATCGCCTTCGTTGTTTTGTTTCTGTTTTCCCATATTTTTGCAAATCGATTTTCTCGCTGCCTTCGCCAACAAAAACCCGCCAACTGCGCGATCCAGCATTTGTCAAATGCATTGTTAAGACGTCATCAATAACAGCAGCAGTCGCCGCCGCCCGGCCCGGAGGTGCCACTCAGAAATCGTCGTCGTGGCACCAGTGGTGAGTGCTGCGGCCTGCTGGGATTTCAACTCGACTGACTGCACTGCGCGGGTGCTCTCTTCACGTGCGGCGGGATCGATGATCGATGATCGCCATTAACGGATTAGCATAAATGGTTTTATGGAAATTGGCAAAAAGCGAATGACAGCAGCAACACCAGAATGGCTTACACATTTTTTTTTTCATTTAGGTGAATCAACTGATTGCAGATAAGGACCTGACGATATTGGTCCTCACGAGCTCGATGATTGATCATTCGGGGATAGAATTTTGCACAGCTTCGACGATTATGTCCATTTCGCAGCCAATCGACAAATTGTTTTGTTCGATTTCCTTGTCTTTATCCAAATTGGGAGCTTTAACAGACAAGGAGAAATTAATGATTCGGGGGTTCAAATTTCTACCATCAGACCATCAGAGTGTTTGTTGTCTATCCTAAGAAGGAAAAAAATAAAATAACATCATTATTTTATTCGAACCGTTCTCATTTGCCCTTTCCAGTCAGCCCCCATTTAATCACAGTATTTCGCACCGGGACCTGATTACTGATTTCGCAACCTCGCTCAAATCACTATCTTAAGCTAACGACCGGCGATTCGAATTCAATTCTACCGTCCAAAAATAGCCGACTAAATTTTAGACGCCGACTGCAGTCACGCGGATTCGGCAGGGGTCCTGAAGCCTGGAAAGGATGCCATCACGACCCCCCTGAGAAGCGATCTTAGTAGGCGCGCATCCCCGTCATTATCGTCATCACCATTATCAGGGCCCTCTGACGCCGTGTTTGCTCTGCAATAATTTATGGGGTCTGTCGTTATTTTTTTTTTTTTGCTATCTCCCCTCTTGCAATTAGGGTCATGAAGGGGGCAGTTTAATGACTTAATAAGTGATTCCGGGAATGGCGAAGGACTGCCGACCGGACGAGACCCGCGGGAGTGAAAAAGTATCGATTACCAAAAATACCTAACTGGGCCACGCCCGGACCCCGTCACGATTCGGCCGACTTTCGAGGTCAGTCTGTGGAAATGCGATCGAAATTCCTTCCGAACTGTGCACTGCAGCCCCGCGCTGCTGCGAGAAGTGATAACACTTGCGCTAATTAAACATTGATAGCACTGAGTCGATAAGGGTCGGCAGAAACTGGCATCGTTGGGCAACTGCAGTTGACCGACCGACCGACCGCCGTACCTTTGGTGAACCCAATGATTTATTTTGCATTTCATGAATTTCTTATCAGCAGCAACTTGCAAGGCAATGTTAAGCGAACGCAGGCAAAGCAGGCTTTAGTTCCTTTAGCTTTATTTTTGGCTTGTGTTCTTTCGGACGCTGTTTGCGAGCATACATAAGTGTATTTATCAAAGCAGGCCACTCCGATGCGCGCGCTCGTGTGTGTGTGTGTGTTTGCGGAGGGGAGAGACTGAAATAGCGTGTTTGTTCAAAAATTGCGAAACACCTCTGGGGGAGCAATTAATTATGCACGGTTCTGAGATTGCTTACAATGAAGAACGGTTTCAGCATTTTGAGAAGAATTGAAACTGATAGCCAGCTTGACCTTTCGGAGGATTTTTGGTGGAATTTTGATGAACTTGAAGTTACGAGACATTAAACATTGCGAAGAAGATTCATTCGTTCAGAGTTCGTTTCTGTTAACGAATCATGTTTACCAGCTTCCGAATTGACGAAAATCAGTTTATTGTTCGACGTTGGTTGTTCGATGATTAGTTTGTTTTAAGCTAATTTTGAAGAAGATGAAAAAACATATTGAAATTTTTTCAAAATAGTCGCGGTTATTTATGGAAGTATTTCTCAGAAATCATTTTGTATTTCTTTTATTCTGTTCTTCTACCACCCATTATGTTTTTCTAGTTCGTTTATTTGAATGACTCAATCATATTATCTTTACGGAGTCAATTTTTGTGTTATGATAATATGAATGACTAAATACTTCTTTACTAGGGATTGGGCCGTTTAGTCGCTATTGTAGTTACAACAAGGGAGACTTCCAAAAAATTCAACCTGGCTTTATTTGTGCGATCGAGCACAGCGATTTCGTTTTTCTGTGAGTACATTTGTTCTTCCTTAAATTAACATTAAGATTAGGACTTTCGCTACTCACGTTTGATCGTTTCCGTGGTTCACTAAGGGCTAATCTATTAGCGATGCCCGTTTTTATGAACAAAATACCATCTAATTTTAAGTATTAAAGGGTGTTCCGATCAAAATTTGGTTGATTTAAACTTGATACATTTCCTTTCATCGTGCATTACAACAATTTGCACACCCCTTATTTTAAAGATGTGTGCGTGTAGCATCATGCCTCTATTTTGATTTTGAGATCAGCACTTCAGTTATCAAAATGTCGTCGAAGGAAGAGAAGCAACGCATCAAAATTTTGCACGTGCATGGCAAAAATTCAAACTACTCACACGCCAAGTAGGCGAAATTGTTGAATGAGGCTAAATCAACTGTTACCAACGTATTAAAAGTGTTTGGTGAACTTACCTACAGCCAGGAAAGCTGGATCGGGAAGAATCGAAAGCTGAAAGTAAGAAAGCCGACGACAAAAACAGTTGCCCGCTGTTTCGAGCGGAACCCCAACCTCTCCGTCCGAGATGTCGCAAAGAAGCTGGGACTGTCGACTTACAAGAAAGTGATGACTCCAAATCATGAAGATAAACAAAATTTGTCGGCCAAAGCACGATTGCGAAAGTTTGCTGACGAAGTTTGATTGCGTGCTACAGGACGATGAAACTTACGTCATGGCAGACTTTAAACAGCTTCCTGGACAGGAATTTTATACGCCAACCGGACGGGGAAAGGTAGCAAATATTTTCAAACACATTAAGCTGTCAAAGTTCGCGAAGAAATATCTGGTGTGGCAGGCCATCTGTACCTGTGGCTTGAAGAGCAACGTTTACATTGCGACAAAAACCGTCAACTAGGAAATTTATTTGAGCGAGTGCCTACAAAAACGCTTACTACCTTTCCTGAATGAATACCATTGTTCCGTTCTATTTTGGCCGGATTTGGCATCTCGTCATTACGAAAAAAAAGCCATGGAGTGGTATGCTGCCAGCAACGTTCAAGTGGTGCCCAAGGACAATAGCCATGGTGTATATATTTTTAACATTGGAACCATCAGGAAAACTTTCAGGAGTGATAGAGAGCAACATTATTCTGCAGAGAAGGTTCAACATGAGCGCTGATTTTTAAGAGATTTTAGTTCAATATGTTCAGGTAACGGACGGCGACAATCAACAGCGGATAAACTAATCACCAACTTAATTCCTTAAATATTCAAATACAGTCAAAGCTCTTTATAACGACATCCGTTATAGCGACAAATCTCTCTATTACGACATACTCAACGGTCCCTTCAAATTTTCATATAAATTGCTATCGATGTAACGACATTTTCGTTATTACGACCATCCTCTTTTACGACGGCACATTGCCTGCAAATTTCATTCTCTATAAAGACATCACAACAAAAAAAAACAAAGCTGCCAAATCATAAATCATCAAAAAGTTGAAAAATGGCACCAAAAATAAAGCATTATCTAGAAAATACGGTGTTCCACAGAACACGATATCATCAATTTAACAAAATGAACAGCAGATTCTGGAGAAAGTAGGAAATTTAATTACAGGCAGGAAACTTTTCAAGTTCAAGTTCAAGTTCAAAAGGTCTCGTCCAGCTAAATTTGGTTTGCTAGGAAAAGCAGTAGTGATATTTTGTCAACAGGCAAACGTTTGCAAAATGCCATTGTCTGGAATGATGATAAAACAAAAAGTAAGCGAACTAGCTCTCAAGCTAGAGCAAAACAATTTCAAGGCAAGCGATGGATGGTTACAAAAGTTTGTAAAGCGGAATGGATTTGCCTTCAAAGTTGCAAGTGGTGAAAGCGGCTCCGTCGATATGAATGAAGCAGACCAGTTCAAATCTCATACCCTCCCATTACTGATGGCAGAGTAGAGCCCCGACAACATTTTCAATATGAATGAAACAGGTCTTTTTTATAAATGTGTTCCCAACAAATTATACTGCTACAAAAATGAAAAATGTCATGGAGGAAAAATTTCGAATGAGCGTATTACTCTTGTCATTGCAACGAATATGTCAGGAACAGAAAAATTAGAGCTTCTAATAATAGGAAAAAAGTGGCAAGCCTAGATGCTTCAAAAACATCAAAAACTTGCTAGTTACTTATAAAAACAATCAAAAGGCTTGGATGGGTCCTTTATTTGAAGAATGGGTTTTAGCATTAGATGCAAGAATGAGAACGGAGAACAGAGAGATTATACTGTTTGTAGATAACTGTCCAAGTCACCCAAAAATTCAATCAAAGCTGATAAATGTTAAGCTTCAATTCTTTCCTCCAAATATGACATCAGTGCTTCAGCCCCTTGATCTAAGAATTATCAAATGTTTGAAAGTTCATTACCGGAACAAATTAGTTAAGAAACAGCTGGATGCTATGAAGAATGGAAAAGCATTTGAAATCGATTTATTGCAATGTATTTATATGGTGAGCGATGCTTGGTGTAATAATGGTAAACAATCAACCATAGTTACCATAGTTGAGTCCAACGAGATAATACAAATCAACGAAAATGACTTGAACACCGACGACGTAGATTTTGAGGCCAATTTTTAAAAGCTGCCAGGGATAGGATTCGAATCATTTGAAGGTAAACTTGATCATTCGTTTAAATTTTCATTTTATAGTTATTTTAAAATATTGAGTGGTACAGATTTCGCAACATTTGACGACGATCTTTGCTCAGGCGACTTACTGACTGATGATGACATTGTTCAAATTGATAGTGGGTTAGAATCATCTTATCAGAATGGAGAGGAGCTAGAAGAAACAATCGACAACGATTCAATTGTGACTCCATCCCACGCTCAGCTGTCAGATGCTTTTGATGTTATTTACGCAGTATTGCTGACAAAAGATAGTTCGGAGAAGGACAGCTTCACGAAGTTTTTTGAGCTTAAGAATCAATTGTTGGACAATGAATAATTATAACATCGATATCTAAGCAAAATTTTGTTCATGATTATGAAGAGATCTGTGAAATATATTCAAAAGTAGTGCTAATATCAATTTGGTTATGAATAACTCCGAAAAAACTAACTCCGATTACACATACTAAGCTTAAATTCAAAATTAAGATGAACAATTAACTTAAGAATTAAAAGCTACATAAATATTGCAAATCTTGAGTGGATTTCGTCGATTTCGAAGAGATTTATACCTAGAGAAACACCTTGACTCGGTTCATCTCTTTATAGCGACATTAGATATAATTATAACGACATAATTTTATAGCGACATCTCTCTATAACGACGGTCCCTTGCGATGTCGTTATAACGAGCTTCGACTGTATGTAGATTGTCATCAGTGCTGTAAATAGTCATTTTGACCCATTGCTCTAAATTTGCCAGCAACTTGTTCCAGAGGTTGATTTTCACAATAGCACGTATACAAAAAATGTGCTGCTTGATTAGTTTCATAAATTTGATTCACAATCTATTGTTCTAACTGTTAAACCTAAGACGTGAGAGCGCAATATTTGAATATTCAATTGATATTCATCAATGAATATCATTTGAATATAACAGTGCATATAACATTTTCTATATACCAGTTAGGGCAATGCACTGTTAGACAAAGTTGAAGAATTTGTCAAGATGTTTCATTTTATCATACACCATTTTCATGAATTCTGCTGCTGAACATAGTTATCGGTAAATTTATCCAATTGCACGAAATGACATTTTACAGCACTTATTGTCATCAAGCTTGCTGAGCGTATCCTGAAACATACCCTTCCAACTAACATAATTTCACATTTCCCAGGACACTTATGTGTGGTCGTGGAGTTCTCCGCATCTCTCTTAAGTAAGTGTCGGACTAACATTCCTTCCTTATTCCCACCAGTTGCAAGGACGTGGCCAGGACAGCTCTGGTCTGTTGGAAGGCGACACACCCTTTATCTAAGAGGTAGGCATTGCTCCGAAATCACTATCTAAGAGCAACCGATGAAGGTGCGTCTCCCTCTTAACAACAATTCAGAGCTTGTACAACCTACGATATTGTGAAACCTGGTTTATGCTATGCTATGCTATGATATGGAATGGTATGCTGCCAACAACGTTCAAGTGGTACCCAAGGACAAAAACTCTCCCAACACGCCTGAGCTCCGCCCAATCGAACATTATTGGGCCATCGTCAAGCGGAACCTTAAGAAGTCTCAAAAAACTGTTGTGAGCGAGAAACAGTTTAAGGCAAACTGGCGTCCTGCGGCGAATAAATTGGACAAGGAGACTGTACAACATATTATGGCAGGTGTTAAACAAAAGACCTGGTAATCCGCATTCGGTGAAAAGGAAGAAACTTTGATCGACTCACACACATTACTGTTTGACCAAATTTTGATCGGAACACCCTTTATTATTATTAGGTGCCAATTTTTTAACTTATTTTCCAGTAGAATAAGCAATAATTTAGGATTTCACAAGTCAGAAATATTTAAAATCAAGTAGTAATTTAGAAAGAAAAACACAACTTTTTGATAAACATTTAACTTTTCTTCTCTTTGTCGACGTTGACAACTGGCCATAAAAAATGCAGTCATCTTTAACGCCGTTTGGATGTAGGTCCTGCGTTACGCTTAGGGTGTGCTCAACAGTCGCGGTTTACCCGAGGTTACATTTTTTGAGGATGGATTGGACAAAAGAACATGAAAATGGAACTAGAAATTAGAAGAAAAATTAGTATTTTCCATTTAATTCCAACTACCTTTGCTTATCTTGACAGATACGTGTATTTCGTCTACAATGTGCAGACTTCTTCAGTGTATCGTACTAATAACTCGACTTCCAAAGTCAGCCTGTAATTTCTAGTTACAGGTATTCCACTAAACAGCTCAAACCCTCTAGGATTCATGAAAATGAACTTCTTTAGTCTCAACAGAAAGTTGTCACCAGTATTAGAATTTTGTGCGATATGTTCAGGGCTTTCTTTTTGTGTTCGGCTGGATGTGGTGAGCAATGACGAGACAAACTCGGATAAGTCATCAGCACCATCTACAATGAGAGTTGAGATTCTGAACGAATCACTGATCAAGTTTTGTTTACAAAATTTCTTATTAGATTCTGATTAATTCTCTGGTGCGTTTCTAAGAATTTATCTGATGTGTTTCTCAAAAAATCTCATATGAGATTCAGAGAGAATTGGATGAGATCCGGAGATAAGTCTGGATGAGTTTCTTAGAGAATCTTGGATGAGATCTGAGAGAATGTCTGATAAGATTCTGAGTGAATTTCTGCTGAGATTCTGGCACACCTCTTATGAGATTTTGAGTGAATCTCTGAATGAATCTCTGTTGGGATTATGAAAAAATTACTGATGTGATTTTGAGTGAATATCTAATCTACTGAGATTCTCTTAGGAGATTCTGAGAAAAATCTCTCATAATTTGAAAGATTTTCAAAGAAACTCAGATGAGATTCTGAGAGAATTTCGGATGAGTTTCTTAAAGAATTTCATATGAGAATCTTAGAAAATCTCGGATAAGATGCTGAGAAAATCGCGCATGATATTCTGGGCGAACTTTCGTTGAAATTCTGAAAAAAAATCGAGTGAGTAAGGGAAGGAAACTATAGTGAGATTCTGAGAAAATCTCTGAAGAGAATATAACAGAAATACTGATGAGAATCTGAGCGAATCTCCGTTGTGAGGCTGAAAGAATCTCTATCGCAATTTTCAAAGAATCTGATAAGAATCTGGTAAGAATCTGATAAGAATCTGATAAAATCTCAGATAAGATTTTGAGAGAATCTCTGATGAAATCTGGAAAGAATCTTTGGTGTGGTTTTACAAATATGTCCGATGAGATTTTGAGATATTCTTGTATGAGATTCTGAGAGAATCGGATGAGAATTTAAGAGAATCTTGGATGAGATTTGGAGAGAAACTTAGAAGAAATTCTATGAGAATTTTAGATGAGATTCTGAGAGATCAGATTCTGGAAGAACCTCTTTTACAATTTTGAATTATCTGTGATGATATTTTTTTATTCTACTTCAAGATATCCCGACCAGGAGGGTATAACATAAAAATTACAAAATTATAACAAACCTTGTTACGACTAACTGATTATGATATAAATTTGTTTAAGACGTCTTCATCTGATTTATTGTATTACATACTACTAAGATATAATGCCCTGGGAGGCACAATCTGCGTAAATAAATAGATGAAGTCTTACACTAGCTGATATGATTTTTCTACATCGTATCAAAAATGTTTCAAAATTTGTTTTGTTTATGTTATATCTATATCATAGTTTGCTTGAATTTTGTTACCTCTAGAAGATTTTTTGTTACAATTTGTGTTATTTTAACAACATCCGCGATCTAAATTCTTACAATCTCTGTTATAAAAACAGCCTAACTGAATAACAAAACCAGAAATAATTTTGTTATTTCCTCTTAGTCGGGATTCTCTGATGGTATTCTGGGAGAGTTTTAAGTGATTTTTGTTTGGAAAATCGCTGATCAAATCTTGAGCAAATCTTAAAGAATCACATTAGAGATTCTGAGAGAATCTCATTAGAGATTTTGCAAGAATCTCCGATGAGATTCATATGCATTGTTACATTGTAATTCTGAGAGAGATCTGTGATGAGATTTATTGATGCAGTTGCTAGGTATGCTCTGATATTATTGAAGAGAGTTTTATTATGAGATTTTTGGGGAACCACTCCTTACATTTTCGAAAAATCTTTGATCCAATTTCAAACGAATCTCTGATTAAATTCTTAGAAAAGCTTTGCTGTGAATCTCCGATTATGTTTAATGAAAATCTGAGAAAACTTTATTATGATTCCACGAATATGTCTGATCAGAGTCTTAGATTCTTTGTGAATCTCATTAGAGATTTTGAGAGATTATTGGATGAGATTCTAACAAAAATTTTGGATGAATTTTTGAGAGAATCTCGGATAATATTCTGAGAGAAATTTGGGTGAGATTCTGAGTCAATCTCAGCTTATGTTTTGAGCTTGGCTGATATTATGAGAAAATTAAGAGATTATGATGCAAGTACTGATAAAAAATTAAGAGAACTCCCGATGAGGTTCGTAGAGTATCGGATGGGGTTCTGATAAAATCTCGGATTAGACTTTGAGAGAATCTCTGAAAATAATCTGGAAGAACCTTTGGTGTGGTTCCACAAATGTGTCTGAGGAAAATCTTAAAAATTTCTCGTATGAGATTCGGATAGAATCTCGGATAAGATTCTGAGAAAATCTTAGATGAGATTCTGAGAGATCAAGTTCTGGAAGAATTTTCGATAAAATTCTAGAAGATTTGTTTTGTGATTTTTTAGTACAATTTTAAGATATTCTATGATGTTACTTTAGAAGAGTTCATATGAATTTTTTAGGAAAACGCGGATACAATCTCTTGTAGAATTCTGAGAAAATCTTTTATCTATTTGTAGATGCTGGATAACTGATAATATTCGAAGAAATTTCGTATGAGATTCTGCGAGAATCGGAAGAGATTTGAAAAGAATCTCTGCTAAAATTGTTAGGCAATCTATGATTTTGGGTATCTAATGAGGTTTTGAGAACAAAAATGGATGGTCTTTTGAGAGAATCTTGGATGTGATTTTAAAAGAGTTGCTGATGAGATCTCGGGCGAATCTTTGATCAAATTTCTGTTGCTTTTCCACGAATACGTCTGATAAGAATCTTTAATTCTTAAAGAATCTCATTAGAGATTCTGAGGGAATATTGGATGAGATTCTGAAAACATTTTGGATGAGTGTTTGAGTGGATCTCGGATGAGATTCTGAGCTGATATTAAGAGAAAATTAAGAGATTATGACGCAAGTACTGAGAAAAAACTAACAGAATCTCCAATGAGGTTCCTAGAGTATCTGATGAGATTTTGATAAAATCTCTGATTAGACTTTGAGAGAATCTTTGAAAAAAAATTATGAAAGAATCTCTGGTGTGGTTCCTAGAATGTGTCTGGGAAAATTCGGAAAAAATCTCGTATGAGATTCGGAACGAATCTTGGATAAGATTCTGAGAAAATCTTAGATGAGATTCTTGGAGATTCTGGAAGAATCGTCGATAGAATTCTAGAAGATCTGTTTTGTTATTTCCTTGTACAATTTTAAGATGTTTTCTGATGTTATTCTGAGAGAATTTATATTAATTTTTTAGGGAAATGCAGATAAAATTTAAAGCAAATCTCTGATAAAATGTTAATACAATCTCTTCTGGAATTCTGAGAGAATTTTGAATCCTCGAATATAACTGATGATATTCTGAGAAAATTTCGTATGAAATTCGGAGAGAATCGGATGAGATTCGGAGAGAATCTCTGGTGAAATTGTGAGGGAAAAGATTATGAGATTCTGAGTATTTTTAATGAGGTTCTCAGAAAAATTTTGATGTGATTCTGAGAGAGTTACTGATGAGATTTGGGCGAATCTTTGATCAAATTTTCAGTCAGGTTCCACGAATATGTCTAATGAGATTCTGAAAAAAGTTTCAGATTTGGAGCGAGTCAGGCAAGATTTGGATAAAATGGTGGATGAGATTTTGAGAGAACCTCTGATGAGATTTTAAGGAAATCTGAGATGAGATTCTGAGAAAAATTTGAATGATGAATGAATGATTTGAGGAACTCTGAGAGAAACTCTGAAGACATACTGAGAGCATTTCTGGTGAGATTCTGATAGAATTTCTGATAAAATTCTAAGAGAATCTCTGATAACTTTTGATGATTTGCTGAGAGAATTTTTGTTGAGGTTCTTTGAAACTTAGATAATATTTTGTGTGAAATGTGGATATAATCCCAAAATAACCTTCGGTGAGAAAAAAATTGGTTTGATGAAATTCTGTGATCATTTTGATTCTGTGCTGAGAGATTCTTTGATTTAGTTATTCGCCAAAAACATATAAGAACTTATGATGATCTTCAATGTATAATGAATTAAGAATCCATCGAGAAGTTCTTGAAAGAATCTATTTTGATATCATTTAGATTAGATATTTCAGATATGATTCTTGAAGGGTTTTGATGATTCTTGACCTTCTTCATGCGATTGTTGTTTTCAAAGTGCCAACCACTTCAAACGTTCGCGTCTCTCCCAAAGAAAAAAAAGAAGGTTAGAAAGCTTCTAAGAAAAGGAAAAGAAAGATTAGTCATTTCCAATTAATTCCAACTACCTTTATAGCTTATCTTGACAGATACGCATATTTCGTCTCAGTGTGCGGACTTCTTAAGGGTCGTGTACTAATAATCGACTCCTGCGGAGCGGGAGGGATCGAAGCAAGCTTCGAGCGCGAGAAGACATGTTTATATTTCGCTGTCAGTTATTTAGTTGGTCGCACGAAAAGCCAAGGGCCCAGTGTCACGAGTTTGAAGAATCCTGAAAAAGTTAGTTCGGGAGGAAAGTCAGTGGAAATCGCGTCATATTTCACTGAAAATGAAGAGTTTTTGTGGAATAAGTTCATCACAGTGTATGGAGTGAACCAGGTTTGTTATTGTGTTGTCTGTTGTGTCGGAAATTAAGTTTTTGGTTTCGGACAGCTGCGGTCGATGCGAAGAATCCATTGTTTCGGTTACATATTGGTCGGTGGCGTTAAATGCTCCACACTATATGGAATAAAGATTCGGGATAATGTGAAGTGCTGAACAGTGTTCGGTACTGGCAGTAGGTGGTGTTTATAGCAAGTTTGACGTGCATTTTTTTTACGCTGTGTTTTCCGATTTTACAAAACAATTATTATCGGAGTAATTCAAGTTTGACATTTAACTGGAACTGCATCTACAGCAATGACATGTCGGTAATGGAACTGGTCTGTGGCGGAACTGGTTTGCGACGAGAAGTTTGTCGAACATCGGTTTTTGTAGGATACCGGGTAGGATAGGGATAGGGTAGGGATAGGATAGGGACAATAAAAAAAAAACGAACATAAAATGTTATCAACCTGACGACACTGATCTTGGTCGACCTGCAAGACCATACACTACAGTAGCGTGCTTGCCACTGCGTGGATAATCACTCGTACTACCATTTCTTCAGGTCCGTTGGGGGGGCACTTAACGTCAACGTACGGTCTTCAAATATAAGTATGTCTGTTTTCTAGTCAAGACGAACATTTCAAGAGGTGGAATTCTTGACTTGGCCATGTTTTTCAAAATAAGGGATGGCCTAGTGTACATACAATAAAACAAATCAACCATCAAGTAAAAATTGGTCCAATAGTAAAACGTTAACCAACCGACGTTCTTCCTGAGATTGATCCGTGAAGCAAAGCAGTATCCTCAGGCTTTGATACACATTTTCAAGTCAATGAACTACCCTCTTAACAATCGAAAAACCACCAACACAAATCATTCATCTTTGATGTTCCGTCGGAGAAAAGCAACGCCTCCTTAATTAAACCGCACTGCTACTAGATTGCCATGACCCTACCGGGGATCAGCCGGTGAACAAAGCCTCCTATGGTGGGACTTGTCAGCAGGAAGAAAGCAAAGAAAAAAAAAACTGATCAGTGATTAAGAAGTCGAGCACAATTGTGTCCGTCATCGGTTTCGGTGCTGCCGATTGGAATCTCTCAACAACATTGTTCGGTGGAAGCTCCTTGTTCGCAGGCCACGTTCCTCCTCGCCGGGCTACTAGGACTCGCACCGAGCCGGATCGATGTGGTGGTGTGCTTTGTTTGTTCTGGAGCCAACATTTCCGCGAGGGTACTGATCAAACTGATTATAGGGCCACGCCAAATGAAACGATATCATATGCAATCCATGGCCCGGAGCGGAAGGACGACGGGGGAAAATCTGAATTGGAAATTTAAACTTATTATAAAAAGAAATTCAATGGGTGGAGGGATGGCGGTGGGGGAGTGGACGGGTGGAGGGAGGCGAAATTATTGTGCGTTCCAGGTTCCCATGACATACGGGCTGATAATTTTTCTGCTGACTGGTTCGCTGGTCGCATCTTAGTTAACAAGCTCGCCAAACTAAACGGATAACATGTTATCGGTTATTATTATATTTAAACGAGGTATCCAAAATTGGGGAGCCAGGCGGAAAAATAAGAAACAAAATTTTGCCAAATTATCTACATTATCGAGAAAAGTGAGCTCTCGGTTTTGGGGTTGAGCGCTCGGTCATAATAAAATTATTACGAAAAATGTCGAAGGAATCGCTGCAGGGATACCGAGATACAAGCCATAAAACTTGGTAATGTTCTTGTTTGCTACTCGCCGGGACACCAACCCGACCTCTCGCCGCCATCGTTGATCATCGGAAAGGGTCACCTTGCTCCGCGATCAGCACGTTTTTTTTTATATAATTTTAATGACTTAATAAAATTTTATATTTATTTTCAATTTCTTTTCCATTATTCGCACTGCATAAACATTGCACCTTGGCATCCGATCGGGATCCAGGATAATGAGCCATGTCTGGACGCTTGCTTGCCTGGCTCCTTATTTGCTTCTTCTTAATCGTACCAACATCATGCATCGGCAGGCAGTATCGTGTTGCCCCGATAGGGCGTCATTTTCGGTCATTATACATCGATCAACATCCCGAATTAACCTTTTGCTTCGGCTCGATTTTGAAACGAGCTGCATCATGGGAATGTTGACTAGAAAACTATGTATTTTTGCAATACAATTTTTTGAAGCCTCATATGGTGCTGATTTGCTTTTGGCAAATCATGCGTAAGTATCGATATTGGAAAATCGATTCATATCCGACCATTAGAATCGATTCTCCGATTTATCGATGGCAAAATATCGATTTTTTAGTATCGATACTTTTTCATTCGAGCATTCGAAGTTAAGCCATGCGTGAGGAATTCAACCTGTCCCTGTTAACTATAACTTCCCCTGTTCGAGAAAACAATCTCTTGGGCGGTAAATTGGTCACCATTATCGATAAGAAATCTCGACCTATTGGGTAAATGTGGGGATATTCGCTGCCAATGCTTCTCCACGCTTGAAGAGGATCAACAGAACGCAGTACGACTGGTTGATGAAAAAAAATCGTAGTTCACCCGAAATGTCCGGATTGTCAGCGCCGTGAATTACAGAAGATTCGTGAACCTGAAAAAAAAATCGTCACGTATAAATTGTTGATAATTTTGATACCTTTTTATGAGCAGATTGCTAAGAAATGTTGTATGAAATACCATTTGATCGTGAAAATCCCAAAGGCTTCCAGTTGGAACTATTTTTTTTTCATAGTATCAAATGGAAAAATCGAAAGAAATGTATCGATGCATTCGATTTTTTATGCTTCTAGTATCGATTCAAAAGATCGAAAAATCAAAATCGAAATATCGATCTTTTGATTTTCGATACGATATCGCCCATCGCTAGTGCTGATTGCATATCTAACGGGCGGTTCAGCAACGTTAAGTTTTGCGCTTATTTTGTCGCGAGTAATTGCGAATCAACGTCGAAAATTAACAATTTCAAAAATGAACAAGCTAGTGCTTAACTAACCATGGTTTTTGTTGAAGCACGTAATCAATTATAATGTAAAATTTCCAAACCAGGCAGGTATTTTGTGTTATTTTTGCTCCGGCAGACATACGTCTGAGGAAGGCTCCACTCGGGACCCAGGTAGCAACCATGAGGGTAGCGGCAGTCGACGCGGACGCGGCGTTGAAATTGGCGAAGGTGAAGGATGGTCAATATGCCCACTAAGCCTACACCAGCCGCCGAAGGCATGCTTTAGATTCCTAGAGAGTGGGCACATGTCCTGGAAGTGCAAAGGCCCAGATCGGAGTAACATGTGCAGAAGGTGTGGCAGCACTAGCCACAAGGCGTGGCATTGCAAAGGTCCCCACAAATGCTTTATGTGCGTCGGGAAACCGGATTGATAAGCACGTCATGGGGGGTGGCTGGGGGCAAGTGCCCGGCCGCTGGGGTATACCAACGAGCCAACCGTAATGCAGGTAACCCAACTAAACCTGAACCACTGTGAGGTCGCCCAGCAACTGCTGTGTCAGACAGTTAGCGAGTCGGCATCGGATATCGTCCGTTATTCCGACCCATGCCGCTTCCCACTCGGCAGCAGGAACTGGTTTGCGGACAGGGCTAATATGGCGGCATTATGGACGACGGGCAAGTACCCGGTTCGAGGAGGTTATGTCTGCCACAAACGAAGGCTTTGCGGTTGTAAAGTGAATGGGTGTTCTTCTGCAGCTGCTACGCACCGCCAAGATGGTCGATCGAACAGTTTACCAATATGCTAGATCGGATGACAACGGAGCTAACTGGCCTGACCCCGTTGGTAATAGCGGGGGACTTCAACGCTTGGGCGCTCGAGTGGGGGAGCCGCTTTACCAACCCTAGGGGCCAAATACTTCTGGAGGCCTTGGCTAGGCTCAACGTAGACCTAGCCAATGTGGGTACCAAGAGTACCTACCATAGAAACGGAGCGGAATCGCTCATCGATATAACATTCAGTAGTCCTAGGCGTCCTAGCAATCGATGGATGGACGATGGATGATGGCTTCACCCATAGCGACCACTTGGCGGTTCAATATTGTATCGTCCACAATACAAGGCAGCGTGCGAAAGGAGGAGCATCCACTGCATTCGCCCGCAGATGGAGGACGTCCTACTTTGATGTAGAGACTTTTCAAGAGGCGCTTGAGAGGGAACGGAATTTACGCGAAACCCAGGAACCTTGCGGCGAACAACTCGTTATGACACTTACACGAGCGTGCGATGCGACCATGCCGAGGGAAGTCAAACCAAGAAATGGAAGATCGCCGGTGTATTTCTGGACGGAGTCGATTGCCGACCTCCGAAGAACATGCATCCACGCAAGATGGAGGGTGCAGAGAGCGCGGTCAGACGCCGAGAGAATCGAGCGTAGAGGGGCGGTAGTCACCGCGAAGGCCGCACTAAAGAGGGAGATAAAGGCCAGCAAGCGAGCCTGCTTCGAGGGTCTGTGTCAGAGGGCCAATGCGAACCCGTGGGGTGACGCCTATCGGGTAGTAATGGCCAAAACCAGAGGATCGGCGGCTCCAACCGAGCGTTCATCAGAGCTGCTGCAGGTGATCGTTGGGGGACTCTTTCCGAGCCACGACCCGAGTCCATGGCCCCCCGCCGCCGTAGATTTGTCCCATGACCAGCGTTCCAGTATCCCAGACCTTAACGCTGTCATAGCGACGGAAGGGTGGACGGCTCCGCCGAACACCCGTGACCACGTGGGCATTGATAACGGCACAACGGGAGCCGGTGACGAATGAAGAACTCATTGTGATAGCAAAGTCGCTAAAGGTGAACAAAGCGCCGGGACCTGATGGTATCCCGAACCTGGCCATCAAGACGGCTAGCTTGCTGGATTCCGGAATGTTCAGGGTGGTGATGCAAAGTGTCAGGACGAAGGCGTCTTCCCGGACGCCTGGAAAATTCAGAACCTTGTGTTGCTACCAAAGACAGGGAAGCCACCAGGAGATCCATCGGCATATAGACCTATATGTCTGTTGGATACAGCGGGTAAGGTGCTTGAGAGGATAATCCTCAACAGACTGACAACGTAGACGGAGGGTTCAGGCGATCTGTCTAATAATCAGTTTGGCTTCCGCAAAGGGAAGTCAACGGTGGATGCCATCCTGTCCGTCACCAAGACGGCTGAGGTGGCAATCCAGCGCAAGAGGCGAGGAGTACGCTACTGTGCAGTGGCCACCCTTGACGTGAGAAACGCATTCAATAGCGCCAGTTGGGTGGCTATCACCGACTCGCTCCAGCGCCTACAGGCTCCTGGGTACCTGTACAAGATTCTCGGAAGCTACTTCCAGAATCGCGTACTGGTATATAATACAGAGGCAGGCCAGAAACGTGTACAGAATCACCGCAGGCGTCCCACAAGGTGCGATCCTGGGTCCGGTGCTATAGAACACGATGTACGACGAGGTACTGCGGCTTGAGTTCACGAGCGGGGTGAAGATTGTCGGGTTCGCAGACGAAATTACCCTAGAGATATGTGGTGAATCCATCGAAGAGGTCAAGATAGATGAGCTCCAGGCAATTGGAGCTAGCCCACCATAAGACTGAGGTCACGGTGGTGAACAATAGGAAATCGGAGTAACATGCGACGATCAGTGCAGGTAACTGCACAGTAAAATCGAAGAGGTTCTTGAGGTATCTTGGGGTCATGATCGACGATAAGCTGTCCTTTGTCAGTCACGTAGATTACGCTTGCAAGAAAGCCTCAATGGCTATATCGGCATTATCCCGCATGATGTCGAATAGCTCGGCGGTGCAAGGGAGTAAGCGTAAACTCCTGGCCAGCGTCGCCCTGTCCATACTTAGGTACGGCGGGCCGGCATGGATCACCACCTTGAGTACCAAGAGCTACGTAAGTAAGCTAGAGAGTACGCACAGGCTCATGTGCCTAAGAGTGGTTAGTGCTTACCGAACGGTATCACGCGACGCGGTCTTCCGCGGGGATGATGCCAATAGACATGGTCATAAAAGAGGACGTAGAGTGCTTCGAACAACGTGGAACAAGAGGTAAAGGGCGATACGGTCAAAATTTGGTCAATATCAACTTGACGTATTTCTTTCAATTTTGCATTTAAAAAACCTGAACACCCCTGATTTTAAAGGTGTGTGTGTGTGTAGAATGTTGCTCCTATTTTGATTTTGGAATTCACTCTTCAGTTGTCAAAATGCCGTCCAAGCAAGAAGAGCAGCGTATCAAAATTTTGCTCGCGCATCGCGAAAATCCGAGCCACTCGCACGCAAAGTTGGCAAAATCGCTAAAAGTTGCCAAATCAACCGTTACAAATGTAATTAAAGTGTTTGGGGAACGTTTGTCGACAGCCAGGAAGTCTGGATCGGGGGGAAATCGAAAACCGGAAGCCGCTGAGACGACAAAGAGAGTTGCCGGTAGTTTCAAGCGAAACCCTAACCTATCTCTCCGAGATGCCGCAAATAAGCTGGGTGTATCGTCTACAACCGTGCATCGAGCCAAAAAACGAGCTGGACTATCGACTTACAGAAGGTAGTGACTCCAAATCGCGATGATAAACAAAATACGACGGCCAAAGCGTGATCCCGGAGGCTGTACACGACGATGCTGACGAAGTTTGACTGCGTGGTAATGGACGACGAAACCTACGTCAAAGCCGACTACAAGCAGCTTCCGGGACAGGAGTTTTATACGGCAAAAGGAAGGGGACAGGTAGCAGATATTTTCAAGCACACGAAACTGTCAAAGTTCGCAAAGAAATATCTGGTTTGGCAAGCCATCTGTACCTGTGGCTTGAAAAGCAGCATTTTCATAGCTTCCGGGACTGTCAACCAAGAAATTTACGTGAAAAAGTGTTTGAATAAACGTCTGCTGCCTTTCCTGAAGAAACACGGTTGTTCCGTACTGTTTTGGCCGGATTTGGCATCTTGCCATTACGGTAAAAAGGCCATGGAGTGGTACGCCGCCAACAACGTGCAGGTGGTTCCCAAGGACAAGAACCCTCCCAACACGCCAGAGCTCCGCCCAATTGAGAAATACTGGGCTATTGTCAAGCGGAACCTAAAGAAGACCAAAAAAACTGCTAAGGACGAGCAGCAGTTCAAGGCAAACTGGCTTTCTGCGGCGAAGAAGGTGGACAAGGTGGCTGTACAAAATCTGATGGCAGGGGTCAAGCGTAAGGCCCGGCAATTCGGATTTGGAAAAGCGGAAGCCTAACTGAATATTTTTCCTGAATTTTATACTAATTGAACTTGAAATAGCAATTTAATTTGATTTTTTAAATAAACGATTTCACCGATTTACACGCGTTTTCCCTTGACCAAATTTTGACCGTATCACCCTTTATTCGCACAGACAACCAGAAATCGTATAGCAGTGTTCAAATTGTATCGTTTTTTCCTATATTTTAAGTCAAAATCGCAATTAACTGTAACCTTTATCATATTATGTTTGAGTTAAATCGTAAAGAGTGCAAATTTTCGACTTATATACGATGTGTCATTTATTCATCGTACTGCGTCACAAACTAAATCGGAGTTACCTACATCACTAAACACTAACCTTCTTAAATGGAATTTGTTATTACATATTCAATCGCATACGATATCAAATCAACTCGTTTAAGAAAACAATGGAATTTTCACGTATATGGCCTCCACTTTTGCATGTATAAGCCATATTTTTGCATTCTATACGATTTGTTTACCTACATATATGTTTGTATATCATAAAAACAACTTTCAATATACGTGCATTTTGGTTGTCTGGGCGGAAGACCACTAGAGTCGTATCCATGGATAAATGGCAAAGGGTATGGAATAACTCCACCAAAGGTCGGTGGACCCACCGACTAATCTCGGAATTAACCGGGTGGGTCGGTAGGCGACACGGGGAGGTGAACTTCCACTTAACGCAGATATTGTCTGGCCACGGCTGTTTTAGACAATACCTGCATAAATATGGGCATGCAGCGAATGCGCGGGAGTTGAGGAAACTGCGGAACATGTGTTCTTCGCATGTCCTCGCTTCGACGGCGCGAGATCAGGCATGTTTGCCGTAAGCGGTCACGACACGACTCCGGACAATTTGGTCCCGAGGATGTGTCAGGACCGGGACGTCTGGGACGCGGTATGCGTAGCAGCCTCCCAGATCGTCCTCGATCTCCAACAAAAATGGCGAAACGACCTAAGGCAGGTCGCAGGGACCACCTAACTACTAAAGCCCTAAGTAGTTAGACATAGTGGGTGCTGAGTAAGCACAAGAGCCCCCTCCCCGAAGTAATACCGAAAGGTGGTTCCGGGGAGGGCCGGGGCTTAAGGCACGGGTAGGTTTTTAGTGGGTCGAGGAGATGGCACCCTCATCCCAACACCCTGAGTTCTTCAGGTGTCTGGTTGCAGATTTTCCATCCCGTCTAAAAAAAAAAGACTTGTTCCGCCTGAGGATTGTAAAATTTGACTAAACAACACAACGGTGGAATGGGCCAAAACAGCTGTCTATCTTGGCGTTACAATAAACAGCAAGCTTATTTTCAGGGAGCAGGTTGACTAAACTGTCACACAGTGTAACGTTCTGTTGAAGCTACTGTACCCATTGGTCAACAGAAGGTCTACGTTATCCCTGAAAAACAAGCTTGCTGTCTACAAGCCGATCATACTTCGAGTACGGCATGCCAATCTGGGAGAGTTGCGCAAAAACACATCACCTGAAGCTTCAGCGGGTTCAAAATAAGTTCCTCAGGGTGATCCTGAACACCCCTCCGAGGACAAGAACATCTGAGGTCCACCGTCTGGCCGAGATAAAAATGCTCGACGATCGTTTTAGTGAGTCTATCAATCGGTACAGGGTACGCTGCCTGACATCGGATCACCAGATCATTCGGAATCTGGTTCCCCACCCCTAGGATTTTCAAATAATAGTTTTAATTGTAGATTAGGTAGGTTATCAAATTTTAACAAACAATGCCCCAAGGGCTGAACTGAAATAATTAATTAAAACACAAAACACACTTAACACATAAAACACATTAAACGTTAAACAAAGCTGAAGAGCCCATTGGACTAAAACTCTTAAAATTGTAAAGTAGCATGTAAGACAAAGAATTGAAATAAAAAAGTTCTGAGTTCTGAGGTTTACATAGGAGCTTGAATATTATCGAAAAGGGAAGAGTTTGCCTGAACGCTGATTTTCCTGAGATGAGTATTTTCACCTCCCTTGAGATAACGAGTTTACACACTATAAACTGGACTACAATTGCTTAGTCTTACATTAAATTTAAACCGATCGAATAAAAATCAAATACCTCCCATTACGCAATAACACGTTTTGTTGGTCAAAAATATCGAACACCAAAGTAACGTGGTTTGTACTTTGGATACAGTAAATTTCCGTTTTTTGCTCATTATGGTTCACCTCGCAAATCACCTGTGTAAATACGGCACCATGGAGCCGCAATCTCCTTAAAAATAATGTGTGTAACCTGATAAAGTCATCGATCACAGGATGCTGATAAGCGTCGTCGTCATTGTCGTCGTCTTTGTGCTTGAAACGAGCTGAAATTTGCTTAATGAGCTCCTCATTCCATCCTTCCTCCAGCCCCCCTTCAAATAGGCCTCAGTAAACAAGCAGTTTTGAACAATTTCGCGATCGTAAATCATGTCGCGATAAGAAAAGGGTCGCAACGGTGAAATGGGCTTTGGCCAGTCACACAGGTGGAAATGCGATCTCCCTCGAGTCAGTCGAAATGGATGTGATTTGCGCAGGTTACATTGTTGGTACTTCTGTCCGGATTCAGAGCGACGACTACTCACATGATTTAATCGCCAATTTCTTCCTTCCTGCGAACACACACGGCATTGAGGATTCATCGCTCTCACAGCCTTGCACGATCGGCGGATGCATACTGAAGCCCCCCTTTAATTATGCTCATGTCCATTCCTCAGAACAGAAAATGTTGAATCTCTTCTAGTGATTTTTTTTATTTTCGGCAGTGTACACCGAAAAGGCCAACCAGGTACGAACCAGAACAGCCCCCGAGGCACCTTCTCTTCACGACGACGACGATGGCGACGAACAATGTCATATTCGCTCCGTCCGGGAGTGATCTTTACTGGCATCTCGGCTTCGATTAGCTTGTGTACTCATGGCACATCGTAAATTACACCACGAAATTGAGCTATGGACGAAACACGTGACTGACCTGTTTCACCTTCGGGAACAAGGCAGGCACAGCCAAAGAAGAAAACGCATCGAGGCAAGGTAGGCTCTGATTTAGTTTGCTCGGTTGTTTTTTCGGACGACTTCGATCAAGTCATCGCTGGCTGATATGTTGTGTTGCCATGCCGATGCAGTCGGTGCAGTCTGATTAATTAACATTCGGCTGGGAATCTGACGTGGCCCAGAGCTGGTTTGTGCCGGACGGGGTTCAAAACTGACTCAATCATAATTCCGCTTCCCGGGCTTCGGTTGGAAATTAATCATTTTTATATTAAATGATCATACGGGGTTCGATCGTTGTGTTTTCCAGTGTGCGATGTTTTCGTGTGTGGTGCCAGAGAAATTGATTTCCAAAGTGAGATTTTTTCGAGCGTTGGGAAAGATTGGGCTTCCGTGTTGCACTCTGAGTGGCCACCCATGAAAGTGATGGCAGATTGTAATCTGAGGGAGGAAATTTCGGACGCATGATGGAGAGGAAAGAAACTGACAATGAAATTAGCTTGGATCTATGTTTCGATGTTTGTCGTTTTTGCACGGCTTTCGTATAGTTCTGAATCAATTATTAAGGTGAATTGAGGAAGCATTCATCCAGCTGCATTGCTTTTGTATTGGTACAATAATAATCATTGACTATGCGAGAGTATGTGTGCAAGCTATTTGTTTACTCAAAAACAAACAAATCTGTCATTCTCTTACATGGTAGGAGGCAAATCAACCTTGCAGGAGTTTTTTCAAAAAGCTTTGCTGATCTTTTCAAATCAATGTGAATCATCTACCTTCTTCTTTTCAAATTTACTTTGCGCAACACTAAGCTAAGTTCAAACAATTTGTTTAGATATGACAAGAATGTCTCATTCAGTCACTTGATGTGAATTATGCGAATATATTTTGTCAGCAGGCAGAAGAGCGGCAATACCAGATTCATCCCGGAAGTTTTGGGGTTTGATATTTTCTCGGTTTCCCTAGGCATATAGCATTTTCGTGAATGTCACACAGTATAGAAATGATAGTATTGGCTTTCTCAGTAAATGACTGTGGACTCCTGCATCATTAAGCGAAGAAACAAGCTCTGTTCAAGTTTGCATGGTAGACTTTGAATTGGTAACAAAAATGAATGGAAATTTGAGGGTTAAACCAGATCATGTAACTTATTATCGAATGGAAGATTGAACCGGAATTTTATCATGTCATCTACACAATATCGAATAAATGATCGATTGCTACATATGACCAGTTTTTTTTTGTGTAATAATAAAATAATTTTGAGTGATTTTGATTGTTTTATATTTACTTGATTTAATAAACGGTCGGCAGTAATTCAAATTCCAATTTTATTGTTAAACATTTATTTGCTTATTTACTAGCATCTTCAAGAAATATTCGTTGAAGAAACTCATCTTCTGTTCTACTTTAGATTTGCCACTGAGAACTGTCCACTGTAAACTTTTTCTTGTACAAACAAAGGCGGATCTGCTGGGGACCCGATGATGGATGATCCTCCGTACAAACCCGCAAATTTATCTTCTTCTAGAACCGACAATTCGGTAGCAAACATGTCGTCAAGTGGTATATCAGGCAATGACAATTCATCTGAATCCATTATCGGGAGCTCCGCCAAGCTGGTCAAGTACTTGTCGAGTTATTCAGAGGAGTGCGCTGCATTTGAAACACCTTCGGTAAAATTGAAGCAGTCCGGAATGCTAGAATTGGCATTACCCTCGAGGAAGTGATCTGAAAGAACAATCAAATTGACTTATTCACGATAATTTTACTCTTCTAGGTGTGGAATAAATAAAGTAAATGATCAAAACAACTGAAAGCGTACCTTCGATTCTTTCGTCCGGCTGGTTAAATGCAAATAAATCTGGATCTCTAATCGTAAGCTAAGTCTCCGATTCGGTTCTGAGCACTGCACACAGCCCTTTTTTTGCATAATTGATCGCAAAACGGCCTTTCGTTTTTAAGTTTGAAACGGCATTTGTAAGTCGTTTGTTCACAGCAAACGGTTTGTTTTTTGAATACATTTGTTTTTCATTTCGTTGTCATGGTAATCGTGGAGAGTGTTGTCGATATGAAGTTTCATTTGTTTTACTCACAATAAAAGTTTACGTTTTATAAATTATTTCAAGCATATAAATCAGAACATGAAAACTTGTTAAATTTATATGACATTTTATTACTATCCCCTCAAAATCGAATTAGACTAGAGATGTTTTTTTTTTTTAATTTTTGGAATCTTTACGTTCAGTATCATCTGACATCACTTTATTTGATGATTAATGATCTTCCACCCATACTATTGTCTACATAGTGCACGATTGACTGCAAATCAAAATCGAAAGAGCCATTTCAACATTGATAGTAAATTTAATATTTTATTACAAATATTGCAGTTTGTGACAAGATAAGTGTTTCAAGTAGTAGTTTATCCAATAACTCGTGTTATGATATGGTGATGTCATGGTTTGTAGAAACATCAATCAAAAAAATATCTCGTTCTAAGACCACCAAGAAGAAGAATACGGTGTGGTAAAAGACGATTTTGAACTAAGCCATACAATAAGCAATATTGTGAATTCTCGACTCCAATTTTTGGTGAAACTATTAGGTCAGAGCTCTGCAACAACCTGATATGACCAGGTATGTAATAGAACGTGAGAGATTGGTGATTTTTTGTTAGTTTTGTAGAAAATTATCTCTTCTTACACATACTACCAAACATTTTCTCAATGATTATGAACTACGCCATATTTGAATGACACAATATGAAGCCTTAACTGCATAAAATGATCTAACGTGTCGATTGTAGGCTGTTAGTTTGAGAGTTTCTCAAGTACCACAGTAAGTAAACTATTGCTGCGGAAAATAGCAGTTGCAAGCAAGCTTACTCTGCTGAACGTGGGAAGCGCTTGCGGATGCCGTAGGGAAATAGAAGTGTGGAATGTCACGCCTGGAGGACTATCCGGATTTCATCATCTAACGGAAGTGCAATTGCTGCCACCAGCAACGAGCAGTTAGAGTTTGAGCTTACAATCAGCAGATTGCCTTCGGGGCTTCAAATGGTGAGTTGACAACTTGGCAGGAGGGTGCGACCGACCTCTGGTCCTCACAAGTTCCTACCTCACGCCTCCACGAGTCATATGATCACAAAAGACTGCCAGCTGAAACATGGAGACGCTGGTTGGCGTAGCCTGGGCAATGTTGTCAATCCGACAATAGCGAAGTGCGACCGGTAAATCATATCATAATTTTCCATTCTCATATCTTTCAGGTCTTCCAGGTCATCAGGTATTCTAAAATAATTTAAAATTTAAAATTAATTTTTTTTTTTGGCTGTCATACATTGTTTAAATTTTCTGGCTCATAATGGATGCGCAAGTTTGTCTACAATTGCAACAAAACAGCAGTCGGCACACATGTAATTCTCAGTTCTTATTATAATATCCCTTCACTATATATATTATCTTATAGGACATTGTTTATTCATAACCAATATTATTTATCTTTATCATCATTTTTATCATTTTTATCATTACCTGTGTTTTCGTGATTTATATTCTAACATTTTTTTTTATAATTTCACCTTATAGGTTATATAAACTTTGAATTATTATGTCTTATATACCCCATTATCAATATGATTGAGAAGTATCTAATGCCTTGATTACAAGAAGCTGCAACGGAATCTATGGTAGGCTTTTGCACTTACTGCTTAATGTATTTTTCATTTCCGGTTTGCGAAAAGACCTTTTTCGAAATCTGAGCTCATCTGATTAGTGCAGCGCTGTTTGTCATTCGGCTTGTATCTCATGTTATAATTCAATTTTTGTCATTACTGTATCATAACTCACAATATCATTATATCGGATGATATTGTTTTATTGATTTTACTTCATAGATGATTTAACCGTTGCTTATTGTTTTTTATGTCCATTTCTCTTTAAGCCCCTGTCAATTAAATCTTCCCTGCTTTCCCAACCCAGGAGCAATAATTATTAAACCAGCTAAAATAAAAGCGGATTGCTGTTATAAAATCAACATCAAGCTGCAAATAGTGATCATGGCAACAGTAAATTAAAATGTATAAATGTTAGTTCTGTTAAATTTAACAAACATTTAAGGTTCAACCGAATGGAGATCGTATACAATAGATACGAATGATTGTAGTATTTTTCATTTACATAAATATAGACACTATCATATAAATATTTTATGGGAATGGGAGGGACCATCAGGGCACCCGATTGAAGCACTCTGGATGAGGAGAGTGGAAATGCCAACTCCCCATTGTTAACAGTTTGTGAATAGAGGGCGGGCTCTTCTCCCCGCCCATTGGGGCATCCTCATGTTAGATAGCTTGCTCTTTTGACCAATTGTTCAATCTTGTTGTTGGAAGGAGATTCTTTATATCCCTGTGGATACGTATAAGCAATGTTGCCTATCGATCCACCCAACCCCTTTTTGGCCCTTCATACAATGGCATGATTAGGATAATCAGTGGTTATTAAAGCTTGATCAAGTCTAACAGAGAGGAGAGCCTATTGCTGTCGGACGTAGTTTCCGTGCTACAATGGGTGGTAGTACATATCATACATCATACAATCAGCAGATAGCCTTCGGTTCAGGAAGGGGTATTGGCGCCTTCTGCCGGCTTCGTCACGGTAGATTTCATGTGTGAACTGGCTACCACAAAAGTGCCTGAACCAAATGGATAGTTTGTAATGACCACATGAAGATGCGGGGAGATCATGGCCCAGATATTCCCAAATGTAGTTTCTTGTCTTATATAACTAAACTTGATGAAATGGAGTAAACGCGTTGAAGCTAATCGAGAATGATTTCTCATATGCATCCGTCGAACCATTCAGAACGAGCGTTGTGAGAATATCAAATTGATGTTCACATGCGCATAGCATGTTACCAATTAGGGGAGGATGGTACAGAACGCACCATTTAAGCAACATCGTGAATAACTAGAGAATGGAAGCTAAAATTTACGAATAAGTTATTGAGTATGGTGCATTACGATGTTTTCGTTGTAGATCAAATGTGATTTAAATTCAAAACGATGATTATTCATGATTGTTTAAACCTTTTCCAATTTGATCCCAAAACGACACGGGGGTAAAACGCCTGTTTAATTGCTCAATATGCACCTCAAAATTGGGGTAAGATGCACCACAACACTGGAATATGATGAACTACATTATTGGGATAGCATGCACCGCTTGTAAAAAGTAAAAACATTGCTTTAAAAAGTTACTCATTAGAAGTGTAAAGTTGAAACATATCGCCACGTCCTCTTTGCTCTGTTTGGTACTCAAGCAGCCTATGGTTATAGAATAAAGACGTTGCGTAAAACGTTGTGATATGTTTCCAACTACTCGTTATATACACGCTTAGAAAAAAGTATCCAAAGGAGCAGTTAGGTGTAGGAACCACGTTGATTATAATTGTGTTTATCTACCATTGGGTTCGAAATACTTACATTTGGATAGAATTTTACCAGAAGTAAGTTATTTATACCCAACGTTAGCTTCATACACTTAACCGCTCCACTGGGTATTTTTTTCTAAGCGTGTAGACGTATACATAACGCCACGGTGCGTTCTGTCCCAGTTTTAGTTGTGCATGGTTTTGTCTAAATATTCTGAAAATACGTGGAATTTTAGTGAAGTTTTGATACTATCTTGAAGTTTTGTGGTGTGCGATATATGTGAAATGAATTTATTATAAACCATGGACATTAACGCGTGGTAAAAGCTTATTTGAATTACTCCATTATTTACATGTGAGGTACAGTCGGGGCAATTTTATCAAGTTTGATCAAATTTTGGTGTATTTAGTGCCTTGTTATACTACAAAATTATCAGTTATGTTGTTTTATTTAAGAATTTATGCCGTTTCATTCCATTATATCTATAGCTTTGAAGATTTCAGCATATTTATTGAGTGGGTCATTCTAGAAACGACAATCTGGAACCTGCAGCAAAGCAAGGTTAGAGGAGTAAGTGGGGAACAGTATAAAGCCCTAACCAATTTTACCAATTTTAGTAAGATGATGTCAACATCAAGGTAGTCAAATCATATTATTTTTCTGAATTTTTTATATACTTACATAACACCATATGTTGGGATGAAGGGAGGGACCATCAGAGCACTCGATTGAAGCCATTTGGATAGGAAGAGTTGGACTGCCAACTTCCTGTCGTAAAATTTTGTGAATAGAGGGCGGTCTCTTCTCTCCATCTAGTGGGACGTTTTACGAGGCGAAGACTCGGTTTTGGTGTGGTTTCTGTGATCTTGTTTCTGAAAGGAGTTTCTCTTTAGATTCCCGTAGTTTCGGGTTTTAGCCCAATACAACCTTGATTAAACCGTTTAATTGAAAAAGTCTAGTGGTAGTTAACATCATTATTACATCATCATTACATTCAGCAGAGAAAGATCTGAGCCCTTGCGCTGAACTGCTTGACATGCTGCAAGGGATCAGTAGGGATTCTTTGTCAAGACACCCGAAGCTAAGAGTCAGTTCCATTGTGTTTTCATCACATCAACTAAAGGCTGTCCACGTTAAATTTTGGGCACTTTTCTTACAGTGCAGATTTTGAATTATTTCACGGATCGCTGACTCTCCACTTTATTCCGTGGTACAACATGTTCACATTCTTGTTGAATTCATTAAAATGGCATCGAATCCAATGGATGTGTATCAACTCATTTTGTGCGAACGGTAGCAAAATCCGAATTTATCGGCACGCAATCTTGTCATGAAACAAAAACTACCGAAAAGAACCGCGTTTTGTGTTTGCAAATCAGTTGACTAGCGCTGGACTGTGGATCGGAAGGTAGGAACAAATCGAAAACTATGCTCTCGACAAATGGACAAGAAGGTGGTAGCCATTATTGAGAAAAATCCTAATTTTCTGTGCGAAATGTGGCTCACAAAGTTGGAAAGTCAAAATTATACGTTCAAAAAGTGATAGTTTCATAATTATTCCGGAGTGAAACGGGTAAAGGGTACTATACCGCCTATTAAGGGTCGTATATGCTGTCAGTCTCCTGGAGGAAATTTCAATGGGCAAACATTCAACCCACTCTTTGGTGAAAAGGCGGGAATCTACAAAATGGCGAAAACAATGTTTTTTTTTAGAAAAACAGAGATTGTTTTCTTATTTAAAATGTAAAGACTTTTCTTTTGCAATTTCACAAATTCATTTTCACCGTGAGCTAACCGTTGCGGCTGTTTAATGTCCTCCTGGTTTCTCATTGACTCCTTCCTGCTCCCGATGACTGATGTTCATCCTGATGTCTTCTTTCTTTTTTCTTCGAGAACCGTCAATAAAACCACTAGCATGACGCTAAGTCCATTATAACGCGGCCATTTTACACTATTTCTAGATTTTGGTCATCAATCGAGCTGCAACATTTTTATTGTAACTACTAGGAACTACTCCGATTAGTTTGGGCGTACTAAACCGCGCAACCGTCAAATTACGTCACTTCATCGGACAAATAAAATACAAAAGAGACCTGACTCTATTCAGCCGTCCATATAAATAGCGGTCGATGAGGCAGCGTATTTAGAGCAAACCCATCATGATTTTAAAAAAATGACGATGTTTCACGATGATGGACGATCGGTGACAGAAGTAATGACGAAACACAAACAAAGAAGAAATTAACACTCTAAAGGAGTTTCGGTTGGTATCTTCAACTAAACTACACGTTTACTCCGACAAAGTGGATGCGTGCATAGCCTTTACAAAATTCTCAAATTTGTTTTCGCAAATAATATTGATTGCTTGATTGTATAATTGAAAGCATTTGGAAAAAAATAAACAGACTAAGGCAAAAATGTATGAATACATAAATAAATAAATAAATGAATAAATATTGAAATCTATCAATCAAGAAATGAAAAAAATAATAAAAAAATAGATAAACAAATAAATATATTTATAAATAATTCAATAAATTCGTAAATAAATATATATAAATCGATAAATGAATTAATAAATAAATAAAAAGATATATGTTCAAATAAATCAATTTGTTCATAAATCGATAAATAAATAAATAAATAAATATATGAAAAAATAAATAATTTCATCTTTACAGCCAGAGTAGCAACAAATCACAAAGTAAATATTTTGATAGACGGGATACCAAACAGAAGGTCTACAATTAACTGCTAAATTTGAAAAGTCAGAAGGGCCGCCAACTGAGCTTTAGGCAACTTTTATAATTAACCGCAGTTATTTATAAACACCCTAAAGCTACAAAATTAAAAATCAATTCCACTCAAACACTAAACAAAGCGGAGACAGATATTTTTTTATTATTCCGAGCAACAATGACGGCACATAAAAAAAAAATTACAATTTTTCATATGTCTAAACCTCCACTGGCCTTTTCACCAATCAGTTTATTGTAACCCAAAAGTCATTGCACACAAAAGTGAAGCAGCGGCAAGGACTGAAGGCGTACTAAGTGAAAATGGTGCCCAACCTTGATGACAAGCAAAATTTCACTGCAGAAAGTCGTGCTAAGGAGCCTTACACCAATTGTTTGGATTCCCAGCACCATCGGAAATAGCTGTCAAGACAATTATACTGGTCGACAAAATCCGAAAAAAAGTCTTAAGACCTAGAGCTTCATACCTGTCTCCGTTAGCTTGGGTTCCAAAACCATCGAATATCGTATTTTGACCTAATGCGATTTGCACTTTTCTTCAAAAATGTACATTGAAAATTGAAATTTTGATGTGTTTTGAGAATCACTCAGATAACTGCCTCAGCTTAAATGTGTGGAGACGTGATCGCTCGGTGCAGTTAGCCGGAAGTTGGTCGGTTAGGCTGGAGAAATTCCACGATGACCAGCTACTGAAAGTTCTCGCAGATGCGTGTGCTTTTGATCGTGGCACACAAGACTCGAGAGTTCGTCATAACCAGAGACCGAAATTTTCGCCTACTTGAGAAGAAAAACGTCCTTTTTCACCCGCTTGGAGAAGCAAATGAGAATGTGAGAAGCGAGAGACTATTATACGCTCACAGCAGTTTTCGCGAGAAAAGCAACGGTGATTTAGAATTTTCGGAGAGCATGAGTAGCTGATAAATCGTTTCTTTTTCGGTGAATCATAGATGCCGATATTTATTTTTCATTTACTTTTTGACACCTGAAAATGCACCCGTCTTTATGCTTGTTTTATTCTGACATTATAATTCTATAATGATGGTCCATGGCGGTACCAGTGTGCACCAACTTGGCCTTATTTTTGGGTTTTGCTCCTCGTTTGCGATCTTAGCATGTTTTCAGTGAAAAATGTGACATGAGAACAAATGTTCGTTGAATTGTGGAGAGAGATATTTTCGCATATGCAAGCGAGAGGATAATGAATTATCGTCGAAAAAGGAGAGATGAAAATGTGAACGGTTCGCTACTCATCGAAAACCTGTTTGAGAGAGAGCATGGTTTTCACCCAGCTGAGCGATAATTTCGATCTCTGGTCATAACTCAACAGCGTCCTGCGAGAGTAGTCCTCCTTGCCCTGAGGGAAGCCACGAGGAAGTGGAGATGGACGAACTGACGAAAATTCTTATCGTCGACGCACGATCCTATACTTCGGTGGTTACGAATCGTGCTCGAGGCGGAGGTTGCGAATGCCCAGAGTTCTATCCATGTACCGAAATTCAGTTCATGAGTCTTGGAAATATCCACGCCATTAGGAAAAGTTTTCATGCACTGCCGCAACTTTGCTCATCGCAGCCCGATATTCCAAACTGGTTGAGTCTATTGGAGCGCACCTCGTGGCTACAGGACATGTCCGGCCTGTTAACGGCGTCAATGGTGGTATGTCACGCGATCGACAGAAGTGGACATCCAGTATTAGAGCACTGCTCCGACAGTTTGGATCGTACACCGCAAATCGTAGCCACGGCTCAGCTTTGTCTCGATCCGTATTATCGCACGATCGAAGGTTTCCGGGTGTTGGTGGAACAAGAATGGCTCAGTTTCGGACATAAGTTTTCCGATCGCTGCGGACACGGACCCGGATCGGACGATACGAACGAACGTTGCCCGGTGTTCCTTCAATGGCTAGACTGCGTTCATCAGAACCACCGCCAATTCCCGTGTAGCATTTGGAGAACAGTCTTCCTTTATGTGTGGCCTTTTCTCTCTGGACTGATGTACAAGAATCACATGCATGTGCCGACTCGAGAACTGGTTCTGGGGCCTGCACATAGCGTTAGAGATTTGAGACTATGGACTGAAGTTTATCTGGGTAGTTGGGGTGGCAACCAAGGCTCAGCAGACTATCCGACAAACGGGGATGGAGTAGCCGGGCAAGAGCTTAACGGTTAGATGATAAAAACTCGCGCATATGGAGATTTAATGACATGAGTGAACGCCGGTGTTTTGACCAGAAGGTCAAGCGATCCAAACATGACTGTTGATTCTAGAATCTTTGCTGGAACTCTACCGAATTCCAACATGTCATCGGATCGGGAAGTTTTGCTCAACCTGATCGATCACCATACAAGCTCGCTGGCCATGATTCAGCACACCACTCAAAAGCTACAAAGTCTTACTCAGCAACTTAGCCAGACCAACGAGGAGCTGGAAGACAACATAAAGAATGCGAAGCGGGGAGTGGCGATTACCGACAACACTACTTCGTCTAGTCTAATTATTAATGGAAATAGTGATAGTTATAACTTCAAACCAATTGTTCCTGAACAGCCGACTGTGGTCGTTGTTTCTCAGTCGAGTACTCCGTCACCGCCATTGGTTCTACAGAGGCATCATCTGGTGGACGATATCGACGAGAATACATCACGAATCATCAAAATCGAAAGCTTCCTGGGAGCAGACGTGTTGGACGGTCATCGTGGCATGCTACGGATCGCCAAACCCATTCCTGCTAGCGATCTTGCCACAGTTGACATGCATGGAGAGAGTTACCTGAGTTACCTGAGTGGTGATGATTCTGATTAGGGTATCCATGAGCTGCCCTCAAATATAAATGCTCCAGGAGCATTTTGCACAAGAAATTGTGTCGATTCGACTTCACCAGAACAAGTTATGGCTTCATGGGAACTTTTTGTAGTATCTGTATTTTGATATCTAGATCATGTTTGAATTTATTCTTTTCATGAAATTTATTCGAGTAATCATGGTCTTCCAGACGGTCGACTTCATAATTCAGAATTATTCGACTGCCTGTCTGTCTACCTGTGAACTATTACTATATTTGTAAGGTTCTTCTAAAAACTTCGAGTTACTCCCTCAGAGTAGTTCTTCACAAAACTTCGGGCAACTTATTCAGAGAAATTAATTGAAGTTCTTCATAGAACTTCATGAAAATCTTAAGAAAACTTCAAAAGAGTTCTTCAGAAACTTCAGAGATGTTCTGCATATACCTCAAGGGAAGTCTTTTAGAGAATTTCAGGGATGTTTTACAGAGAACTCCATACAAGTCCTTTAGAAAACTTTTTGAAAGTTCTTCAGAGCATTTCAGGGAAATTTTTCAGAGAACTTCAAGGAAATTCTTCAGAGACCTTCAGGGAACTCTTTCAAAAAACTTCAGGGAGGTACAGCAGAGAATTTCAGGAAAGTTCTGCACAGAATATCAACGAAATGATTAAGGAAACTATTTCAGAGAACTTCAGGAAAGTTCTTTACAGAATATCAACGAAACTCTTAAGAAAAGTACAGCAGAGAACTTCAAGGAAGCTGTGCAGAGAATTCAACGAAATTTTTCAGAGAACTTCAGGGAAGTTTGCCATAGAACTCCAGGGAAATTCTTCAGAAAACTTCAGGAAATTTTTTAAGAGAACGTCAGAGAAATTTTTCAAAGAACTTCAGGGAAGTTCTGACGAGAACTTCATGAAAGTTTTTTGTAGAATTATCCTGAAGTTCTCTGCAGAAATTCCTTTAAGTTCTCTGCAGAACTTCCATGATGTTCTCTACAGAACTACCATGAAGTTCTTTGCAGAGTTTTGCTGATGATCTCTGAAGAATTTCCCAGTAGTTTTCTGAAGAACTTTCCTGAAGTTTTTTCAAAAATTTCCCTAAAGTTCTTAGCGAAACTTCCCTGAAGTTCTCTGCAGAATTTTCCTAGAGTTTTTTGCAAAACTTTCCTGAAATTTTCTAAAATTCTCTACAGCATTTCTGTGAAATTCTCTGCAGAACTCCCATAAAGTTCTCTGCAGAACTTCCAAAAAATTCTCTGCAGAACTTACATTAAGTTTTCAGAAAAGAAAAATCCATGAAGTTCTCTGCAGAACTTTCCTGAAGTTCTTTACAGAATTTTGCTGATGTACTGTGAACAATTTTCCTGAAGTTCTCTGAAGAACTTCCCTGAAGTTCTACGTATAACGTCCCTGAAGTTTTCTGAAGAACTTCCCTCAACTTCTGTGCAGAATTTCCTTGATGTTCTCTAAAATATTTACCCGCAGTTCTCTGAAGAACTTCCATAAAGTGTTCCTCAGAACTTCCCTAAAGGTCTCTGAAGAACTTTCAAGGAGTTTTCTGTAAAACACCCCTGAAGTTCTCTAAAAGACTTTCCTGGAGTTCTTTGCAGAACATCTCTGAAGTTCTCTCAAGAACTTTCCTGGAGTTATTTGAAAAACTTTCCTATAGATATCTGAAGAACTTCCCTGAAGTTCTCTGAAGAACTTCCCTGAATTTCTCTGAAGAACTTCCCTGGAGGTATCTGAAGAACTTCCATGAAGTTCTCTGAAGAATTTCTCTGGTGTTCTCTGAAGAACTTCCCTGAAGTTCTCTGAAGAACTTCTCTGAAGTTCTTTGAAGAATTTTCCTGAAGTTCTTTGAAAAACTTCCTTGAAGTTCTTTAAAAACCATCCTTGAAGTTCTTCGCACAACTTCTCTGAAGTTCTCTGAAGAACTTCTCTGGATCTGAAGAACTTCCATGAAGTTCTTTGAAGAATTTCTCTGAAAATCTCTGAAGAACTTCCCTGAAATTCTTTGAAGAACTTTCATGAAGTTCTCTTAAGGACTTACCCGAACCTTTGTGAAGAACTTCTATGAAGGCGTAACCCGTAGTTGTCGCTGATGTTCTCTGAAGAACTTCCCTGAAGTTCTCTGAAGAATATTCGTGAAGTTTTCTGAAGAATTCCTCTGAAGTTCTCTGAAAAGTTTTCCTGATGTTCCCTAAAGAATTTTGTTGAAATTCTTTGCAGAAATTCTCTGAAATTCTCTGCAGTACTTCCCTGAAGCTCTTTAAAAAACTTACCTGAAGTTTTCTGAAGAATTTCCTTGAAGTTCTTTGTAAAACTTCCCTGAAGTTCTCTGAAGAATTTCGTTGAAATTTTTTGCAGAACTTCCCTGAAGTTCTCTGAAGTTTTTTGCAGAATTTTCTAGAAGATCTCTGAAGGACTTCCTTAAAGATCTCCAAAGAACTTCCCTGAAGTTTTTTGAAGAACTTCCCTGAAGTTCTCTGAAGTGTTTTGCAAAACTTCCCTGAAGTTCTCTGAAGAATTTCGTTGAAATTTTCTCCGGAACTTCTCTGAAAATCTCTGCGGAATTTCCTTGAAGATCTCCGAAGAACTTTCCTGAAGTTCTTTGAAGAACTTCCCTAAAGTTCTCTGAAATTTTTTTGAAAAACTTCCCTGTTCTGAAGAATTTCCCTTAAGTTCTCAAAAAAAAAAACTTTCCTGAAGTTCTCTGAAGAATTTCGTTGAAATTCTCTGAGGTTCTCTGCAGAATTTCCTTGAGGATCTCTGAAGAACTTCCCTGAAGTTCTTTGAAGAACTTTCATCTTTCAACTTTCAAAATACAGATATTACAAAAAGTTCACATGAACACTAGCGCCACGTAGCGGACGAATTCTGATCTAATGTGTACACCATTCAAAAAGCCCTGACCCCACAAATATCTTTTTCGAAGATGCCATCTTGCTATGCTTCAATAATCACGAGATCCCGATTATACAGTACGTTTACGTACCCCCTAGCGCCTCGGAGTAAAATTCTGAACTGCCCCGGTTTTAGTTTGGCATGGTTTTGTCTAAATATTCTGAAAATACGTTGAATTATAGTGAAGTTTTGATACTATCTTGAAGTTTTGTGGTATGCAATACATGTGAAGTGAATTTATTATAAACCATGGATATTAACGCGTGGTAAATGCGTATTTGATTAACTCTATTATTTACATGTGAGGTACAGTCGGGACAATTTCTTCAATTTTGATCATATTTTGGTGTAGTTGCCACTAAGTTGTACTACAAAATTATCAGTTATGCTGTTTTATTTAAGAATGGATAGGGTTTCATTCCATTTAAGCTTTAGCTTTGAAGATTTGAGCATATTTATTAAGTGGGTCATTCTACCCCACTAGTGCGTTTTGTACTGTTCTCCCCTATTAGCAATTTTGGATTCAGGAACTCAACCACTTTCTCAAAATTGTCTCATGGACATGAGACATGGCATGCGGCATATCAAACTTCATATCTGACGATATATATCATATTAAACTTTATGATTTTGTAAAAATAGGTCTGCAGATGACATTCTTAGGATTCCTGATCATACCGGCCACCAGCTTTGCGGGATCCAAGTTCCACCGGAATAGTGGCTATATTCAAATATTTTCCAAAACCTGGATTGTGACATATCGATCTTTGTGATTTTCCAAAAAGAGGTCTGAGAAGGACATTATGAGGATTTCTTACCATAATGGCCACTAAAAGAGGCCCTGTGGGATCCGAGTTTCTCTGGGAAAGTGGCCATACTCAAATCGTTACCAAAACCTGGCTTGTGACACATCAAACTTCATGATTTTGCAAAACTTTGTCTTGAGAGGATATTCTGAGGGTGTCTGATCATACTGGCCGCTTAGGGAGGTCCTACGAGATCGGAATTCCTCCGGAAAAGTAGCCATATTCAAATCTTTTCTAAACCCTGGCTTGCTAACATATCGATCTTCGTGATTTTGCAAAAATAGGTCTGAAAAAGAGGACATTCTGAGGATTTCTGGCCATACTGGCCACTAAAAAAAGGCCCTGTGGGATACGAGTTCCTCCAGAAAAGTGGCCATATTAGAATCGTTATCAAACCCTGGCTTGCGACACATCTAACTTCATGATTTTGCTAAACTTTGTATATGAAACTATACTGTGACTATACTAGCCACATGAGGTGGCCCTGCAGATTTTCGAGTTCCTCCGGAAAAGTGGTCTTAACCAATTTCTTACCATACCCTAGCTTGCGACATATCAAACTTCATGATTTATTAAAACTGGATCTTCAGAGGATGGAGGAGGCGGATTTCTGACCATACTGGCCACTTAGGGAGGTCCTGCGAGATCCAAATTCCTCCAAACAAGTGGCCATATCCAAATCTTTTCCACCTGGCCTGCGGCACAACAAACTTCTTGATTTTGTGAAACTTTGTCTTCAGAAGACATTCTGAGGGTGTCTGACCATACTGGCCACTTAGGGAGGTCGTGCGGGATTTGAGTTCCTCCGGGAAAGTAGTCATATTGAAATCGTTACCAAAACCTGGCTTGTGACATATAAAAATGCATGAGTTTGCAAAACTTTGTCTTTGGATCAATTTCCTTTTCCACCCAGGCTGAACCTGGATCCCGCAGAGCCTTCCTTAGTAACCAGTATGGTCAGAAATCCTCAGAATGTCCTCCGCAGACCTATTTTTTTTAAATCATAAAATTTGATGTGTCACAAGCCAGGTTTTGAAATTATTTAAATATGGTCACTTTCCGGAGGAACTTGGATCTTGGAGAGTCTCCCTAAGTGGCGAATATGGTTAGAAATCCTGCAAACATATTTTCATGACCTAGCTTTGCAAAATCATGAAGTTTGATGTGTCGCAAGCCAGGTTTTGGCAATGATATAAATATGGCCACTTTTTCGGAGGAACACGGACTCCGGAGGGCCTGCACGAATCTTCAGAATGTCCTCCTAAGACACAGTTTTGCAAAATTATAAAATTTGATATGGGAAGGTCCATTAATTATGTCACGCAGTAAGGGGGGAGGGAGAGCTTGAGAGTGACAATCCATACAAAAAAAATTGAAGGCCCATACAAAAAACGTGACAAGGAGGGGTTATAAAACGTCACTTTTTGGTTGACATAATTAATGGACGTTCCCTATGTCGCAAGCTAGGTCTTGGAAAAGATTTGAATATGGTCACTTTCCCAGAGGAACTCGGATCTTGTAGGACCTTCCTAAGTTGCTAGTGTGGTCAAACACTCTCAGAATGTCCTTCGAAGACAAAGTTTTGCAAAATCATGAATGATGTTGTTTTGAGAAGGAAATAATTTCTCATCACCATGAGGCTCTAGGAGTAGACAGCATTTTTTCGCTAGAACAAAGTTGTTAAGAGAAAGTATTGATAGTTCCGTTAGCTCACGGCAGGCTGTGAAAATTGAATAGAAGTAGTTTGAAATTGAGCGGAGGGCATTGTGAGGTAGTATTTCGAAACAGGAAACACTAGACCTGTGCGCCGCCGCGCCACGCCGCCGCCGACGATTTTATCGCGCCGCCGCCGCCACTATTTTCGACCGGCGCGCCGCTGCATTTTTTTGCCCGAGCCGCCGGGCAATTTGTGTCGCGCCGATAAAAAATTTCACCGTATATGCATCCCTTTAGTTAAGTTCATTACCGCTTCAGAAATCTGCTTTTATTACTGATGATAAATTTTAACATCTCGATGAGATGTACCATCCAGAGGGTGTGCGTGTGAAACACTGATCAGCTTTGTCGTTGCGTTCTAGAAACTTCAGTGTACATTTTTGTGTTTCGACTTTTGGCAATTTCGTGAGTGAGTTTGAATTTAAAAATAATGAAATGTCCGCCTTAAATGTGTAGAAAATTTCCATCGCAAGTGTACATATTGATACCACAAATAATGGTAATTGGCGATGTGTGCAAAAAAAAAATGGTGGACTAAAACATATCAAAAATGGTTTTACACACCATCTGCTTCCTGACAAAGTGTTTTGCAATGTATGTCTAATGGAATCAAACAAAAACTCAATACCCCCTCGGGAACCTTGTCCAAACATTTTGTTCTGATGTAATTTCAAAGGGCTGAGATTGACGGACGTTGACACGGATCAAAATAAAAAATCCAGCCACATTTATAATGCACTGGGATTAAAATCCAGCGAAAATATATTCCGAGGTATGAGGCTACCAATAGTTAAGAAATAAACTAAACATTGTAGTAAATACTGGCGAATAAAACACAACTATCTGTCTATGTTTAGGTAATATATTAAATATAGCTGGGCAAAGGTAACCTTCAAACTTTCATATTTTCTTCAGAATGAACGAATCGGTAAATATTTTATTTCATAATTTTGTCAAGAATAAAAGAAAACGTTATGTGCCGTTCAGACTAAGAACTATATCACATGATATAAACTAGCTTCATATCAATGTTCGCACATCTACTTTTCACTGGAAATAATGCATCTGACGGCTCGTATCTAGGTTCGCTGTATCAAGTGATATAGCTCGTAGTCTAAAACAAATAGAGTTTATTTCCACAACTTAATAGCATTTTGTTAGGCGTGAAAAAGTTCGAAAACCATCTCTAACGATCAGTGTAAATTAACAGTGATTGGACATACCAGATTTTTGCATTGAATAGTCAAGACTGTGTAAAGAAGAGGTGTTTATTAAATTTATTATATCGACAAAGATTTTTCATAAGGGCCTAACTGACAAACGTAAACAATGACTTCTTCCGTAAAATTCTCATTGCACAAAGGCTACCCATGTAAGCATTGACTATGAACATGACAAATCCCGAATCAAATAACTTGGCTAACCACTGATGTAACCGGTAAATCAATGCATAGTGGATTCTATTTTATAAGTGATTGTAGTAATATCACAGAGAACAGACGTTTATCTTCGGTCTGCTACTTGTGTAAAACTTTAAACCGACATTTCAAATGTATGTCGTTATGGTCCTGGTAGGCGGCGCTGCAGGTGTGCGAAAACTGTCATGTCAATATTTATCAATAAAAAGCCTAGCACATAACCTGAAAAGTTTTCCATGTTTTTCTCTGCACTTGCTTCTTATACCAGCTGCCCATATTCTTGAGAGTTTATAGAATCGGAAAATGGGTCGCAATTGAGAATTTTATTGGTGCAGTAATCGGTAAGGATACAATATATCCTTTGATCAGCTCACAGGTGAAAATGAAATGTATATTTTTCTTCACTTTTGAAATTATGAATACATATGTGAGTATGTTTTATAAAGCAGGTGCCATGCTTGGGTAGAAAATGTTGCTCTTATGTAGCTGCCTAAATGTTTGCTGCTGCAGGACCACAAACATTCAAGAACATAAGTATTTGTTTCACTCTCACTATCCAGGAAAGAAAAGTGGTAATGCAGCGTAACATAAGAGGAACTCTTAGTCTAAAATCTAATTGAATCTGAAATTCACATGCAAGTTAGTTCCAAAGGCATTGCCTTTCGAATGTTCGTACAATCACTAAACCATACCATAAACTATACCAAAAATTATTGAAAGCTATTTATATCAACATATTTGTTTTTTATTCTATTAGAATGTCAGGTGTCTACTTGGAGGATGCATCCATAGAGTTTGTCGATTCACCGATTATTGGCGTTCCCATTGATCCATCACTGTTTGTCAATGATTAGTGGTCGAAGACTTCAGCATCAGTTGATTCATGTATTCAAATACCAGAAAGTAGCCGACTCGATAGCTATGTATTGTCCAAGGATAAACGCACTCCATCACCTCCATAATATACTACGTATGAGGACGAGTGATTGGTAGTTGAACATCGCAACTCTTTACGAACAACCCCGATTGAGCTGTAACTGCATTCACAAACTCCAAACGAATCGGTTACCAACACATTCTCTAGATATAACCCAAGTTGCCTTTTCGTTATAGGTATCTAACAACTTTCATCGACATATTAATGAATTGATCTATGAATCACGAGTGCTGATGTTTTAGATACCTTTCAAAATCCATTGTAAATTCAGAGCTGGAATACGTACTTTTTTACCCGAACAAATATTTATAATGTTTGTTTGAGATACCGATTGTTTTGTTTTGAATTTTGACAGCAACGTTGCCAAACATTGTGTTGCGTAGAAAGTAAAAAAAATCACTGGCAACATGATTCAACATAACTTGGGCAGGCGATAAAAGATGGCGTTAGAGTTTCAACATATTTTCGTTCAAACTTTTACACACGTTTTTCGAGAAAAGATATATGGACATCAATGTCTGTTCTCTGTGGTAATATTGTGAATTTATTATTAGTTCGGTAAGATTCACTGCTCTGAATTCTTTAATATTTGATTTATCTTTGGATCTTTAAGCTCCTGAATATATGATTTTTATAGAAATTTAAATATTTTTTTATTGTTAATTTATTTAGGTTTTGAAACTTAAAATTTTTTAATCTTCATTTTTTTTGGATATTTATTCATTTTTATTCTCAGATTTTAAGATAGGGGAAATGCCGGTTTTGGCGGGTTTTCTTCTATTACTGTCCGTTTTTTTTTTCATTTGGCCAGACAATTCAGAGAGTGTAAATAGAAGAATGGTGTGGCCGAATCTCAAATTCTCAGATTTTTTAGACATTTAGATATAAAGATTTTTAGATTTTTAAATTTTTAGATATTCAGATTTTTGGATTTCAAGATTTTTTGATTTTTAGATTCTTAAATATTTAGCTCTTAAATTTTTGAGATTTTTAGAACTTTAGATTTTACAATATTTAGATTTTCAGATTCTTAGATTACTATTAGATTTTTAGATATTTAAAGTTTTAGATTCTCAGATTTTTTAACTTCTAGTAGATTTTAAGATTTTTAAATATTTAGCTGTTTAGATTTTTAGATTTCTAGTAGATTTTTTGATATTTAGATTCTTAGATTTTTTAATATTTACTTTTTGTACATTTTTAGATTTTTAGATTTTTAGAGTTTAAGATTTTTAGATTTTAGGCCGTTTTCAGCGGCCGTGGTCTATTCTTAATTTTTACAACTAAATAGACCAAATGATTTTCTCCACTTTCAGCGGTGCGTTCCAAATTTAATTTCCGAACAGTTTCGATGTAAAAAAATAAAACTGTCATGCGCTTTTGTTTTATTTTGGGATTTGTTTAGGCAGCTGAAAAAATGGTGTATAACTCGCTCGCTTTTTATTCAAACATTATGGAGTTTTGCTGGCATTGGTGGAATACTGAACACTGAAGCTATTTGAACTGAACTGATATTTTGAGAAACAGATAAGTTCAAACTTTGCTAAAAATCTGTGAACTTTGCAGCAGTGCTACGAAGTTTGAAGAATTTCTGTGAACTATGTTATGAAGTTCTTTGATAATTGATGAAGTTATGTGAATATGGCTAAAGTCTTACGATCATTACGGGTACGTTGAAAAGGCAGGGACAACTTTTATCGGAAGTTATCCATCCCTATGATTATTTTTTACAGTATACTAGCTACGTAAACAAATATTGTAACTGCTATGACATGTTGTTGTTAAAACAAGCCTAACGTGCTTTCATTGCTAACAATTGTTTACAAATATTTTTTACACGTTGCTTGAGTCACCCTCAAAAAGTTGTATTTCTATATATTTTTTGCACTAAAGCATGTGAAGGCTAGCAAGAGAGATGCGGTAGAAAATCCCAGTTACAAATAAGATTTTTCCAAGTATTTGAAGCATTTCAACTAACACCACAAGTTTGCACACCTTGGGTAAATTTAAATAAGTACACAAGAGGAACCTCCTGCATTGGGGCTTGTAGAAAGTTCTGTCGTAGGGAACCTGTGGGTGTTCGAAATTCGTAGTTCCGAAACAGAAATTAATATAGACACATGTAAAAGTCGGAACAAACGTCTGTGCTAGAAGAGGTATTTGGCAATGGAGTTTCAACCGGTCAGCGTTTCAACCGGTTTGACTGCTTTATTTAGGCCCGAAATCGTTGTGAAATTGAATTGAACTGGAGTCACAGATTACCCAGCTCATTACCAATCTTTTATGTCAGCTAGTGCCGTACTTTTATCCAGTCAACCATCACAGTTCCGCATATGAGAGCTTCCTTCTAAAAAGGAAATTTCTGTGGAAATTAATTTCCGTTTTTGAATGATTCAAAGACGAAAATCATCCACATGCTGGTTTGTGAGAGTCAAAGTAAGGTTTGTCTCTGGGTGAGGTGAGAAAAGTCACCTGCAGTGACTTTACTCTCCTGGCAAATCAAATGCAGAGTCACGAGACTGGTGACTTTTCTCACTTAACCAAGTGACGAATGTCACTTCAACTCTCGGAATAACCGTCACTTTCTGGAACCAATAGTTCGTCTTAATATTCACCCAGCATCAACAAAAATCGGTACCTTTTGACTTGTGAATCTCGGAAACTTTTTGGAACGAGCTGAATCAACACCAACCAAATCCAAACGAAGCAGGCGGAGTTCCAATACAAAACACACACATGGACGTCTTAATACAAAATTTGGAACAAAGGCGGTGAAAATGGAAAAATGGAAATAGTCTATTTTTGGAGGTCTATATTTTTGAAACTGTTATAAAACTAGACCTAAAATAATAGAACACAACTCAAAACGGCCTAAGATTTTTAGATTTTAAGATTTTTAGATATTTAGATTTTTAGAGTTTTAGATTTTCAGATTTGTAGAATTTAGATAGTAAAAACTAAACTCTAAGCTTCAGGACAAAGAATCCTTACTGAGCCCTTGCGCTACGGCATGCCGGCCAGTTCAGCGCAAGGCTGTCCCACTTAGGACCTGTGCATAAACCACGTAGACTAATTTTTGACAATCTCAGACCCCCCTCCCTTCACGTAGACTTTTCTCCATACAATTTTTTGAATTTTTGTTTGGAGCGTAGACTTTAGTCAAACCACCCAACCCCCCTCCCCCCCAGAAAAGCTACATATCAATATGAAGAAAAATTAAAGACAGGCACATTTTACCGATAGGCCGAACTTTAGATCCATAGACCCACATTAGTAGACTTTCCCATATTTGCATAGTAATGAAAATTTTATTCTATTTGGTAATTACTTATATTTACGCTTCTGAATTTATATTATATTTACGCTTCTGAAACTGGTATAAAGACATAAGCCGAATTTCCCGTCGACTTGTGTTGAACAAATTCTATAATGTTACGTGTCATATATTTGTACACACACTGTTCCACGTCAAGTCATCGACTTGAGTCATATAACACTATGGATATCTGGGTTTTCTATCAAAATATAAAACTTGGAGTGATCCTTTAGTCTTAACATTGCACGTCAAAGTCAAACAGTTAAAAGGAATAAGCATGAGGAAATGTTGAGGGGATAATTTATGCCCGCGCCGATCCACGCCGCCGCCGCCGCCGCCACGAACGACCACGGCGTGGCGCCGGCTGCGCCGCCGCCGCCGTGTGAAAATACCATATACGCCGCCGCCGATTCAAAATAGATCGGCGCACAGGTCTAGGAAACACAAACTTTTGCCAAGCATCCCCAGGCGGGGTAGGTCAAGGCATGATCGAATGCACCACCTTGACTGGCTGTGCCTTGAAAATTCACGGTAAGGAAAAAGCTCGGTGCACTTGTTTGTAAATGTCTGCTCGAGATGATTTTATTTTTGCAGAATGTCATGACATTTTCAATTGTAGTATTTTTTTATTCCTTGTGTTCACTTTGGTCATTATGAAAAGTGTCAAATGTTACCAAACAATGTTGAAATCCAGTCCCTATGCCACCACTGGCTATACTATGCTAAGCTATGAGAAAAAAAAAGAAATTAATTATTTTAACAGGCGCGTAAAATTTCCGTAAATTATTTCGTAAATTAGTCTAATATTTTGATTCGTTCAATTTTACTAATTTCATCTCATACAACGCAATTTAATTTCTAAATGATTGTATTTTGTTACCCACGCAGCAAGCTAAAAAGTCCAGAGGTAAACATCATTCGGATCCCATACTGAAGAAACACCACACTAATCCATCTTCTTCAATAATCAGATGCGGCGCCTTGGAAAATGCACCGGAATCAACCGAGCATCGTGACTTGCCCCCTTTCCGATGACGATTTGTATGCATGAGCATCTCCGTCGCTGCACAAATTGTAAGCAAATAATGATTTAGAATGAGAAACATTACCTGACTTCATGCCAGATTTGACCTTCACCCTTCAAAACCAATGATCTCTGTGTGGAGTTTTGTATTTTCCTAATCTTTGCTTTTTTCATTGTCTGATAGTTGTCGTTGCTTCGTCGAAGCAGGCTACGATCGCTTTAACTATGGCACAAGATCGATAATAAAGGCAATTGTTCGAAATTTATATCCCATATAGTGCTCCGTCGAACTGGCGAATAGAACGAACTCGCTCATTATTGGCACTCTGGTATGGCATTAATATTCAATATTGAGTTCTATTACTGCGCTGTCGTCGTCGTTCGTTCGTTCGCTCCACGAACCGCGTACTTTGGACAACGAATTTAATGAGTTCCTGTTGTCTCGAACACAACTGAAGGGAAGCGAAATGTTCGATGTCTTGTCTTAGGTCAATTTTATTAGCTTGTTCGTATCCGGCTTCAGTGTGAGTTATTAGTTTGTGTTCTAAGGGGCAATAAAATCTAACAACATTATTGAAGTAATAACCTGAAATTTAATAAATAAGGATTAAGTTTCTGATTGATTCGAATTGAGATTGCTCACAAATTCCACTGGTCAACTCTCTGTGTCACTCGGTAAAGACTGTTATCACAACTGATGCCGCTCCGCAATGAGGAGAGTACCGGTAGATCATCATGATCATCATCGTGATCGTCATCATCGTCAGTATCGAATGAGAGAACTACGAACGACAAAAACAGCAACCCAACAACGATGGCAAAGACGACGATGACAAAGACGACGGCAACAACTAAGATCAATGAATATCTTTCTCTCTCGTCGTCGTCGCCGTCGTCGTCGCCGTCGTCTTCGTCGATCGCCTCTCGCGGTCGGGTTTCGCTTCCTTACAACAAGAACCGTTGCTTTTGTGTTTTTTTTTCCTTCTCTACATCCAACCAGTCCCAGTTGCTTTGCCAAGACCAAGAGTGCTCTAATCCGGCTTACATACCTTTCCAGGTGATGATGACGAAGCGAGCGAGTAGCTTCATACGAGCAGCACGCTACATTTCGAAGGGGGCGATCGTCTCTTCTAAGAGCGAATAGGGAAGTTTGACGTTTGAGAGGCTGCACGGGCACACTCACATGAGTCGACCTAATGCGGGTTTGGAGAGTGAGTGATATGCAGGCACTCGCCGTTTAGGTCGACTCTCCTGGCTTGGTTGGTGCTAGTATCTCTCTCCCTTTTTTGTCATATGCTCCAGAGGTTGCTTGGTGAGATCTTTCGCTTGGGCAGTTATCATAGTTGATGGCAAAGTCTGGTCACAGTTCTGATGCAAGGCTCGAGGAAAACGTTCACCAGGAAAGAACTGCAATTTTAGATTGGATAAACGAATTCGAGCTGTGTAAGTTTGATGGACTTACCGACTCTTCGCTTGCCTCCATTTGCCACTCTCAACCGGACTAGTTCTCATCTTAATTAAGGGTTGAACCCTTAAACACTACTTATAATGGAAAACGAGAGCATTCAGTTGGGGAAAAAACCAGAAGAGTTGTTGGACCTGAATCAGTTCCCAGGAGATTAACGTACAAGGGATACATTTTATATAACTTCTCTTTCATTTTCGCCCCTCTTGCTCGAAGCAGAACTTCACTCCCCATCGATCCGTTGAACATGAGAATTGATCACTACGTTTCAATCAATACCTATCATTCAACTACAAGCCCCAAGCTCGTTTTCCCCGTAATGAGTGTAATTTCATTTGGATTTTAATAATTTTTGCACAACTTCACGATGCATGCAACAATGTGGAATGGAAATGTTCGCGTCCCACCGACTTTGCTCTAGACTAGACTTTGAACGGCAACGGGTGGTTTCGAATTTAGCATTTACACGCGATACAAGCTCGCAGCTTGTAGTAACCCTTTAATTATTATCTCGACGTGACAATATTTAAATTGACGCAAGGCCAGATACAGGTTCCCAACCTTTTGCCTGCCACCGTACCAATACAAATGTGAATGGGGCAGCATGAAACTTAAATCCACGCCAATCAATATCTACAAGTGGCTATCGGACCCAGAGCGAATAAATATAAAACTTCTCGGGAAATAGGTAGCCACAACGTTCCGCTGGGTCTTGTTTGTTGTGGGTCCTACTTTTCCAGGGGTTCAGCTTGAGTGCGTGGTGATCAAATAATTACCATTCGGTCTAGATAACAAACATACAAGCTGTCCTGTCATGTCCTACATTTTACATAATAGAAACCCTTGTAGCATGGTTGATGTTTAGATGAAATAAGAATCTTTTCTTTAACAATTATTACATAGATCTAGCCGGCGTCGGTGGTCTAGTGGTAAGCGTGACTGCTACTTCGCATCCTAGTGGGTCTGGGTTCAATCCCAGTCGATGTTGGTGGTTTTTCTGAGGCGAAAAAAATCTGGTCACGTCTTCCTTCGGAAGGGAAGGGAGCCGTTGGTCTCGGCTCATATTCATGAGTCTATATAGGTAGGGCCCAGGTGGTGGAGTCGTCTTCCTGGCGTGATTGTGACCATGTGAGGAAAACGGCCGGCGGAAAAACAAATTAATACACTGAAAGCCTCATTTTTCAAAATAAACCAGGGATTCGTAGATTGCACTTGTTCGTTTAAAAACTTCATTATATTTGGGAGCAGATTTTCATAATTTAATGTGAAATTGCCTTACAATTCTAGAAATTGTATGCAGTAAGATTCATGTCATTTTTTAAGGTAGATCAATGTTTTTTTGGTGTTGATGAAATAAAGGACTTCATATCTATGCAGAAAAAAATTATGAATTTTTACAGACGCTTAAAATTTCCAGTCGTTCAATGGGAAGCCAAGTTATTGTATGTATTCTTTAAACGGCTTCTTCAAATTTTTTATAAGAAATTCTAATTCCAGCGATACCAGGCAAACATTTACATGAAAGATGCTATCAATTGTGTCAAATCTAGCATTTCCTCTATGTGCATTAGATAATGCGGAAAAATAAATGTTTCTTTCAAACATTTTTATGACACAGTATAAAATACCGCAGAATGGTTCTAGGCGAATAAATTGTGCATTTGAACCTTGTTTAGCAAGTTCGTTTGTCCTTTCATTACCTCTAATGCACAGTGGTCCAGAATGCGAACTTAGCTGGAAAAATACATTTTCAGCCTAAGCTTGATGTTTTGGAGCAAAACTGTCTTCCACAAAGTTGTTTCCAATAATAAGGTGCTTCTTTTGGTGTGAATGAAAGCTAGGGTGGTCCTTATTTTCAGAGGAATTGAAAATCTTACCTTTTTATTTGCAGCAATAAAGGCATACATTATTCGGAAAACTTCGGAATAAATAATTCCAAGCATTTTTTCCTACGTAGCTTAGGGTGCCCCTATAAAAATCAGTTATTTTGCTATCACTTTTTAATATCAATTTTTCAGCAAAGTTGTCTTGCCATTAATTCTAGAACAATAAAAGTTACAACTTTTGGTGTGATGAAATGGTTTCTATCGAATGTCAAACAAAAGTTATTATCGTTTTTGTAAAAAAAACAAGCCGTTTCCAAATGTTGGTTTTCCTAGTAGGGAAAAACCAGAAAAATATTTCTTTATAGCATTTGAAAGGCATTTTTTATTGCATATTATGTCTGAAAATTGGACATGGGTTATTTTTTAAATTTGAGTAAAACACATTTGAAAAGGGTAGCTGAAAATGTATTTTTCCAGCTTAATTCGCATTCTGGACCACTGTGACCACTGTGATTTCATCAACTAGTTTTAACTAGCGTTAACTGAAAATGATTGAGAAACTATGGTCAAACAGCAAAAGATTCCTATAGCAAAGCTACTCATCATTAATATCGGAAGTAAAATTTTCTTTGGGACAGTTTTTCTTAGATAATTTAGGGTGTCCCTACAGAAAAAAAACAGTTGTTTGCTCTAACTTTTTTATTTCAAATTTTCCATGGTCTTCAGATGACTTTTATAACTTGAAAAGATCGATATTCCTCCTTGGGGACAACCATTTGGTGCCTGTGCTGTAAAAGACGAACTTACCAGCACGGAAGTGATTTCTCTTTTTGCAAGCATAGTGCGAACCCAGTTGATTATGTCCATGTCAAAGTTCCTTTTCTTCATGGCACGAGCAATAGACGAATAGGAAGCATTGTCGAAAGCTCCTCCAATATCTAAGAAAGAACAAAGTGCTATTTCTTTTACCGAAAGAACTTTTTCTACCTTTGAAACCACAGTATGCAGTGCCGTAACTGTTGGGTTTCTTGACTGGTAAGCAATGTGGAACCCAGATAGTGGATGCTTGTTCATGTAATTTGAATTGATATAATCGTTCAAAACTTTTTTCGTCTTTAACAGATCTGAATAATGACTTATGGGTCTGTACGATTTAGAATTTTTTAGATATAAAGATAAATTTTACTGGTGCCCATGAAGAATAAGGTTGAGTCTCAAACTTCGCCGTTTTAAATCAATGCTGGAGATATTCCGTCCATTGCTGCAGATTTGTAGGGCTAAACAGATCGCAATGCCTTTTCTACCCTGGCCTTCTTAAAGATTATATCAGACGAGCCATCATGTGAAATGTGGAACTTCTTTCACCTTCAAGTGATCTATCTCTGTTTGGGTCTACACATAAAACTGAACCAGGAAAATGGGTTTCCATAATCAACCTTTACGTTTCACTAGAATTTTTGTAAAAACTCCATCCTCATTTTTCAAATTTCCAAGTTCAATCGTATGATCCTTTGCAAGAGCCTTCTGAAGTCTTGCGACTTCCGGAGTATTGCTTATGTTTTCATACGTTAGAACCCAGGAACTTCGTTTTCTTATTTCTTTATTGTACTCAGTAAGTGCACTCCTAGAGCGGGTAAAATTCGAGGTTCTTTTCGCTTTATTAAACAATCTACGAGTCGTTTTACGCAGACGTTGCAATTTAGAGATCCACCATGGAATATCTCTGCAAAAGGACTATTTTTACAGTACGACTATTAGTAGTGAAAGAATTTAAATCTTATCATTTACCTTTTGGGAAAATTATTCCAATTTTTTAACTGAATCAATCTTTCCACCTTCTGTAAATAACTTCAAAGATTGTGCATATTGATCTCAGTAAGTTTTTCTAGGATTCCTAAATGTAAAAGTTGGTTTATTTCCTCCACTCCATTCAAACACAATGTGTTTTTGATCTGACTATGATGTTCAAGTTGAACTTCTTCATTCAAGGATTTCCTGACGTAAAAACCCTCGTACATACAATTTTCTTAGATATTTGAGCTTTTTGGAATTGTATCAAGATCCACAAACTTCTTACAAACCGCTCACAGAGAGAGTCCCTGATCGTAGACACTATCTAAGAATACATCAGAAAAAAAGTGCGGAGATCTTAACTACAACAATAAAATGCATAGTGAAATCTCAGTGAAACGTCATTTTTGTTAAGGGATTCACAAAAATTGAACGTCTTATTCATAGTCTTTTAATTTTTGTTAATCGTTTAATCAAAATCTTTTCCTTTTTTCGTTTTTTAAAAACAATGTTGTGATGGAAATAAAAATTAGAAATCTTGGTGTTATGTTACATCACACAAAAGAAGATAACAACGATTGAAAAAATGAAATTATCTTAAGTATTCTTAATTGCTGGCGGAGTTGAAAAAGTATGCATACATAAATAACAGTACGGTTATAATGTTTGTATATCTTACTACTACATAATTGTTTTGAACATTATTTGAGATATTTACATAACCAACAATGAAGTACGATTTAGATCGTGTAGTAGTTAATAATCAGCCTTCTAAAATATTCTGAAGATCGTTGAAATCATACTATGGGGTCTGACAAAAGTCTACGCTCCATACAAAATTTCAACAACAAAAAAAGTATGGAGAATATCCTACGAAAAGGAAGGGGTTGAGATTTCCAAAAATGAGTCTACTTGGTTTATGAACAGACTCTAAGTAGTAAAAATTCAACCCTCTTTCTGCTTACGAGAATTGGACAGGAACCTCAGGGCATAGGCTACAATTCATTGTGTTTTCCAACTTGTCGTACTTAAGGGGAACTAAAAATTGGCATTAATAATTAATTATTTATAATTTTTGAACACGGTTGAAATGAAAAAAAGTAGCGAAAAATTAAACTTTTCAGTTTAAATGATCACTATGCAATGAGTTTAAGTTTAAATTGTCTGAAATTTAATTTCAAGCCGTAGAAAGTTTCATTATCTTTCAGAAATGATAACTAGATTTGATTTTTGTCTACTACAAGAGGCTGCACGCTTGAAGTTGACGCCCCATGTTTTGCGCGCAGAGGCTTACGGAAGTCGCCAATTTGTAGCCGCCATTTTGTATTTTCAATTTTTTTTATCTCTTTGAAATTTTGAATAATAATAAAATTGATTCGTTAAAACTGAAAGTTCGTACGCCTCTTCAATCTCTCACAAAAAAAATACAAACTTTACCTTATTTTTGCCCAAATCCAGGGGAGGGTTCTTTTAATCACAGTGTGGACTAACACAGTTGGCTTATTCTTCGGAATCTGTAACCGTTTGTGCCTTCGCAATGGAAAGTTGTCGCAAACGCAGTGGCTTGTGCGCCAGTCTCGGTATTGAGAGACCACTGGTCGTGTGTTGTGTTGCCCGCCTAAGCTGTTTCAACATGATTGCAATTCTCAGGGGAATTTAATCGGTGTCTTGGTAATCGCAAATTGATGATCACGGAATTATAAGAATATTAAGAAAGGAAAGAAGATATGCTTAATTAACGTAAACTGAAAATTAATTTTCGTTTGTATTATGAAATCAAAGGTAGGACTTACAAATCTATTCGTTGATCTCTGCAACGCAACTGATATGTACTCTTTAAGAAGCAACCTTCGTATTTAATGCCGCACGTGCTTCTTTAAAAAGCACTAAGCATCAGTTAGTTGACACAGAAAGAACATTCGTTCATGCTACGAAAACAATGCAAAGAGCTACGAGTAATTTGTTACCAATAAAAAAGAAACGTCTCTGGTGGTGCATTAACGACTGACAGATCTACTTTATCGGCTCAAAATGTATAGAAAAAAAAACGCACAACATGAGTTCGGGGTATAATTTTTTAATGTTTCTGTCATGGGGTTCGATCCTATATTTTTAGGAAGAGCTGTTATTGAGTCTGTGGCTGATCTCACCAAACCATGTTGACTCGTGAGATGTTATTAGATTATTTAGCAAGAGATTTTAGCTCCCGACAGCGCTTTCATCTCTATCCAAACAAAAAAGCGCCTATTGGACGCTGAGGTCCTACAACAGACGAATTAAAATCCTACAATAAAAAATAAGAATTCACAAAAAATAACATTTCAATAAAAAAATACAAACAAATAAATTTAACTATTTTTGCACAGATTGCACTTTAAATAAAAACTTATTCTGAAATGAATATATTTTATTATAAGCATTACTTAAATAAGTAAAAACAATTTAAAACACCTTAAAAAAAATCGGTAGATGAAAAAAAACCCACAATGGCTAGAATCTGTTCTCTAGCCGACGAACTTTAGAAATGACCGATTCAGTCCAACAATTAGTTAAAGTTACCTATAAATCAATCATCATCATTTTTCACGTTTACTAATCACTTTTACGCAAGCACCAATATACTTAAAAATTCTATATTGCCATTTATGATCAGTTCTGGTGTTATTTATTTAGTACACACTTTTACATTTCTATAGCAAAGAAATTAAAAAAATTAAAAGCTTGAAGCTGAACCCAAGTAACAATTTTGGTTTTATAAGGGTTCTGAAGCGCATGAATTAGACTTTAAGAATCCTTTAAAACCATGATTAAACCAGCAATATTCCTTGGGAATGGTGAATAAAATTATCAACACTAATAATTATCAATTATAACACGTTAAAAAAAGGAGGTGACCCCGGAGTAGTGATTAACGTCCATACCTCTCACGCCAAAGACACGAGTTCAAATCTCACCCCCGGACAAGTTACGAAAATGCCCAAAAGTGGTATTTGAGTGAAAGAAGACGGAAGATGAACCAGCCTGAGCCTGAAAATCTCGATAATCAAGAAACAAAACAAAAAGGTGAAAAGAAAGGGAACGGCTCGTACTTTATCAGAAAGGTAATTTGTGTAGGAAGAAAAACTGTTTATAAATTTACAGAACGTCGAATTACGTTACAAATCTCATCGTCACTCATCGAGAGCAGGAAACCCGGTCAATTTTACCACATATCGTTTCTGGCCTATTCAAGGGCAGTTTGTTTACGAGAAACTGTAGCAGCGGGGATTTTTGTTGTGCAATATGTTCCAATTGATCATTGGAAACAATGCCTGGAACTCGATAGCTGACAAACTCCTTCAGATTGAGGAAATTTGTCAGAAGCAGATAATGATTCTTCTGGGTTCCTCCATCAGAGGAAAATCTTGAGTGCAATCAGACTGCTGCTCGCAATTCTGTTACCATTGATCCATGCTTAACAGGGCGTGCTTTTGCGTGTCGTGCTCGTAATGTTGGCTATTATGTTCATTATTTTCAGCAGAAGCTTGTTTTTTTTCAGAAGGGCCAATGTTCGAGCGTGGAACTCGAATTGCCGGCCACCGAAGGTTTTACTTCCCGCTATTAGCAACAGTGGCGCATCAAAGCACGAGAACAAGACGGATCACCAATCGACACCACACTACACTTATCGATATCACTTATCGATGATGAAGGCACAAAAAACTTCACACCCACGCGTGTTCCGAAACCAGAACTCGTGACAGAACGATTTCTTTAGTGGCGACAGAACGATATCGAGGGAAAACAATGGTTTGCTCTCCGGTCACTTCAACTGTTTATTTGGAACTATTGAGTTTGCATAATAGGGTGGTTAGGAATCTTTAGATGGCTCTTATTGCATACAGTGAGCAGAATTATTGTTGTGACGGGTTTGATTGGGTGTTGGTTGAATTCATAAATACTTATATCTAAGGCTATATACACATTTACACTATTTACAAAATATTTATATGACCAGTGTACTGGTCAGATGCACTGCTATATTACTTCCTACACTTCACCAAAAAAATTTCATTTTCAATCGAGGTACCTTAAGGTGAAATTGGACGGGGTCCTCTCTCCATATGACCTATAGGTTGAGTTAACTATATCTTTATGTTTTCGACATAAAAAATCACAAACAAAACAAACAACACTCAAATTGCAAGCCAATGGAGCAAACGATTCTTGAAAATTTTACGTATGAAGTCTTAACAGTATTTGCGGTTTGTGGTCAGAAAACTTCGAAGTGATAGGGATTTGATCCCATATGTCCTTCAGGCGATGAACGTTGATGATAAAGAGTTAGAACTTAGCGGAAAACAGTTTTATCCTGTCACGTTTACGAACATTATGCACATTGAATGCATTGAATGCAACCATCAAACATTTGTGGGCATATACTAAAAAAAACTTATTAATCGTTAGGTAGGATTTATTTAAAAAAAATTAAGAGCGATGAATATTAGCCTTTTGGCTCGAATTTCATTTCCTTCCTGTTATCAGTAATAGGCGTTCACGGTCGCTGTGTTAAATCCCACTCAGTTGCAACAACTTGCTTTAAAAATCTAGTTGAGTCTGCGATTTTTGGCGTAGGACTACGTCTTTGTTTTCTATACTGGAGCACAATTTAAAAAAAAATGCATTGCGACCGTCACGAAAAGTGGTCAGATTTTGATCGTTAATATCCCAATCGTTTCTAAAAAATATCAAAACTTTTGCACCAATCGATAGGAATTTTTTCTACGCATCAATTTCTACTGAAAACATTATTGATTTCTGGCCATATACTATTGAAGATTTCATAAATGTTGAGCCTTACCTTAAAAAGTATTTAAACCCCTTGAGGCCTAAGGGGTCAGATATGACCCCAAATGGAATATGGCTGTATAAAATACCGGACTGCATCAAAGTGTACACTGTCTTCGAACATTTGTTTCTGCATCAATTTTTCTATCTGGAAAATTTATAAAACATCTGAGTTTAAGGCACAATTGACGACCTAGCACATCCTCAATATGAAGAAGTTCAAGAAGAGAAAATAAATGCCTTAATAAGAGTGTAAAGCTTTGTTTTAGCATACGGTACGTATCCATACATATTATTAAATTCTCATTGATAAACGTTAAATATTTTCGTATCTTTCTGGGATGTTCTAGCATATCCAAAATATACTTGAGTTCAGAACTCCAGATTTACAGTTGTAACTGTAGCTTTAAGGACTATATAAGGTTACGATTTGTGTTCAAACATATTAAATGAACCTTTTGGAAAGTTAACAGTCATTATTTGATAATTTTGTGATGTTCTAGGTCGTCCAAATTGTCCTTGAGTTCTGATCTTCAGATGTACATTAGTATCTATAGCTTTTTGGGCTATACAAAGTAACGCTATGTATTCAATCATATTCAGTGAATATTTTCAAACGTAAAATAAAACTTCTGAGTTAAATGGGACGATCTAGGTTATACGAACTGTCCTGGAGTTCTACAGTTGTAAAAGTAGGTTTTTGGAGTATGCGAAGGATCAATATATATTTAACAATATTCATCGCTTTGATTGTTGGTTTTTGTGTTCTCCCATGCGCGGAGTAATGATCTTTGATGAAGTTTGTCAGAAGCAGATAACTTGATGGGAGTATTGGGAGAGGGACAAATCGGTAGAACCAGAAAAAAGCAATAGGTAGTATAAGAGCCCGATTGGTTGCATAGCTTTCTATCGGTCAAGGGGATTTCCTGTCTATTCGTCTATTCGTTCTAGCAATAAATTACCGTCCACTCCTAGCGCTTCGCATGGAGATGAGAAATTATCTGCTTTCGACAAACTTCATCAATATTCATCGAATAGTGTGGAAGGCCAACATACATAATGCGACAATTTCGGGATATTCTAGGTTATCCAAACTGTCCTCAAATTCAAAATATAAGATCTCTTGTTGTAACAGCAGCTTTTTTGAGCTACATAAAGGTACTATATGTATTTAATCATATTAACTGAATCTTTTGGAATGTCAACAATCAGTATTTTATAACTTGTGATCATCTAGGTCATCCAAACTATTCTGGCGTGTAGAACTTAAGATTAAAGTTCTGAACGCCAGTTGTAACAGTAATGTTTAGACTGTTCACAGCTTCAATAAATAATGAAACATATTCAATTAATACTCTTAAAGGCCAACAAACATTTTAACGCAATATGGCATCGGCAAGGTCATCAAAACTATTCTTAAGATCAGAACATTGGACCTTAAATTGTAACCAAAGAATTCTGGACTATGAAAAGCTACAATGTGTATTGAAACATACACAGATAAAAAGAAACACTGAATTTTCTGCGTTATCTAATGCACATGTAAGGAATGCTAGATTTGGCAGAAAATAATGGGATATTTCATTTTAATTTAAGCCCGATAACGCCTTAATCTAGCCTGTTGTATGAAAGATTGCAAACAATATCGTTGTTTACGCCTCCATTGGCTTGGAATTACACGAGGGGAAATTTTACGTGCTTGTTAAAATTAATTACTATTTTCTGTGTATTCACTAAATATCTTGGAAGAACAACAGATAATATGCGATAATTTCGGATATTTTAGGTTATCCAAAAAATACTGGAGGTCAAAACTTAAAACTATAGTGTTCTGGACCAAACAAAGTAACAATATGTATTTGACCTAATTAAGCGTTGGAAGGTAAAAAGATATAATGAGATATCTTGGGATGTTTAAAAGGTCACCAAAAACTACCGTTGAGTTCAGAAGCTAGGATCTACAGTCGTAACAATAGCTTCATAACCTATGAAACGATTTTTTTTGCATATCAAGCTTATTAATTTCACAACTCGCTTATAGCTTGCTCGTAACTTAAATTGAGAGCTTTCGATGCCAGGTACCATTTTTGCATTAGTATGATTGTGTGGCAAATACAACCATACCCTATGCCCAGAGAGTCAGGGGGACTTAACGAAAAATTCCTAGGCCAGACCGGGAATCGAACCCAGTCACTTCCAGCATGGTATTGCTTTGTAGCTGCGCTTTTTCTGACTGAGCTAAGGAAGGTGATGATATGTATTAAATCACATTCAGTGGATCATTTGTAAGCTCATCAGTGATTATCAGAATATCTCGGGATGTTTAGGTTCATAAAAAATGACCTTGAGTTCAGAACCTAAAATGTACTGAAGTAACCATAGCTTTTTGGGCTAAAAAGCTACGATAAATTTTCAAACATTTTCAATGAATATGCTGAAACGTCCACAGACATCATAGGATAACCTTGTTAGTTTAAGGTCATTCAAACTGTCCTTCAAAACTTAAGGTCTACAAGTGTATAACAGTAGTTTTATGGGATTTACAAATCTTTCCTACTTTTTTTCTATCGTTTCTATGTTATTGAGGACCAAATCAATCAGAATACAGCAAGTGGCTTGTGTTACAACGCCTGGAAAAAATAGGCCTGAAAAGGTTAATTTAAACTATATTGCATTGTACAATCCAAATAGCTTACATTTAGTTGCGTAGTCCTGCGTAATCATTTCGAGTAACTCAATGTGGCTGTACATTGTAGTTTTTAAATTTATTAAATAACACAACTTAGCAAATAAGCATCCTACAATGTTCCCAACAAATTTAGTTACCTTGCTCCCGGTTAATTAGAAGTCAGTGCTTAGTTTATAAATGATGTTAATGGTCAAATGGTTGTTTTGTTGTGTTTGGAGTCAACAATTCGAAATTGAATCGCTTTACTCTTTGTTAACGGACTGCTCCCATATGGAGCATTTTGACATTTCGCTAGAACCCAAATTTTCACCGCAAACGCGGAACAGCACCATGCCGAAGCGAAACATAATCATAATTTTAACAACGTTCGTTCATTACGAAGTGACCTTCCCACACTGCGGCTGACGTGGCCTCCTTCGATCCGGTCCGGAGTGAGTTATCAACGAAGCACGATCAACCGTACGGCAAACGTCAAGCATCAAAACCAGGCTCGTAAAGTACTCCATTTCATGAACGACCAAAATTTTCCTCCCAAGCAAAGAGGCCCACGAAATATGACGAGGACGCGGAACGAGAACCAAATTCAACGCGCTTTATAAAATTGTCATCAAATTGCGCGCCCATAAACTCACGGCTTGACGATCGGCCACCAAACCGTCAGTGGTTTTCAAGAATTGAGGAGGAAGGACGTAATTGAATTAGCTTTTGGACCTCCTACTCTCTTTCTCTTACGGAACGTTGACGGTGCTGAATGGCTTGTCACCACGGTGAGCTGGAGATTATCGAGCGCAATTAAATGGTGAGGTTTATTCCGGTGGATTTTCAGTTTAAGGAAAATAACCGGGTTCGTCAATTAGCCGTGCATTGAAGTCTTTTGAACCGAAAAAAAACAGACTCACATAAAATTTTACGTATCAACATTCATCAAATTGAGACCAAATCAGTCAATTAATTGTCCTCGGTGAAATCGAATGATAAATTGTCAAATTATCGTCGTCAACCGGAGAGTCGATTGCACGCGCACTGAGTCCCCACGAGCGACAAACTTACGGACGACGGGCAGCATGTCATTAATTTAATTTAATTTAATTGTGGCAGCCAAAACTTATTCTCGGCTTCCTGCAGCAATCGATCGCATCCGCAGGTTGAACGGGCATCCTTGCGTGAACGTTCTGGGCCTGGGCCGTGAACGGGAGGAGATACGCTCGCAAATATTTTTAACAAGGAAAAATGACCATTTACAGCTTGGGGATGCGCGCCAATCGGCCCCCTCTTTTTCTGGTTCTGGCGTTGAATGGCAGACGAACAGTAGCTGTTTCGAAAGTGCAGTGGCAGCAAGGGAACGAGTGAAATTTATCAATGACGAGGTACGGTGGAATTTTGTTGTTGTATCGTTGGAGGTTTCACAGGTTGTATTTTGGTGGGGATAAGGAAGTTTACTCAGATTGGTTTCTGGTTTTTCCTTGATGTTTTGGAAAACCGTTGCTGAAGACGTCAAGCGCAATGCGCTCTCCTGACACTAGGGGACGTTGCACGCCAAAATTTAGCGGAATCTTAATAGTCGTACATACAATAGATAATGATGTTGCCATTAGCTATTACCGAAAGGAAAAAATGGCACTGGTATTCTCTATAGTTTCAATTTGGCGATAACTTCAGGAAATCAATTACATTATAATCTTCGTATATATTGCGAGTAAAATGAATGTTTTTCCTTGTTATTCTGAACTAGAACAAAAATATCAACCTAAACAATGCTTGTATTGGAAAAGAAAGACTAAGTTTACCGATTTCTCAAGCGATTATACTGCCACTTGATGGTCGGCAGTATAAAAACGTCAATAAAAGTAAATTTGCACGCACATAAAGACCTGTAATTCGTGATTCAATAAAGTTTAAAAGTCCAATTATTGTGGCTTTACAGTTTTTTTAAAAAGAAATTTTAAAGTTACAGCTTAAATGGTTACATTTTTCCAGTTCGTACAAAATCTTGAACCTGACTCTTGGTGGAGCTTATCATCGCCCGCACAGTGGAAAGGATCAACGATTTAGCGCATATCTTCCATTTTGTCCGCTTTTGCTGGATGTACTTGATTCAAAGTTACGGCTTTGGAATTGGCCGGTATTTTTCGATTGGACGGAATTACGGACAATTCGGAGAATTTATAAGCTTGGAGACATAATCGATCTTGTTGGCAGCATACTACTCCAGAAGCACCTTGAAGTAATGATTTTACCCCTATGCTTGCGGATGAAAGGCAATACAAATTTTTTCCGGCATTATTAGATGGGAAGTCGTCGTCGAGGATGTGACGAATGTTTCCGTTTTCAGGCCACAACTGCAAATCGCTTGCCATATCATGACCTTATTGCGAGCAAACACGAACTTGAATCTTCCCGGCACATCTCCACGTCCAGTTGCGAGGTAAAACTTTTGACCGGGAAGGTGCTTAAAATGGAGTTTGACGTTTGTTTCGTCATCGATCAAAGTGTAGTCCTTGTGTTTCGTCGAAACACGATCGTACAAGATCCTTGCATGCTTTTTGGTCACGGGATTCTGCTTCATGTGCTGGTTCGAATGTTTACTGGCTTTGAACGACTTGTATCTTTCCCAGGCAAGGATGGTCCGGGTTGGCTTTAACGCACCTCAACACCTTACTGAGTAGCTGACGATCCCGGGTTCCAGTTTTTTCGTAGGTCCGCTGATTCCTTACCACACTCAGAGTTTCCTTGTAGGTTTTGAGCACTCAAGAAACTGATATTTTCGGCATCTTCAGCACATTAGCCAACTTGGAACCGGGCCACACCGGATTTTTCAGGAGTTTGTGCACAATGTTTTTCAAGTTTTTTTTTGTTGGGGCGTAGAACCACTGCGTCCACTGAGTTGAACTTTTGTGGTATACCCCTGTTTACTATACTCATTCGCATCTTAAAGCTAAATCACCATTTCACAAGTGACCAGCCTAAAACGCGTCTCCCAGTCAGGCAAAATAGAGTTTATAAAACCCACCACCTTCCCAGGATTTGCAGTCTCTTGTACACAGCATCACAACCGCAAAGCAGATGCACCGAGGTTTCACGTTCCATGTTACAGAAACGACAGATATTATTCTGAACCTAGCCAATGTTTTTCAAATGATATCTTCTCGGGCAATGTCCGGTTACTAGACCAGTATATGTACAAAGAACTCTCTTATTAAGCTCCAGAACCTTTTTACTAATTGTAACATTTGGAATTATAAACCTCTTTGCTTGAGAACACTTTGTGGTGACCAACCAATTGGTCATCACCCTTTGCTCTTCCCAAGATTTTAATTTCATTTTTATGGCACAGTATGATATACCACAGAATGGTTCTGGGCCAATAAACTGTGCTTTTGAACCTTGTTTAGCAAGCTCGTCTGCCCTTTCATTGCCTTCAATGCCACAGTGTCCCGGAACCCAGAATAAATTTACCGAGTTCTCTTGGCACACCTTTCGCAATGAAAGAATGCATTCTCAGACAAGTTTGGATGTAAGATTTTCGAGTTTCTTTCGACGTTAGTTATTTCTGAACGCGGTTCACTTCTTGGATCAAACTTGCACCAATTATTCTCGATAGAAGTGTTAACAAACCAATGATTTTCTATTCCTTACACTAGGCATACCAATTTACTTTTAGTCAGCCTTTAGTGAAGAGCTCTTAGTTGAATTATTCCTTCATATGTCCCCCGTAGCCACACCACCCATGTAATATTGCCAACACCATCCAACTTTATCAAGTTTTATTAATGTTGTATGAAAGCCACTAGAAATCTATTTGGTTTTATTATGGCAGTAAGAGGTGGCAATAGTTTTATATTTTAGTCAGGTTTATGAGAACCTACACAGCTTCTTCTTAATGATCCTAAAACCTTGTCTTCTAATCCATCGTCGTTAGTTTTAGTCCACCTACGTCCGGTTGAGCAAGATAAGGCGCTATAACCTTGGCAATTATTGCCAGGCTTTTGGTTCAAATGCCAAAAGTTCACACTCAGGCAAAAGAAGCATAAACTAATCTTTCTAGCATCTATGCTCCCAAAGATAAAGTACAAATTATTACACTGTTTAACTCTACATGAAAGCGTTTGGTAAGGGAGGTCCACGCTTTCTTCCTTACCTTGATTCAAAGTAGTAGAGCGATTTTAGATCTTTCTGGAATCGCTCTATTTCGTAGAATCCTCTCTGCGGCACATGCTACCCAGTTAGCCTGGCCGATGACAAGAAAAATGATGTATTCAAGAAACCATCATTTTCCAGGATGCCTTCAAGAATTGGCTGCGATAGTGTGAAATAAGATTAGATAAGATTATTGAAACACAAGGTATTATTAGGTATCATAGCAGAAGAAAAATTATCTGCGGTGTCTCCAGGGTATACGGCGTTTTATTTCGTTTTTTTTATCACTGACATATAACTATTATTCCTAAAGTACTGACATATAACTATTATTCCTAAAGTACCATCGTCAAATTGCTCTGGAGATATATGCAGCAAACTTTGGCCAAGTTGATTCCATTAAAACGACACTAAGCGGCTGGATAGTCATGAAAAATATGAGTATATTTTTTGGCTTAGGAAGTCCTAGCACACCGGTCCCAAGCTTTATAACATAGCTCACACCAACACACTCTCAAATGTTCTGTCAAAATAACATAGCGAATCAAAACAAAAACAAAGGTACTAGTACCGAAAGGTACCGGAAAGCGCAAGAATGTATTTCAAGGTGAACTTCGGGACTAGGGGTTCTACATCAGTAAACCAATTTCAAATTGCTTCATATTAATTGCTGTTAAAACGTTCTTCGCTGACGGGTCGGTGATTGAGGAGTCCGAAGGCTTTTGAATTTACAATGAAATTCATAGCACCAATCGTCAACTTCAAGCTCCTCGTCTCGTGTATGTCACTGAATTAGCTGCAAGTAGACTCTCTGGCGAAGGTTGGTGCTATGGGATATTTATTATCGCCAAACCGCCCTCAATGATTTTTTTTTCCAATTTTTCGTTAACAGTCACTCATTAGCTGGCAGCATAAATGGATTAAAGGAGATTTGGGGTGATGGCAATACTCTATTTGTTCACGTCATAAGCATTAGCATATGCAGTAAATCAACCCTAAATCTGCATACCAGATGCTATAAGCATTATATGAGCATTACATCAGCATCTTGAAAGTTTTCGGTTGTAAAGCTGCATTTCAAATGCTATTTAAATGCTTGTAGCCTGTAATAAGCATTTCAAATGCAAAATAGCTTAATGAAGCATTTTCGTAGCATTGCAGTAAAGCAGCCGTATATTAACCCAAAAGTGGCATTTATGTTGCATTTACGGAGACTTGAATGTTTGATAGGCTACCGTAAAGACGCTTTGGAACTGCTTATTGGTTACCTGGGTAGGGATGGCTAACAGTTCATTTGCATCACATTAAAAATTGGGTCCGTGTAATTTTCCACATATCAATTTTTTTTAAACTTCAATATGGCGATTGGAAAATCACAGTTTTAAATGACTACTATCATACCAATTTGTCGCGTAATGCATTTACTGGAGACAAAATGCTTTTTCAACCGACCAAAATAAGGTAATATGAATGAGTCCTAAAACGGAATTTCAAAACAACATTTTACGAGTTCATCAAGTCGAAGTAAATCCTTTGATAGGATTTAAAGGAATTTGAGAAAACAAGGTTTCAAGATCGTTGTTAACAAGCTATGAAGATTGTCAGAAACCTGACCAAAATATGAAACCAATTGGAACCTCTTGGTTCCATCATAAAACCAAATTGATTTCTGGTGGCTTTCATAAAACTTCACTAAAACTTAATAAAGCTGGATGGTTTTGGCAATGTTACTTCGGCAGGACTCATGGTTACCGGCATAATTAGCACCTGCGTCCGGGGTATATATTTGCTTTGAACAACAGTCCTAAATATTCCGAATGAGTGATCCAACCAACGATCGGAAACCGAATCAACTAGGGAACCAGGAGACCCATTAGGCGAACCGCCGATCCAGCGTGTGTGTCGTGCAACATCAACAGTGCCAGTCTGTCAAACACTTGTCGTAGAAGCTCACAACCAGCCAGTGGCAACGTTCCACACACAGCACCTCCACAGTAAGTCGATAAAATGAAAAGTAAATTGTCCTAACAACTGTTTTATTTTGATCGGGTATTTTTATATGCCTACAGCCGAACCGGAACGATAATCGTTTTAAGCTAGAGCTACTGCCAGAATCGAAAAAGATATTATTGTCAAACTCTTTCTCAGCGGTTCCCGTTGACTAGACCAAGGTTCGAGGCCCCGGAAAACGGTCCGCTTGACACATTTTTAGCAGTTCGCTGATCTACAAAGTTAACCAAGTACAAGACGTTTATTTTCCTGTGTTGGGGACATGATACCACCGCTACCATTAATTGTTCTATTGTGGTGAGTCCTCTGTTTATGTATGCCAAATTGCAATGGTGAGTCACTATTCTGAGTAACTACCACTACTATCAAAGGCAATGATCCCAACTTGGTAATATATTCCTTATGAAATTTATTATACTTTTGGGGCTAACAACCCAGATTTCCCAAAGCTCCATAATACCTTTGTCAAGAAATCTGCATCTTTTATTGAATAAGGAGTGTATCGAAAAGTAGTTATAAACTTCCAAATAATAAAATAGGCATGAAAACATGGTTAAAATTAACATACTATTTCAGTTTATTATAGCTTAACATGTTTACAAAAGATCCAAACGGAAAAACTAGTCATCATGTTCATTTCTGTAGAATGCCCGTACCTTTGATTTGACACCTGCCATCAAATTCTGCACAGTGACCTTTGTGCACTTCCTGGATGCCGCTGCCCAATTTTTCTTAAAATCGGTCATGTTTTAGGACACTGTACCATCCTTCTTAAATATACGCTTGACTATTGCCCAATAGCGTTCGATCGGTCGCAACTGGGGACAGTTTGGTGGGTTGATGTCTTTTTTTACGAACTTGATGTTATTCTCCGTCAGCCACTGTAGAGTGGATTTGGTGTAATGTGCCGATGCCAAATCTGGCCAGAAGAGAGGAGGGGACTGGTGCTTTCTATACAATGGTAGCAACCTGTTCTTCAAACATTCCTTTTGATAAATCTCAGCATTTATAGTTCCTTTTGTATAGAAAATTGAAGAACGCAAGCCACATGTGCAAATAGCTTGCCAAATGAGCACCTTCTGACCGAATTTCTCCATCGCAACAGTCGTATCTGCGGTTGGCACACGTTCCCCAACAGATTTAGTATAAAACTGCGGCCCCGGTAGCGTTCTTGAATCTTCTTTAACGTATGTTTCATCATCCATCAAAATGCACTGGTCGACATTGTCCAAAATGCAGCTGTACAGCTTTCGAGCCCTGGTTTTGGCACGAGACTTTTGTTCCGGAGTTTGTTTGGGCACTTTCTGCTTTTTGTACGTCTTCAAGTCATTCCTGCGCTTGATTCGTTGAATCATTCCGATGCTGGTCCTGAACTTCTTGGCTAGATCGCGAGTAGAGGCAGATTTGTTCCGTTGAATATAATCCACAACTTTTTGGTCCAAATCGGGGTTGCTGGAGCCGGGTTTCCGGCCACTTCTTGGTAAATCCTTGAGGGAGCACTCCTTACCAAACTTTTCGATGATGCGTTTTACACTTGCCGGGTGAACATTTACTCTTTTCGCAATCTGGTTGTAAGTAACACCCTTTTCGGTGCACCAAGTGTGCAGAATTTTCTTTTTAGTCTCAAATTCAATTCGCGACATTTTGAATACAACTTTATCAACGGAAATGAATGAACCGAATAATCATTTTTGACATGTAAACAAAGCAAATGGCGCTTACACGCTAAAAATATATACAGTAGTTTATGCGTAATAACGCATCGAATGTTTATAACTACTTTTCGATACACTCCTTAGTGCAACGCAGTCCTAGAAGTACAAGACGTTAATTTGGCGGCCAAGTGCCCGACCGCTAAGAATATTCCAACGAGCCAATCGTAATGCAGGTAATCCAACTAAACCTGAACCATCGTGAGGCCACCCAGCAACTGCTGTGTCAGACGGTTCGAGAGTTGCATCCTAGTCGGTAACGGCAACTAGGGTGCGGACAGGTCCAATATGGCGGAATTATGGAAGACGGGCAAGTACCCGGTTCAGGAGGTTGTTGGTTCTAACGAAATGAATAAAATTATTACTATTATTATTCATAAACGGAACTTTACCATGTATGTGGCATTCGTGTCGGAATGAATAAAATGATTTTCCAATGAAGTTTTGTATTTGAATAATGTTGTTATGAACAAGAAGTCAGTCCGTATCAGTTTTTCCATATTCTTTTTTGCTCTCATTTAAAAATGTAGTTGACAATTCCATGGGGTATAAACTTTTTTTTTGTTTTAAAGCATGCATTAATCTAGATTTCCTGAAAATCTGACTCGGTTGATCAAAGCAACGAAGGATCGAGTGATGTGTGTCGTCCGAGTATCAGGGACACTCTCGAGTCCCTTCGGTTCTCGGAGAGGGTTACGACAAGGTGATGGATTGTCGTGTTTGTTGTTTAACATTGCATTAGAGGGTGCGATTCGAATGGCTGGGATGGACACGAGTTGCCCGATTTTCAGGAAGTCTGTACAACTATTTGGCTTCACTGACGACGTTGATATCGTAGCAAGTAACTTTGAGACGATGGCGGAAACGTACATCAGACTTAAGGCTGAAGCTGGTAGGATTGGGCTTGTGATTAATGCGTTGAAAACAAAATACTTCCCTTCATGTGTTTTGTTTTGAGGCTCACGAGAAGACAATGTTAGCTTCCTAGCACGAGTTCAGATCGACGGTGATGAAATCGAGGTAGTAGACGAATTCGTGTATCTGGGCTCATTGGTGACCGCCGATAATGACACCAGCAGAGAAATAAAAAGGCGCATTATGACTGGCAATCGTGCCTACTTTGGACTCCGAAAGACGCTTAGGTCGAACAAAGTTCGCCGAACCACAAAGTTGACCATCTACAAGACATTAATTAGACCAGTAGTTCTCTACGGCCACGAAACATGGACATTGCTAGTGAAGGACCAACGCACCCTTGGAGTCTTTGAACGGAAGGTGCTGCGTACCATCTACGGTGGAGTGCAGATGGAAGACGGAACGTGGAGGAGGCAAATGAACCACGAATTGCACCAGTTGCTGGGAGAACCTCCCATCGTACACATCGCAAAAATTGGGCAACTATGATGGACTTGGCATGTCGTAAGAATGTCGGACGACAGCCCTGTAAAAATGGTTCTCGAAAACGAACCGACGGGTACAAGGAGAAGAGGCGCGCAACGAGCAAGGTGGATCAATCAAGTAGAAGGCGACCTGTGGACCCTCCGCAGACAGTGAGGCTGGCGAGTGACAGCCATGGACCGAATAGAATGGAAACAACTTCTGTGTACAGCAGAGGCCACGCCGGCCTTAGTATGATTGTTAAGGTAAGTTATAGGTTAGGGTAGAAAGTTTTAAGTGCATTTTCTTCCTTTGTGTTTTCCGATATTATAACACAATTACCGTGGCCATTCTAGACTCAACCGGCTTGTACCTGTCTACCATACTCCATGACTCGAGAAAATCTCACCGACACCCGGTATCCTTTAAACACCGATGTTCGTCAAACTTCGCTTGGTAAAGCAGTTCCACCATGGACCAGTTCCATTACCGACATGGCATTGCTGTAGATACAGTTCCACAGTTGGAGGAGTTAAGTTCGAGATACAATGCTACTTTCAGTCACTTGCAATGCCATATGGGGCAAGCTTGGCCGTTTTGGATAGGGATCATAGGGATACGGAGGTACCGCGAAAAAAGTAGAACGCTAACCAGTTGGACCTCGCAAGGGATTTTCAGACAATTGAGTCTTGTGCTCTCAAAAAACGCGGAGTGAAACAGGTAATTGTTATACTTTTTGTCCGCTGAAATAAATGAACTAATTAAATGATCACATCACTTATCAAGGTGAATCCTGATCCACCGAGCCCTACTAAACTAACACAGAAAAACCTCTTTCCTGTGACCTGTGTGGGGATGTAGAGGTTAACACGGTCCCTAATCAGCAAAGGTCACACCAAATTTCCATCCCTATTCCCAGCTGATTGCAAGGACGTGGCCGGCGCCGTTATTGATTACTAATGAAATTGAGTCACTGAAACGTGTACAGTGAGAATGGTCGGTTACTTCCAGCCCCATTCAGTTGATTCATTGTGCTTATTCTGATCAATCACGGAGTCTACCTTGGATTGTAATACTGAATCAATGAATGATGGATAGCTTTTAGTTGAACATTAATTGAACCGGTAGTTCTCTACGGCCACGAAACATGGACATTTCTAGGGCGCCTTTGGTGTCTTTAAGCGAAAGGCGTTGCGTATGATCTACGGTGAAGTGAAACGTGGAGGAGGCGAATGAATCACGAATTGCATCAGTTGCTGGGAGAACCTCCTATCTTACACACCGCTAAATCGGTCGACTATGTTGGGCCAGGCATGTCGTTAGAATGCAGGATGAGAGCCTAGTTCAAATAATTCTCGTTAACGATCCGACGGACACAAAAAGGAGAGGCACACAACGAGTAAGGTGAATCGATAGAGTAAAGAGAGTAGAAGGCGACCCCGGACTCTTCGCAGACCGAATAGAATGGAGACAACTTCTATAAGCAAAAGAGTTCAACTTGGCTTTGGTCTGATTGGTAAGGTTAGTTAGCACAGTTATGATAGTAACACGCATATTACCACCCAAAAAATCCTGGTAGTTACCGGTTATTTCGTATGTGAAAAGCTAAAAAATGCAGTGAAAATGTAGTGTGACACCAATCAACCGTTCTAAAGGGTGTTTCGATCAAAATTTGGTCAAACAGTAATGAATACAGGAGAAATATTCAGCTAAGCTTCCTTTTTACCAAATGCGAATTACCGGGTCTATAGATTTTGTACACTTTTCTGGTTCACTTTATTCACCGCAAAACGCCAGCCCATAAGAACGCCGGGTCACAAGATTTTGTATAGCCTTCTTGTCAAGTCTCTTTATTAGCCGCAGAACGCCAGTTTCCCTTGAACTGTTTCTCGCTCACAACCACTTTTTGAGTCTTCTTAAGGTTCCGCTTGACGATGGCCCAATATTGTTCGATTGAGCGGAGCTCTGGCGTATTGGGAGGGTCCTTGGGCACCACTTGAACGTTTTTGGTAGCTCCATGGCCTTTTCGTAATGGCAAGATGCTAAATCCGGCCAAAATAGAATGGAACAATTGTATCGCTTCAGGAAAGGCAGTAGATGGTTTTGTAGGCATTCGCTCAGATAAATTTCCTGGTTGACGGTTTTGGTCGCAATGTGCACTTTGCTCTTCAAGCCACAGGTACAGATGGCATGCCACACCAGATATTTCTTCGCGATCTTTGGCAGTTCAATGTGCTTGAAAATATCTGCCACGTTTTCCCGTCCGGTTGCCGTATAAAATTTCTGCCCAGGAAGCTGTTTAAAGTCTGCCTTGACGTATGTTTCATCGTCCTGTACCACGCAATCAAACTTCGTCAGCATCGATCGTACTTTGAACGACGTGTTTTGTTTATCGTCGCAATTTGGAGTCAACACTTTCTTGTAAGTCGACAATCCAGCTCGTTTTTTAGCTATACCTACGGTTGAAGACATCACTCCCAGCTTCTTTGCGACACCTCGGACGGAGAGGCTGGAATTCCGCTCGAAACATCGGGCAACTCTTTTCATCGCTGTGGCCTCCGGCTTTCGATTTCCCCCAGATCCAGCTTTCCTGGCTGTCGAAAAACGTTCACCGAACACTTTTAATTCGTTGGTAACAGTTGATTTGGCCAAATTCAACAATTTCGCAAAATTTTGATGAGTTGCTTCTCTTCCTTCGACAACATTTTGATAAATGAAAAAATCAAAATAGAGGCACGATGCTACACGCACACATCTTCAAAATAAGGGGTGTACAAGATTTTTTAATGCACGATGAAGGGAAATGCGTCAAGTTTAAGTCGACCAAATTTTGATCGAAACACCCTTTAGTGGGTAATACGGAGAACAAATCATTCGAAATTTTGGCCGCAAAAATGATCGAAGAGAACTAACAAATATGAAGAAGGAACCCTAGTGCAAACAGGTTCAGTCAATTAGCTGCCATAGTAACGGCTGTTTTCGGCTCAAATGTATTTTCGTCTAACTTTTGATTATCAAACAGCAAAATTAAGAGGAAGAAAGAAACTAATGTTTGTCCCTTCGGTAATATGTTCATTTAACAAAATTGTCATTTTAACCCTCTCCACTGATACCACTGATCAGAAACTGGCCTAACCTAAAGTCAGTTGAAGCGTTGGCATTCCTCGGTTAAATCCTTCTCATTTGCACCACATGCTTCGGAAGACCTTCAATGAAATGAAGGCCTCTCGGACTCATCAACTCAAGATGAGTTTTCACTTTCGCACAACCGTCCGCTTTCACTCATTTTCAACTCCCTGTGCCATCCACCGCCGGAAATCACATAACAACCCGACAAACAAGATTAATATTCCAATTGTATCCAGAGCTTTTCGACTCCTATTTTTATTTTCGCAAATCTAGCCTCGACTCCGAGCTTCAAAGTGATTGATCGAAACTGACCGGTCCAGTCGCCGGAGCCGGAGTACCTACATAGTAGGGCGATTGACCATCCTCACTCTAGCCTCAAGATGACGGTGTTTCAGTTCAACGGTGGTGCAACTAACTATTTAGCTCGCTCCACGAAAGACCCTTCTGGGCATGGGACGAGTTATTGATGTTCTGCCATTTGTCTTCCCCTCGCCGCTCTGCTCACTCTGTTACAACATCGTCGCTTCATTTGCTGAGACAAAATGCTTCATTAGGAGGATAAATGCTCTGCCGCTCTTCTTCGTTTGACGACGACGAAAGACGCTGTGCGATGGTGTGCGTACTGTGAATTAAGATCAATTGCAGACTTTTGGAGTTTGCGCTGGGAACAAGAAGTTCACGACCCGAAGAAACGACTATTTCTTATCAAGATATCATTGTCCGGGAGAAAGATCTAGGATCTCAGAATTGTGCAATGATTTCTAAGCGATTGTTACATTTCACCTCGATCAGCCAAAGATCGATCATTGTTCTCGCTGTCCAAAGAGGCTTGTCATCTCATGGGAACCGATGCGAGTGTCACGATTTGTGTTCGTTTTTTTGATACGAATCAATTGGTCCTAAATAAAGTTGTACTCTTGGCTCTTATGACGATCGTTCATCGCGGTGAAAAAAAAAACATGAAATGCCAAACTGGGGGGCTCTCTTCCAGGGCTAACCAAATAATTGCAGGCTATTAGCGAGAAAAGTGTTTAAATAATTGCACTCAAAACCGACCGATAATTGGACCACCATCGGTTGAGTTAAACAATACAACACTTTTTCGGACGACTCATGACGAATGCTGACAGGCAACAAGTCAGAATTCAAATAAATCCAGAGCCAATTCTCCGCCGGCCATCAACATTCACACCTCACCGAACCTGAACCCCTCTCTGGTGCCAAATTCCGATTACATCAGCACACGCAAAACAAAACAAAAAACATACGCTTCTGATAACAAAAACGACTTCCTCCCGGGCTGGATGGCCCGCGCAGGTAAAAATTGAATTCAAAATACCGACCGCAATTACACGGTTTTTGTTCGAGATCAGCCCGGAGCCCGGAGAAACAACCCGACAGGCGACCCGGCGTGAACCGAAAAGATTCCTCAAAATAAAAAAAAAAAACAAAAACAAAAATCCGTCGTCGATGGCGAGGTGAAAATAATTTAACAAATTATAAAATTTAAACTACCTGCGCACTTTTAAAGGCCCCGAAAAACCAAAGCAACCCGGGCGGCACTGTCAGTCAAGCGAGGAGTCGGCGGCTACAAATTATCCTATTTTTTTTCCACTGAAACAGATCACGCAAGACACGTCAAAAACATCACTTGCCAATTCTATGTAAATTCCCGGCGTACAGAATTTGTGCGTGTGTAATTGCACCAGAAACAATTACACCGGAAAAAAAAATCACCATGAAAACACGAACTTGCATTTGTTCCTGGGTCCTGAGCCGGCAGGACGGTTTCGTGTGAAGTTGTTCCTCGGAAATAATAAGGCACTTAATTTGGGTGCAATGGGCATGCAGATCCTGGCCGATTTACCCACCACGTAGAGTAGTACTGGATTCGATTCGGTCAATCCGGTAGACCAGAGGATACGGGGAAAAAATCAAAACAAAAGAACGAAGCTGTGCGTGTGTTTCTGCTATTTGAGTGGCGTGCTGTCAAAAAAATTGGCAACTACGAGCTCAATCGAAGAAGGCCGCCTCTGAAAAAAAAAGATTCAATTTTGACACCATCCCGACGCGTCTGGTTATTGACATCAGCTCCAGTACGGACGCTTGGAATAAGGAGTTACTGCAGGTCGTACTTCTCGTTGGAAAATATCTTGGGAGATTGTGGTCCTGGCGATGATGGGATATTGGAGTTAATTTCTGAGTTGGTGGTAGTCGAAATAACTAAAACACTGATATGTTTTCAATTCCAGGTTTCCCTCTGTTTCCGAAGTTTGAAAGTGTAATCACGGTTTGCTTTCGGTCAACAGATCCCAACGTTGTTCAGTTGTTAGGGGTCAATTCAGGGATGCCAGATATTTTTTTTCAAATATCTGTGATAAAAATTCTAAATGTCTGGGAATGTCTATAAAAGTCTGTTTTTTTTTATTTTTACAAAATTACAAATTTACAATTTCTTTTACAAAACAACAAAAAGACGTGATAAGAGAGCGAGTTATGTCATTTTCGCTATATGTGTGATTATGTAAACATTTTTGCATGTATTTCTTGGATTGTATGCAACTTAACACAATTGTTTCATATTTTTAAAATGGCACTGAAGCTTGAAGCATTCGCATAGATGACACAGTCCAGTCTACCATCTCCAGTCTACCAACAACCGAATTTGACGGCATTTAATCTACCTCCAGCCAATCCACGACCCAACGCTTCGACGTTTGCTCATACTAGGACCGATCAGCATCCGCATATTTCGTCGTTTTCCCAGTCGAATCAATGTTGGTCTTCCACGTTCTACTCCTCAAGAATACTACCCGTACGGCTCTCACGACTTTCCTTCTGCCATACGGGGGACGGCTTTACTTAATAGAAGCCAACTCGCCGCACGTCATGCAGTCGCCAAGAAGCTACCAATATTTAACGGTAAACTGGAGGAGTGGCCGCTCTTTTTCGCCACATATGAGAACACGACGAACCATTGTGGATTTTCGCCCGAGGAGAATATGGCCCGCTTACAGAAGTGCCTAAAAGGGAAGACATTGGAAGCGGTTAAATGCCAGCTGCTGCATCCAACCAATCTGGAGCAGGTACTCTCTATTTTGAGAATGCTCTTCGGCCATCCGGAAATCATCGTTCATTCGTTGCTGCAGAAGATAAATGCCCTTTCATAAAGCAGATTGTTTAGGTACATTCGTCGACTTTGCGCTAGCCGTTCGCTACATGGTAGCTACCATGAAGGCCTGTGAGTTAGAGGAACATCTGTGTAACTTGACCCTTCTGCACAGTCTGACCGAACGTCTCCCACCGATGATTCGTTTAAATTGGGCGACCCTTCGGCAGTCTCTACAAACGGTCACGCTGTCCGACTTCAACGACTGGTTGTACAAGCTAGCGGAAGCAGCAAGTGCGGCTACGATGCTACAGTTCTCTGGTTCTTTTGATAACAAGACTCGTCGTGGACGGAAAGACGATGGGTTTCTGAACGCGCACAGCGGAATGGCTTTGGAAATTGAACAATACATAGCAACTAACGGGTGTGTCATCTGCAATGGTAACCACCTTATTATTACTTTTTCTATCGATGACACTGATGGACCAGTTGACAGCTCTTCCTACACTTTTGATTGTTATTTTTGTTAGCTCTTCCTGTCCGTTGTATCGCAACCTGCTTCACTCTGCTGCATAAGTACGCGCCGCTGTTTCAACCTAACGGATAAGTAGGTGCGGCGTCGCATGAGGGGCGCACGCAACAGACCCACCCCCCCTCCCCCCAGTGGTTGGACTTTGGTTCGATCCGCGCCCTTTCCCTACATCCAATACAGCAAGCTTGGTCGCAGGTCTTTCGTACGTTCCCGAAGTTGTCTAAAAAACCACCGATCGAACTTTTCCATCTACAGAAGTCTTCACGAAAATCACTCGGCCTTTGGGCCAGCAGTTCTTAGGTGAATTCGGGTCGACTATTACAACAATTTCTCCCACCGCGATCGGCCGCGCTGGATAGAACCACTTGGTTCGACGTGTGATTGTAGGAAGATATTCTGCTACCCACTGCTTCCAGAAGAGATTGGCAAGACCCTGTGATGCCTTCCACGAACGTTGCAATGCCAACGGACATTCGTCGTACGACACTAACGGTTTCGATCCATTCGATGATCCCAACAGGAAATGATTCGGTGTAAGCGCTGGTGATGAGCATTCGTCCACTGGTACATGTGTCAACGATCGACTGTTTACGATGTTTTCTACCTCAATCAGGTAACTTCTCAACACCTCTTCCGTAGGCACCCGCTGCGGCTTGACTTTGGTCAGGATTTTCTTTACCGATTGAATGAGCCGCTCCCAGCAGCCACCCATATGAGGTGATGCAGGAGGGTTGAAACGCCATGATGTTATGGGTGTGGTGAATTCGACCATGAGTACGTCGTGGTTCAGCGCCGCTATCGCATTTCTCAGCTCTTTTTCAGCGCCCACGACCCAACCTAGCCTTTGGTAGAGGAGCCATCATTGGTGGTGCAGGAGCGGCCCATTGTATTTTGCAGACTTGACATTCTCGACGAACACGATCATAGACAGTGCGAACTCGTGGGATGTGGAACACTTTGCGCAATTCGTTCACGCAAGTCTCGCGACACTGATGATGATAGCGTAAATGAACGTCGCGTACGACAAGTGACGTGACCGGGTGTTCTCGTGGGAGAATGATGGGATACCTGCTGTTTTCATCGAAGAGTTCACATTCGCCTAACCGACTGTGAAATCGCATCACGCCCTGTTTGTCGACAAATGGACTAATCTTGTACAGATTGTTCTTCTTATCTCCAGACGACGGTCTCCAGCTGTAAGAATCTCAATTTCTCCTGCATATACATCTTCTTGAGCTCGATTTATATGAAACACTTCCGCCATGAAGAGTTCTTCTTGCGTAAGCGGTCCGACGTTTGGTTGTCGATCACACTCCTTTAGTCGGATATTATTTACGAATCGTTGAACAAATGCCGTTGCACGTCAAATGCCCTTCTCCTTTGCACTTCCACAGGAACGACGGTCCATTGAAACACGGAAAGCTACGAACTGGGAGTACCTCCGATCAAATCTGTCAAACGAGATGAGATAGAAACGGAAGAATTGTAATTCTTAAATGAGTTTGTATCATAGCTCATAGTCCGATGCTAACAGTTGAGTAGATTGTGGAAGGGTTTAATATATTTTAATATGGCGTCGTGTGCAATTAATATTATTAAGGTCATATGAGTGAAGTTTGTATAGGTTGCATCTTCAGGTATTCAATGATTATCTCTTGAATTTCAGGGAAACTTTCTCCTGATCTTAAGCGAAACTCCCAGAAGAATTACTGGAAAGTTCCTTCCTGAACTTTTGACAAATTCGACCAGAAACTGCTGAGCACTCGTTCCTGAATTTCTTGGAACTTCATTCCAAAAGTTCGGAATAGTTTTTTTCAGACTTTCTAAGAACTTCTTATAAGTCCTGTCCTGAATATCTTATTTCGAAACAGGAACACAAATTTTTACCAAGCATCCCCATGCGGGGTAGGTCAAGGCATGATCGAATGCACCACCTTACGAATGCACCACCTTTTTTGGAGAAAATATTTTTCTGATCTTCTGAAAATTCTGCTTCAGTACTTTGGAGAGTCCATCCAGAATAATCTTTTCTGAATCACTTGGAAATTCCCTAAATTTTCTAGGGAGTTTCCATGATTTTCAAGAAGCTTACAGAAGTTCTTAGTAGGTTTATCATCATACTAAAATTTTATATTTACATGCTAACAAAATTTCTACGGAAATTTCTACATCTTCGAAGGACTTCCTAATTGGATCGATTTTATATTACTTTCGACATGCTCATATAAGTTTGCATAGTTTGAAAAACACGCACACAACTTCCGAAAAGATCTCAGTACTTTTCGAAAAATTCTGAAGAGCAAAGCGAACGGTTGAGAAATGGTATTCTCTTGGTTTCGTATATGGTGTCATGAGCAATGTATATAATTACTTTTTGATTTGATTTTTTTGTTGATTGCTTCTTCGGCCCGTCACTGATCTTTGAAATTTACGTTTGAATTTTACTTCTTTGGTTTGTATATAAAATCAGATATGTCAGTTTGAAAAAGTTCTCATGATTTAGTAATTTTTTTCCAGAACTTAACTAATTTATAATCTTCTGATAAGTCCAATCCTGACTGGGTCCTCCCTTAGTTCAGTCGGTAAAGGCACGGCTACAAAGCAACACAATGCTCGAGGTGGCTGGGTTCGATTCTCGGTATGATCTAGGAATTTTTCGTTAAGGAAAATTTCTCGCCTCCCTGGAACTTCGTCTCCGGATCTTCGAGAAAGTTTGTTCCTGAAAATTTCTGAGAAATTCCAGCTTGACCTACAAAGAAGTTTTCCTTATACTACTGGACCGTATATTCCTGTTTTTCTCAGAAGTATCCTCCTGAGCTTCTGGGAATTCCTGAACTTCGAGAAAGCCTCATTAAGAAATAATGAAATGTTCGATTCTGAACTTCAGGAAAGCTCTCTAGCACTTCTGGGTAGTTCTAACTCAACTTTTGGGAAATCTCCTTTGGAACTTCTGGAAATGTCTCTCCTGAACAATATGGCCACAATCAACTGCCAAGGTAAGGAAATCCCTAGTGGAATACTTCTTATTTTTTGAGAACTTAGAGTAATTCCGGGAGTCAAAGTGACTTTTGCCACTTTATGATTTGACATAAATCACCTGCAGTGATTATCTATTTATTGGTTAATTTGTTTGTGTTTGTATTCATTAATATATGATTTTTTTCATTCATTTATTAGGCTTCTGATTGACTTTATTATATACGTTCATTTATTTATGTATTCATGTATTTTATTTATTTATTTATTTATCAATTTATATTTTTTCTAGCTTATATTTATATTTCATTATATTTTATTTTTTTTATGGATTGAGGAATTTATCCATTAATTTATTTATTCATTTTTTTATTTTTCAAACTATTTATTCATATATTTATTAATATATTTCTTAAATGTTCATTTATATATTTTAAACTTTGATATTTTTTCATTCATATAAATATATATTTTTTAATTTATAATCTTGTTCACTTATTTTTCATATCCTTATTAATAAATTTGCTCATGGATTATGTATTTTAAATTAATTTATTTATTCATTTATTCTATATATTGATTAATTATTTTCTACATTTATTAACTTACTTGTTTTTATAAATCATTTATTTGTACAGGCTCAATCGAATCAACTTTCCAGAGCCATGGTTTCATATATATATATATACATAATTTCTTTTTAAGCTAAAGTTAGGAGGATAGAACCGATTACTTGCGGCCGTCTCGAGATCAATACGATCAACAATTTAACGGAAGGGGAGCTGGGCGGGAGTTAAAATTAAGGTTTACATAAAAAAATAATTTTAAATTCTCAATTGTCACAAAACGTTTACTTCTACATCTTTTGGGTTTCTTTTTACTTGAATATTTTTGTAAGAGAAAAAACACACACATACACATACACTGCTAAAAAAAACTCATATTGAACATACAGGTTAAACAAAATCCATATTTATACATGGATTTATTTATATACATTTATATATTTTTAATTGATTTTTTTATAAATGTTTTTATTAAATCAAATATTAATTTTTTGTTGTTTGGATCTATTTATTTTTATATTTATTTTTTTATTGATTCATTTATTTATTGATCTTTTTATTTGTTAATTAATTTATAGATCTTTTTATTTATTTCAATATTTATTCTTTAATTCATTCATGCAATCTGTTATACACGGTGTTCAATAAGTTCGGATACACTTTCAAAATTTGTTAAAAAAATGAAAACATGTTTTTTTATTTTTTGGATTCATGTTATTGAAAGCTATGTTTACAAGGAACGTTTACAACATTTCTCTTGGAATGACCCCCCCTTTGTACTCCTTAACGAGCTTCAAACGTTTCTCGAACGCGTCGCAGGCGGCACGCACGGACTGCATGGGCATTTCGTCCCAGATTTTGAGAATTACCGTCTTGAAATGATCCAAAGTGCTGACCTTGTATTCGTTCAGCTTCGCCATCATATAGGACCAAACAAAAAGTCGAGAGGATTCAAGTCCGGGGAGCTGGGAGGCCACAAAGTTTTGTCCAGAAAGTCGGTTAAATTGTCCCGACACCAGGCTTGAACCACATTTGCCGTATGGGCTGGTGCACCGTCCTGCTGGAACACGTAGTGCTCATCGCCGTAGAGGCTTCGGAGACTGGGGCAACAACCTTTTTCCAAAACCTCAGTTTTGTAGTACGCCGCGTTGATTTTGACGTTTTTTCAATAAACACCAAGGGTAGCTTACCACGTTTGCATACTGCCCCCAAACCATCACCGACGCGGCACTTTGGAACCGAGGATGTTTATATTGGATTCAGGAATGCTGTCCCTCTGATGGCGCCCACACACCGGTCATTTTTGCACATTGTGCGGCTGCTGCAGCACGAACAGTTTCTCGTCCGAAAAACAACCGCTTTTTGCTGGTAGCCTCCGAAACGCCATGGACCTTACGTTTTTGTAAGGCCTGAAACCAGGTCCTTGGTGAGTATGGTGTGAGCGGTTCCAATGGAAACGTTGAGATCTGCAGCCGTTTTCCGGATTGAGCGGTTCTTTTTGCGCCGAATTCGCTCCCTCACGATCTTGATGACCCGTGGCGTCCTCGCTGAACGCGGCCGACCGGATCTCGCACGAGTCATTGGTCGAGGACGTCTCCGGTATCGCCTGATGGTCGTGTAGACAAAGTTCCGCTTGACCCCATGCGATTTCAGCAGCCGGAATATATCGCCGGGTCGCTCACCGTTCAAAACGCTGCAATTACGAAGTCCCGATACTCTTTCATCGCGCGTAACAAACGAACAACAACTAACAGAATGTCAACACCGCGCACATTCGGTAGCGTATGAATGAAGCTAAAGCTGACACCAATACCAATGCAGAATATGTACATGGCGCATACCTACGCAATGATGAAAACTTGTATTCGAACTTATTGAACACCGTGTATATTGATATTTTTATTTATTCATTTTGTAATTGATTTATTTAATTATATATATTTTCATTCCTTATTCGTCTATTTTGTCATTAATTTTTTTACATAGTTTTTTTTTATTTGTTTAAATAATAATCTATTTTTTGTGTATATATTGATTCATTTATTCATTTAGTGATACAGTGACGGACAATACAATAAGACTAAAGCCTGATTTTCAATACAAAATGGTCATGTTAGGGGGCTTGCTTTTCATTTTCTCGAGAACCAATTGAGCTGAAATTTCGGCTATGGTCCAGAAGTAGCCTAAATTCTCATCGGCATTAAATCCATCATTTTTTATTCACAACTTTAAAATTTACAGATACCGCAAACGACAAAACAATGAGACCACTTTTTGATTTCCATAAAGGATGCTCGAATTTGAAGATCTGAATTTTGATTATTGATGCATGGGTCAATGGGTCCCATTGGATCATTTTAATATCAGATTACCATAGATTGTAATTCACACGCATCTACATGGCCTAAACTATGGATGTCAAAAGGAGGTCTTATTGTTTTGTCGTAGGTAGTGTCTGCAGTTTCTGAAGAGTTGAATGAAAAATTATGAATTTACTAAAGCTGAAAATTCAGGTTATCTAGGCTATTGCCCATTCAGTTCAATTACTACACGGGAAAGTGAAAGATTGGAGACTTGTCTTTCACTTTCCCGTGACCGTAATTGAACTGAAATGAGCATTTTGTATGAAAAATTTTAATTGATTTATTTATTGTTTTATTTATTGATTTATTTTATTTATCACTTGATTAATTAATTAATTTATGTATTTATTAACTAATTTATTTATTTATTTAATCATTTATTTTCTTATTTATCAATTTATTAATTTAAGATTTTATTTATTGTTTTGATTTATATATATTTGCTTATGTTTTTATTTGTTTTGTTATTAATTTATTAATTTATTAAATAGTTAACTAATTCATTATTTAACAATTCATAATTAATATAAATACACATTAATATATTTGATTTAGTTTATGTTTAATTATTTTATTACTTCTCTCTAATTTTTATTAAATCATATTCATATATTCACAAATATTTTTGTTCAATTATATGTGGTTAAAATGTTTATATTAATATATTTTTCAATATGTGTATTTATTTTACATTTATTAATGCATTGATTTAATTATTCATTCTTTTTCACCATATGTTAATTTTATATGTTTTGATTTATGTATTCATTTATTAGTTAATTGATCAGAATTTATTTATTTTATAATATATCTAATTTTTGCGCTCTTTCTGTTTACGATTTATTTGTTCATTTTAAAAATATATTTAAATCAGTTCATGTTTATATTTTTTGTTCATTGAATTTTATATATTTATTTGCATTTATTTAATTTAAATTAGATTCTTTATTTACATAAAATGCATTTTCCATTTATTTCACGGAAACGAGTTTTACAGATTTGTATTTGCTTAAGATATGCTTGCAGCTAGTTTAAGGAGCGAATGTTTAGATTAGTATGGGACTTAAAAAAAATTACTATTAGTGTGTAAGAGTCGTCGTCTTTCAACTTGACACCTGTAATCTTTCTTGTCTTTACTGCTGTCACAATGCCACAGCAGCTGTCATCGTCGTTATTGGCAATTTCGCCACCTGTGGAAGTGGGGGTATTCCAATTTAGCTCCACCTTGGGGTATACTATAAATACACCCCGAGAAAAGATAGGAGGTATAATTTTTTGGGTGATATTGTTCGGTGGAGATGAAAGTGTGTTGGTCCGCGATACAATTTGGAAGAGTAGGGAATAGTATGAAACATCTATAGAGATCGGATTGAGTTAAGACAAACGGTCAACTAGTTTATGCTTTTGTGGAATTCTTTATAGCACTGAAATAAAAGTGCACACATGACCGTACTCTTCGACGGAAATTCGAAACCACGGTCAGTACTATGGAGGCCTTTGTGTTACTCTGCGCCTTTTTGTGTTATTTGTGCGACCGAGAGCTCCGTTGGAAACAACTATCAAAGCAGGAAGAAGAAGAAAACGTCATAGGAGATCCAGAGTATGCCAGCAGCTCCTGAAATAGTGAGCTCAGAATAAAAAATCAAAAAAAAAATATTTTCCAAAACAAAGTCTTCTTTAAATGGCCTCTGATCCCCAACTGTTGTGCTTTAACTTATTGTGTTGAAGAAAATTATCGAGTTCCACCATTTTATGATGGCCTTTTAACCAAATGAAAAGAAAGGTAAGATTAACCTGGAGAATTTATATAGCAAATAAAAGACCCTGAATCAAAAGCTTGTGAATCTCTATACCCACGGCTTACAATATTAGGAGTTTCCAACGAAATAAACAAGAGTATCACAAGTGTTTTATTGCGTACTTCAAAATCAATTTACGACATTTTGCAAAAAATTGTGATAATGAAAAGAAACGGCTTAACATATTTTAAAATAATTTACACTAGTTTAAGCTAAATTACGTATCCTATGTTTAAAACTACTTTTCGGTACACTACTCATGAGTAAAGTGTAAGTCTAAGCATGAAGGTTAAATAAATAAACCATGTACACTAGTTTGCCCCAAAGCCCTATAGTGAAAGTAAGGACGTCTGTCATCATGAAGTTCCTATCAAACCGTCAAAACTCGCTACAATCGAGCAAAATTAAAACAGGTCCAACAATTGTTAGCAAAGCGTTGCGAGCCTTTCTTGGATCGTCAACTCAAAACAAATAAAATAGCATGAAGGCAATAGTTTTCCTACCTTTTAAGGTTGTTACTTTGCGTAGGTTCACCTTTTCAAAATTACAAATGCTTTTGAGCCCTATTCCATAGTTGTATTAAGTTTAGACGGTTCGATTGGAACATTGCCGTGACCGTCATCCATACTTTACTTTAGGGCTTTAATAAGACATAGTGATCCCTTGGCCCAACTGGTCACATGACGGTTGGCCTAATGATCTGTGACCCAATGGCAGTTAACTTATCACCTTAAAAACAAACACAAGACTTCCCAATAATTCCATCAATATATGTGAATCAATTTCAATCTCATTTGACAGCAAGAATTACAACCGGAATAAAACTGAAAAGGGTTTGGTCTTCTGTTTCAAATAACGTTCAACATTTTATTAATGTTAATGTGGAATTCTTCATCCGTGCCATTTATCATTTGTCATCCAGTTTGGGACAAACAATCCATGTCCCGCAGTAGGCGTTCTACTTCTCAAACAGATTTGATTTTTGCTTTGCTAAAACCTTCAAACCGTTTATTAAATTTCGATTGAAACCATCCGCCAGCCTTTCACAGCTATCTGGAGCTTACACCATGATTACTTTTCGATTTTCCCACCGCCATAAATCACCAAACGGAACTCCGAAGCCCCTTCAGCAGTCTCAGCAGTCATTCAGCCGGTGCTTGTTTAATTAACTTTTGATTTCTTCGGGTCAGCCGCGTGCCTCCCCCCGGAAAGTGTAAATCGAATAAGGAAGTGTCGATTGAAAGACTTCCCCACTGCCTACCGGGTTTCTCGGTATCTTCACGATGGGGCAAGTGGCTTGAAAAATGACCTTCACGCCACACGTGTCGCCCGGATCCCGCAGCTCAATAGAAAAGCGACCCAGCAGTGGGAAGAAAGATGACCGTTCGTTTGCATTTAAGCCGTTTAGCAAGTTTGTGTGGCTGTGTTTTGTGCTTTGCTTAGGGAGGCTCAACCAACGAACCGTTGTAGTCATCGTTCGGCCATAAGCCAGGCTTAAGACACTGGAGCATAGCCAGCTCGCGGAGACGGCGATGACAGAGCCCATTTTCCCGTGCTTACTTGATGATTCGCTTATAAAATATACCGGCGTTGGAAAAAAAGCAGGAGGTGAACCGTTAAATGACGGTTGAGATTAGGAATTTATGTATCGAACGCCTACTTGGATGTTGTTGTAATTCGATGCTTACATGGCCTCGGTTGGCCCATGTTGTGCTTGCAGTTGCAACAGAAAATTATTTAAAACTCATTCATGTTATATTATAATGGTCATGTCTTCATCTTCCCGCTGATGCAACCATTCACCTCCTGACCTGAAAACCCGAATGACAACGGCTCAATAAAAGTGAAATCTGCATCCATTTGGGTGATGAGTGCAATTGCAGCCTGCCGAAATATTACCCATAATCCGAACCGGTCAAATAAAACCGAAACATACATAATTTGTTAATCATTATGGCGGCTCCATCGGGGAAGGCCATGAGCTTACGCGCGCACCCCCCCAAAATGACAGTAAAGAATGTGCTTTATTGACATCTTTCGTTCGTTTTTGTCCTCTTGCAGGATTTTATGGGCCGAAAAATTACATTCCGGCTGGGTTTGCTTCCCGGAATTCGTGAGCTACCAGCTGTTGCAATTGCAGGATTTTTAATTAGGTGTTACTTTATATGACATTCTTTATGGAACGAACTCGAGCTCTGTAATTAACTGGGTGGACTTATTGCGATTTTTAATCGATTTGACGATGTTGAAAGTGGATCCGGTGCCTTCAGAGTAGATGATTGAATGCAGAAGGTCGCTCCTATCCACATTTCGGTGATTCCGGACGAATTCAGACCGCGCGAGTGGTAAATCAGCATAACGAGTCATTCAAATGTTGTGCGACTGTTATAGTGATATCAAGCATGGAAAATTTCATTCACTCGCATTATTCTTCGTGAATTTTGAATACTTATGAATGCAAGACTGTATTCGTATATGTGTGACTAGCACATTCAAGTAATTCATTGTGCTTTGCTAGAAGCAGTATATTAAAATAGCACCGTCAGTAAGCCATCTCCGGAAGATTTTTGTTTTTATTTACGACATTTGACGCTTGGTTGCATTTGTTTCAGTCAAGTTTTGTCCCACCATTTCTTAATTTCTTCACATTTCTCAATTTATTCATTTATTTTCTTGTCACTCTCAACATTTCTTATTATTTTTTAGTTTTTCATTGTGAGCTTTTAGTCTATTATAAACCAGGTAGACTCATTTACAAAAATCTCAGACCTCTCGTAGACTTTTCTCCATACATATTGAAATTTTGAATGGTCCCCCCTCCTGCTCCACCCAGAAAAGTCTACGTGGTTCATGAATAGCCCCTTTCTTACTTCCGCTATTTTTGTTCGTTTATATTCTTCTGCTTCTACTTTTTCACTTATTTTCTATTGTTTTTCTGCTTTCCAGTCTCTTATTTCTCCTCTCCTCTCCTTTTCATCTTTAGCCTTCTCCATTTCTCTGCTTTTCTTTCGTTTTTTCCAGCTTCGATCCTTCCGCTTAGGGTCTGTTCATTAACCACGTAGGCTCATGTTTGAAAATCTCAGACCCCCCCCCCTTTGTAGATTTTTATCCATACATTTCTTTTTGAAATGTTATATGGAGCGTTGACTTTGGTCAAACCATAAAAGTCTACTTGGTTAATGATAAGTTCCTTATTGCCCTGTTCTGTGCCTTAACGACTGTTCCAGAAAGTATGAGCACACCTTATTTTGGCACTTTGAATTTAATGAAATATTTCAACATGTTTTTGGCTGCGTCCTTTTGTTTGCACATTTCTGAATGACATAGCATCAAAAGAGTGCTCAGTTTTGTGTTACCTATCAAAATGCGCGGTCTTATTCCGGAACAACGAAAAAGTATCGTGCACAAATGGTGCACTGTGAGCGGACTCTCCTTGAGAAAATTGGCCAAGGAAGACGGTGTAAGCGTCGGAGCGGTACGATCTGCGATTCGAAAATATAGAGAACAGTATACGTTTGAAGATGTGCCGAAGAGTGGACGGAAATCCGGTCCTGTTAGTCCGGATATCGATAAAAAGATCAGGGATGCCTACAAGCGAAAACCAGTGACTTCCGTTCGGGATGTTGCGAAAAAACTAGAGACCTCGTCGAGTAACGTCATGTGTGCCAAAGAATGACTTGAGCTAAAACATACCGAAAGCAGAAAAAACCCAAAAGGAACCCAACACTGGCCGCGTCCGTGAAACCATGGGCCCACAAACTCTACGATTCGTTATTGTGTAGAAATTCTGGGTGTATAATAATGGACGATGAAACGTATGTGAAACTAGATTACAAAACGTTTCCCGGACCACAATTCTATACTGTAAGTGAAGACAAAGACATCCCCGAAACGGAGAAGGCATTTTTACCGAAAAATTTGGTAAGAAGGTTATGGTTTGGCAGGCAATATGCGAATGTGGTAAAACAACTAGTCCGTACATCACAACGGAGACGATGAACACTCAGAAATACGTTAAGGAATGTCTCCAGAATCGATTATTGCCGATGATCAGGCAGCACGAAGGTCAAATAGTGTTTTGGCCTGATTTGTCGCCATGTCATTACGCAAAGGACACTTTAGAATGGTACAAAAGTCAAAATGTATGTTTCGTGCCGAAATACATGAATCCGCCGAACTTCCCGAAGGCATGGCCAATCGAGACCTTTTGGGATTTAACCAAAGCAAAGCTTCGAAAATTCATAAAACCAGCGGACGATATCCAAAAATTTAAACAAGATTGGCCAAAAGTGGACAAAATGGTGAGAAGTACCACTATGCAAAAGCTAATGGGTCATGTTCGAGGAAAAGTTAGGAGTCTTGGCTATGATTAAATATTTTGATTAAACGACAGTAAAATATCATATAAATTACAAATACATATATGATTTTCCAAATAAAATTATTGAAACTAAAAGAAACATGACTGTTTTTGTTATTTTGAAAGTGTGCTTATACTTTTGGAACAGTCTATAGTTCACAGTGTGCTTGAATGTGGAATGCAGTGTTGGGCTCCATATCATGCCGTCCATATCGCTTGTATTGAAAGAGTCCAGAAGCACTTCATAAGGTATGCTCTACGCGACCTGCCATGGAACGACCCAGTGAACCTTCTGCCATACGGACATCGATGCGCACCCCTCGATTTACAACCGCTGGCGAATCGTCGAGTGATGCTACAAAGGTTGTTCAGTTTCGACGTGTTTAAGTGTAACATCGACTGTAGCAGCCTTCTCGAAAATGTGAGGTTTTATGAACCTACTCGTCCGCTCCGAGGATCCTCAGCTATCGAACAAATTACGGCCTGAACAACCCACTGGATTTATTTTGTAGACATTTCAATGAAGTATGTGATTGTTTCGAATTTAATGTTAGCAAAGCAGTTCTTAAATTTAGGACTAAGGGTGTTGATTAACCAACCTGTGCGACTTTTGCGTCGAAAATGTTGTAAAATAAAATAAAATCAAATAAAATAAAATAAAATAAAGTAAATTAAAACAAAATAAAATAAAATAAAATAAAATAAAATAGCATAAAATGAAATAAAATAAAATAAAATAAAATAAAATGAAATAAATTAAAATACAATTAAATTAAATTATATTAAATTAGATTAAATAAAATAAAATAATATTAGATTAAATTAAATAAAATTAAATAAAATTAAATTAAATTAAATAAAATTAAATTATATAAAAAAAAAAAAAATTCATATAAAAATTTTCTTTTGTTTTTTCTATTCCTAGCTCTTTTTACACATCTTTTTTACGTTTCTCTCTTCTTTTTCTCTTCTCCTGTTTTTTTCTTGCCGCTTCTCTTCTTCAGCTACTTATCTGAAACTTCTTATTATTCACCTCTCTTATGCTTTTCATCTACCGCTTCTATTCTTCTGCTTCTCTGTTTTGTTTTACTCTTTTTCCGCTCCTTTTCTTGCGCTTCACTTCTTTCTCTACTTTTTTCCTGCTCTGCTTACTTCACTCAAGTTCTTCAATTTTTCAATCTCCACCTCTTTTCTTCCACTTATCCACTCCTGGTTCCCTTCTTTCGCTTATCTTTTTCTGTTCCTCTGCATTCCCTTCACTCAGTTCAAGACAAACAAATCTGTTCTTCCGTTTCTTTCCTTTTTCTTCGCTTTTTTCGCTTCTGTTCTTTTGCATCCCATCGTTCGCGTCTTTTCTTTTGCTACTCCTTTTTCGCTTCTTTTCTTTCGTTTCCCTTCTTTCGGTTCGTTTTTATGCTTCTCTTTAGTTTTTCCGCTTTTTTTTTCGTTTCACTCCTCTACTTCTCTCCTTCCGTTTTTATTCTTCATTTTCTCTTATTCATATTCTTTTCTTCCGTTTCATGATTTTCACTTCTCTTGCGCTCTTCTTTTGCTACTTCTATTCTTCCGCTTTTCTTCCTCCACTTCTCTTCTTCCGCTGCTCTTCTTCCGCTGCTTCTTCTGTTTTCCTTCTTCCGCTACTCATTTTCTCCTTTTTTTTCTCCGCTTTTGTTCTTCCAGTTCTCATTTTCCAGCCTTTTTCTTCCACTAATCTGCTTCGGGTTCTTTTTATTCAATTCACTTCTATCGCTTCCGTTTTTCTGTTTCGTTTCTCTCTTCCACTTCTCTCCTCCCATTTCTCTCCTTCCGTTTCGATTCTTATGCTCCTCTTATTAAACTTCATTTCTTCTTTTTCTCGTTTTTCACTTCTTTTGCGCTCTACCACTCCTATTCTTCTGCTTTTCTTCATCCACTTCTTTTCTTCCGCTGCCTTTCTTGCGCTTCTCTTCTCCTTTATTCTTCTCCCGCTAATCTTTTTTTGCTCTTCTTTCTCTGCTTATGTTCCACGTATCTGCTCCTGGTTCCCTTTTTTTGCTTCACTTCTTTTGCTTCTCGTCTTCCGCTTTTCTTTTTCCTCTTCTTTTTTTTGTTTCCCTTTTCCTTTTTTTTGTTTCTATTCGTCCACTTTTCATATTCTGCCTTTTTTCTTCCGTGTCTCGTTTTTTTCTTCTCTTGCGCTCTTCTTCTACTCATCTTCTTCCGCTGCTCTTTTCCGCGTCTCTTCTCCTGTTTTTCTTCTTCCACTGCTCTTCTTTAGGTTCTCTTTCTCTACTTATGTTCTTCATATTCTCATTTTCCATCTCTTTTTCCCGCTAATCTGCTTCCAGTTCCATTCTTCCGCTTGTCTCATTTTTTTCTTCGTTAGCTGCGATCAGTTCAAGACAAAAAAAAATTTCTAACACCTATCTACTTTACTTTTCTTCTCTCGCTTCTCTAATTTTACTTCTCTTTTTTAGCTTCTTTTTTTCTACTTCTCTCTCTTCGCTTCTCTCTTTTCGGTTTTCTTTCATCATTTATCTTTTTGGTTCTCTTTTTTTGCTTCTCTTCTTTCGCTTCATTTGTTTCGCTTCATTTCTCTGTTTATGTTCTTCTAATTCTCATTTTCCACCCTTTTTCTTCCACGTATCTGCTCCTGGTTCCCTTTTTTCGCTTCACTTCTTTTGCTTCTCGTCTCCGCTTTTCTTTTTCCTCTTCTTTTTTTTGTTTCCCTCTTGCTTTTTTCTGTTTCTATTCGTCCGCTTCTCTTATTCTGCCTTTTTTCTTCCGTGTCTCGTTTTCTGCTTCTCTTCTTCTACTCATCTTCTTCCGCTTCTCATTTCCGCGTCTCTTCTTCTGTTTTTCTTCTTCCACTGCTCTTCTTTAGCTTTTCTTTCTCTACTTATGTTCTTCATATTCTCATTTTCCATCTCTTTTTCCCGCTAATCTGCTTCCGGTTCCCTTCTTCCGCTTGCCTCATTTTTTTCTTTGTTAACTGCGCTCAGTTCAAGACAAAAGAATCTCTTCTTCCACCTATCTTCTTTAATTTTCTTCTCTCGCTTCTCTTATTTCACTTCTCTTTTTTCGCTTCTTTTTTTTCACTTCTCTCTTTTTGCTTCTCCCTTTTCGGTTTTCTTTTATCACTTCTCTTTTCACTTCTCTTGTTTTGCTTCTCTTGTTTTGCTTCTTTTCTTTTGCTTAATTTCTTTCGCTTCTCTTCCTTCACTTTTCTTTTTAGTTTCTCTTTTCAACTTCTCCCCTTCCATTTCTATTCTTCCACTTCTCTTATTCGACTTCTTTTTTTCCTTTACTCGTTTATCGCTTCTCTTTCGCTCTCACTTCTGTTCTTACATTTCTCTTCTTCCGCTTCTCTGCTTCTACTTTTCTTTCTCCGCTTTTGTTCTTCCAATTCTCATTTTCCGTCTATTTTATTCCACTAATCTGCTTCATCTCCTTCTTCCACGTGTCTTATTTTTCTCTTCGTTAACTTCGCTCAGTTCAAGACAAAAAATCTCTTCATCCGCTTTTCTTCTTTGTTTCTCTTTTTGCTTCGCTTCTTTCTGTCTCTTCTTTCGTTACTCTTTTTCCACATCTCTTCTTTCGCTTCTCTTCATTCACTTCTTTTGCTTCTCGTCTTTCGCATTTCTATTTCCGCTCCTATTTTTTGTTTCTCTCTTCCACTTCCTTCTTACTTTCTATTCTTCCGCCTTTCTTAAGCTGCCGTTTTTCTTCGTACTCGTTTTTCGCTTCTCTTGCGCTCTTCTTGAACCCCTTCTATTCTTCTACTTTTCTTATTCCATTTCTCTACTTTTGCTTCTCTTTCTCTACTTATGTTCTTCCAATTCTCATTTTCCGTTTCTTTTATTCCACTAATCTGCTTCCGGTTCCCTTCTTCCACTGCTCTTCTTTTTTTCTCTTCCTTCACTTCACTCAGTTCAAGATAACTAAAATATTTTCGGCTTCTCTTCTTTCATCTCATTTCTTTCGCTTTTCCACTACTTTTTTTTTCATTTCTTTTTTCCATTTTTCTCCTTCATTGAAATTGTATTTCACCGATTAGCTCGTCTCACTCAGTACCGCTTCGCCATAGTTCAAGATGAAGAACTTTAGGGTAAATAAGAAGATTTCCAAGCAAACTTAATGGATCAAATATAGTCATAAGGGTTCTCAAAATTTTATCTCTCTGTGGGCACTCTACTTCCTAGCAAAAGTTCTAAAATTTATCTAAAATTTTAAATTCTAAAAACCACGTAAAATTTCCAAAGTCTACGTGCCATAAAAAATTTTGAAAAGATGTATGGATAAAAGTCTATGAGGTCTGAGATTTTCAAAAATTAGTCTACGTGATTTATAAACAGGCCCTTTGCTAATAAAAGGTGTTCCGATCAAAATTTGGGCAAGCAGTAATGTGTGTGAGTCGATCAAAGTTTTTATTAAGGGGACCCTCCCCTGGATTTGGGCAAAAATAAGGCAATGTTTGAATTTTTTTTGTGGAAGAATGAAAAGGCGTGCGAACTTCCGATTTTGACGATAACATTCAATTATTATTAAAAATGGCGATTAAAAAAATGGCGACTACAAAATGGCGATTTCCGTAAGCCTCTGAGCGCAAAACATGGGGTGACAACTTCAAGCCTGCAGCCTCTTGTAGTGGACAGAAATCAAATCTAGTTATCATTTCTGAAAGATAATAAAATTTTCTATGGCTTGAATTAAACTTAAGACAATTTAAACTTAAACTCATTGCAAAGTGATCATTTGAACTGAAAAGTTTAATTTTTCGCTACTTGTTTTCATTCCAACCGTGTTAAAAAATTATAAATAATTAATAATTAATGCCAATTTTCAGTTCAAACCGTACAAAAAATTATAACCTTTCAAACAGTTATTTGATCGAGGGAATCGAATTAATAGTTCAAGCCCGGGGCTTGAAGTAAGATTGAAAAACATGGCTTCGAGAAATCGCCATTTTGTAGCCGCCATTTCGAAGCTCCATAATTTTTTTATCTTTTTGAAATCTTGAATAATAATCAAATTTAATCGTCAAAACCAAAAGTTCTTACGCTTTTTCACTATACCACAAAAAAAAAATATACAAACTTTACCTTATTTTTGCCCAAATCCAGGGGAGGGTCCCTTTAACAAGTCAAATTCTTTTTCTTTTCCAAGTTCGTTTAATGCAGAATACAGGAGAAATTTTGAGCTATGCTTTCTTTTCACCGAATGCGAATTGCCGGGTCTTTCGTTGCCAGAAGCTTTTGTATAGTCTCCTTGTCCACTTTATTCGCCGCAGAACGCCAGTTTGCATTGAACTGTTTCTCGCTCACAACAGCTTTTAGAGTCTTCTTAAGGTTCCGCTTGACGATGGCCCAATATTGTTCGATTGGGTGGACAATGGGGGTTCTTGTCCTGGCGTCTTGGGGGTTCTTGTCCTTGGGCACCACTTGAACGCTGTTGGTAGCATACCACTCCATGACCTTTTTTCCGTAATGACAAGATGCGAAATCCAGTCAAAATAGAAAGGAGCAATTGTGTTGCTTCAGGAAAGGCAGTAGACGTTTTTATAGGCACTCGCTCAGATAAATTTCCTGGTTCACGGTTCCGGTCGCAATGTAAACGTTGCTTTTGAAGCCACAGATACAGACGGCCTGCCACACCAGATATTTCTTCGCGAACTTTGACAGTTTAATGTGTTTGAAAATATCTGCCACCTTTTCCCGTCCGGTTGCCGTATAAAATTCCTGTCCAGGAAGCTGTTTAAAGTCTGCCTTGACGCAAGTTTCATCGTCCTGTACCACGCAATCAAACTTCTTCAGCGTCGTCGTGTACAACTTTCACGAGCGTGCTTTGGTCGAACACTTTGAATACGTTGGTAACAGTTGATTCAGTCACATTCAACAATTTCGCCATCTTGGCATGAGAGTAGTTTAGAGTTTCGCCAAGCACGCGCAAAATTTTGATTCATTGCTTCACTTCCTTCGACGAAATTTTGATAACTGAAGTGCTAATTTTAAATGAAAATAGACACATGATGCTTCAAAATGAGGGGCTGTCTAAAATTTGACCAAATTTTGATCGAAACACCCTTTAATAGTTGCAATCGGTCACTGCCAGTCTTCTACATTCCTCGTTACATCTAGTAATCCTGTAAGGAAGGCAGCTTTTTCCGTTGGTGTTTTGCTCTCTTTAAACAGTGTCAATTTTGTCCTTTAGGACCCACGGCTGTCGTATGCTGACGACCTGAAAATCTACTTCCGGGTTTGTACTACCGCAGATTGTTACTTTTCTCAAAGCCAACTAATCGCTTTTGCCGACTGATGCAATCTAAACCGCATGGTTGTAAATCCAAGTAGGTGTTCAGTTCTCACGGAACATCGATTACTTTCAGGTAACAACCTCCAAGGAGTTGAGGTACAACGTGTGAGTCATATCAAAAATCTACCGCGATCCACAAGGCATCCAGAACGCTTGGGTTCATCTTCAGGATGGTGAAAATTTTCACGGATATCTTCTGTTTAAAATTGTTGTACTGTTCCCTCTTCCGGTCTGTGATAGAATACTGCTGTCCTGTTTGAAATTCCTATTCCCATAATAGTGCGCAAGGCGTAAAGTCCGTTCAACGAAGATTCGTTCGGTTCGATCTGCGTCCCTTATCGTTTTCCATGCTATGACAATCGGTGTCAGCTAATCCAATCTTGAGCTCTTGTGGATTCGTAGAGATATGCCAGGGAAAAATCGATTGTCCAACTCTTCGTAAGAATGCGATTCTGAGGCTGTCTTGCCATCACCCCTGCATTTACTGAAGATTGGTCAATTCCTCAACTGCCCTATAATGATATCTCAAGCAACTAAATAGGTGTATTTTTATGTTGTTCCTCACTACCAAGGCTCATTCCACTTCCCAGGTCACCATCCTACGCAGTTCGCACACAGAAAGTTCCACATACCTGACAGGCCTAGTTTTGCATAGAAATGGATCCCCTCATAAATCACAACTTGTAGGGGCAAAACCACCTCCTCCACCCACCATGACACGTCATCACCCTCCAGGTCTAGTCTGGATCTGGACATCCCGCAAAGACCAACCGACCCAACGGACGACGGTGACTAGGTTATGATAGCACTCGCAGCATCATATGAGGGAACCCTAATGGGTAAAGGAAAGCGAAATCGTTCGCCGCTCCGTTTTGCCCCTCCCCCTCTATTGATCGTTATCTTTAGTGCCAAAGCGTGATTCTGCCGTTTCGGATCATCGTCGTCTCATCCGCCGCAAGTGTCGGTCTGTGTGATATGCGACTGATATGCGTCACGACGATGCGATGGCAAACCGCGCCGTTTTCTCAATGTAGATTGAGATATTGCGAGAGATCTGCCTGCTCCGGGAACACGTCGCGCGATTTGGACCGTGGAACGAGTTGCGCAACCTCCTAGGAAGCTGAGATTTTCTTAAATTGGATTTTGTTTTTCCTAGCGTAGGCTCCGGCGCGAAGATTTGCTGCTTGTCCGCTGTAATTCGATAATGTCCCGCACCGCACAAACACCAAAGCAGGGCAGGGTAGTTTGCTGCTGCTGCCACATATATCACTTTTCAATTTATGTTCGGCGAGATTAAAAGTGACGCTAAAAATTTTGAACCCAGAGGGCTCCGCCCGGCAAATCGATTTCGACCCCGGCGCAAGAGCAAGAGTCTAATCGTCGGCTGAAAAATTACCACCAAAGCGATACATTTAAGCTGTTGGCAAGTCCTACGCAATTGGAATATCGCAGCTGACCGGCGACGAGCAGGGGAGACACCTGCTTGACCGTTATTGCGTTGCGGTGGACATTTTGAACCTGCTGTTCTGTTGACTCCTACGAGATGTGTTTGGTGGAAGCCAAAGAGTTTCAAATTAATTGCCTTCATTACAGGCAAAGGCATGATGTCGATCGTATTTTTTAATTCGAGTAGACGAAGGCGAGCAAACTGCAACAGTTTGCATTGGGCTTGGGTGGAATGGTAATGGATATTAATTTCTGTCGGCATCGACTTTGCAGCAACGAAATTTGACGACTGTTGGACAGATTGGTAGTACTGGGTTTGGTTTGAATTAATGGTATCTTAACTGTTCCAGAAGGGAAACCAAACTTTTACAGCTGCAGATTGCTCTTCAGGAACGTATAGAAATATAATCACTTGCATCAATATCTTCAATGTCTTCCAGCATAACTTTATTTAATGCTTACAAAAAGTGGTTTCCTCTCCCACTATTTTTTCTTCAAATTTTCCTTCTTTAGGGTTGAAATTGGCTACCGCTACCCTAGTTGTACACCGTCTGCTGGTGCTAGTTTTAGTCAGAAACATATTTTATTCTAAATTATCCTATCATACTACTAATTCTTCCAACGTTTCGGTTTACAAAATAGCTGGGTTGGCGGATCTATATTCGCTTTTATGTACGAGTATTTTGTCGTTGCAGTTTTTGACTGGTCCTTACTTAGGACATAGGGTTTGATTATACTTGCCACACAATCATACTAATGCAAAAAATGTACCTGACATCGAAAGCTCTCAATTAATAACTGCATTTGAACACTAAGTTGATAACAAACAATAAGCGAATTGAAAAGCAATAAGCTCGAAATGCTAAATAAGAAGAAGGTATTGACTGGCAAGTCACTGCAACTGGGGGAGTAAATGTCATGTTAAGTATATTTGTTTTGTACACCAATTCACATCTTATTTCACTTCAGGTACTAACCGACAGAATCAAGTTTGATTCAAAATCGTAACTGTACTGACTGCAAAATCCTGCTCATTTAACTCAATCGGCTAATAATGAAAAGACTGAACTGCATTTATACGCAGCTAACTTTTTGTCAACAATTATGATTGATAAGGTCTGTATCCGCAATAATCCGGACACCTCAAAACATGAATAAAACATAAATTTCGCATTATATTTCCATCGTAGTTGTTTATTTCAGATTCAAGGGATGTGTTTTAACAATTCCTGAAGACAAAACATAGTTATTCGGTGTTTGCATAAAATTTTCGAACTTTGCGTTTAACTCCGTCCATTAGGGTTTGTACAGACTCTTCAGAAATCGTAGAAGCCGTCTTTGTCCAAATTTGCTGGAAGCGTTTGATGTCTTTGATTCCTTGTTTCTTTTCAGAAAGCTTCCGCTTCATCAGAGCCCAATATCTCTCGATTGGTCGTAGCTCTGGGCAATTTGGCGGGTTTGAGGTTGTTGGTACAATGTTACTTGATTTGCTAGATACCACTCCATCACAGTTTTAGCATTGTGGCATGATGCCAAATCGGGCCAGAACAAAGGTTTTTCTTTGTGACTTTTGATGAAGGGTAGCAATCGCTTCTGCAGACACTCTTTCTGATAGATCTCCTTGTTGATTGTGCCTGTAGTGACGAAAGATTTACTCTTTTTGCCTCACGTGCAAATTGCTTGCCACAGAAGGTATTTTTTGGGACAGTTCGATGCCTTCTTCATTCTGAAATGCTCAGCTGTAGCGTTTCTGGCCATAGCAGAATAAAAAGTCAGCTCTGGAAGCTGCTTGAAATCCTCCAGGACATAAGTTTCATCGTCCATAACAACGCATGAAAACTTCGTCAAATATTCGCAGTACAAACGTCGAGCCCGTGATTTTGCTGCCAAGTTCTGTTTGTCGTTGCGATTTGGAACTGTTTTTACTTTATACGACTTAAGTCCCAAACGCTGTTTTGATTATTGGACAAAACCAGGCGATATCTTATTTTACGAGCCACCGTTCGAATGGAGAGATTTGGGGTTTTCGTTAATATCTTTTTCACCTTTCGGTCCATGACAGGATCAGCGCGTCCAATGTTTTTGTAACTTCTCGGTTTCCCCTACACCGTCAAACGTTCCGCTCACGCACTTGTTTTTCTTTCGTCGCCATCTTGAATACTAAACATGAAATGTAAACATCAATCATAGTCTTTTTCATCATAGACTCTTCAGCTATACCACAGTGAAATTTTCCATTCCATACGTGCAATATTTCCAAAGTTACAATGATTTGAAGGTGTCCGGATTAATGTGGATACAGATTCTATCGTTCATCGATGACAATACCAGACCGACTTTTGCCCATTTGGCGTACTAAGTCACAAGAAGAGTTTCTTCAACGATTCAAGGATTTCCCAAGCAACGACAGAATGGAAAAACACATTGAAGGTGCTTGGGACGTCAGGTTTCAGCGAGAACGTGTTCGATGAACCAGAACCAACTGTGAACGAGACTAATTCCGGCGATGAAGATCCAGATGATGCCGACCATTGGAAACAAGCCATGATGGAGGAGTTATAGACTCTTATCTCCTACGAAACGTGGACGCTTGCTGATTTGCCCGGCTATCAAGTGCAAATGTGTATACAGGACCAAGCTGGATTTCAATGGCAACATTGACTGGCTTAGCTCGTTATAAAAGGATACTCGCAGCAAAAAGGGGTGGATTATGTCGAAAACTTTTTCCCAGTCGTCCTGTATAGTTCCCTGCGATATCTTTTCTCACTGGCTGCCATTGAAATCTACAGGTGGACCCAATGGACGCCATCACTGCTTTCATGCAGGGAGACCTATAGGAGGAAATCTACTTGAAGAAAACCTCCTTGCTTTGTGGACGGATGAAACAAGGTTTGTCGCCTGAACAAAGCCTTGTATGAACTCCGAGCAATCCAGTTGCATCTGGAACACGAAACTTGATACTGCCCTCTGGAAATTCGGCCTTGGGAGTACCAAATACGACGCTTGTGTGAACTATAGAAAATACTGTTCGTTGCGGTCAACGTAGACGACTAATATTTAGCAACTGCAAGCGCTGGACGAACAAAATCAAATTGAAGCTAAGTTAGAGATTTTAAATAGAAAGATATTACAGCTGCTCAATACACTATAGGTATCAGGACCAAGAGTTCTATGTCGATGCGATTCTGGACCGCTCTCAGATTTCATGGTGCGAACCTGTTACCCTTATGAATGAAATTGGAATGCCGTGAAACACCTGGTTCAATACTTGAAAGGAACTTCGCATAGTGTCGGCTTGTATACCGTCATAATCAGAAATCAATGATCGAAGAATTCTCTGACGCTGACTGGACATCTGACCATGAAGACACCGCTCAAGGAGGAGTCATTTCGTGGAGTTTCAAGCAACAATGAACCGCTGCGCTGTCAACTTGCGAGGCCGAGTATATGGCCTTATTGGCAGTTGAGCAGGAGGCCGTATGATGGACTTGTTTGAGAGGATTTTCAAAGATGAACAAGTCGTTGTGATTCACTGCTGACAACCAGAGTGAAATTTCTGTAGCGAAGAAGGGTGGCTATCAACCGAGGACCAAATACGTTAACAATCGCCATAATTTCATCAGTAAAATGGTAAAAACATGAAATTGAGGTGAAATACATAAGGACAGACAAACAAACAGCAGACGGTTTAACTACTAACGGTACTAGAAACAAGTCTGTCTGAAACAAAGCAACCCATGAATTAGTATAAAGCAGAAAAATTGATAAAACTTCCATTACTTGTTTGACCGTTACCAATCATGGGAAAAATGGGTTCACTTAGCGCTGATTTTCACTCACACGCATAAACATTCAGAAGTGAGCGTTAACACGTATAAAATATTCCGATTCTCTTCATTACTATTCTGATTTCATTCTATTCGTAGAAAACAGAATTGAGCAAAACTGGCAGCTGGTCGAACAGAGAATGAATCGGACGGTAGCAGTGCAGTGTGGACGATTTCTCAATGCCTATTTTTTACCCTCTGAATCATTAACGATTGCATTCTAGTGGGTTCAGTTGAGCGAGATTGATTGAATCACATTCATTTCTTCAAATCATACCTCATCATCATTTAACATTTCAAATAATAATCTAACATAGATGTTAAGCAAAAAAACAAAAAAAACTTAGAGCGTCATTTCAAACCGTATCTCTGCTCTGATCCTTCCAGCTGATTGCATTTAAGGGCTTATGCTGAATTATATTAGAATTATTAGAATTGATAAAAACTCAGAGTCGGTACTAGATATTGAAAATTTAATCACATCAGTTTGTAGTTACTTGCTGTGAGCAATCTGATAGAGTTAGATTCTGATGTCATTCACTAACAATCGAGATTTATCAATTTGAAATAACAAGGTGAGTTTGCGAGAGCGAGATAAAAGATAGGAAAAAAAACATGGAGCACCTTAGTGAGTCAAAATAATCTCATTCGGTTGTATTCAAATCGCGTGCGTTTCATTCAATATAAATTCTCGCATGATTCTGTTTTGATCGTTTATTCTTTCTACAGTGTTTGTTTCTTATTAAGGGGACCCTCCCCTGGATTTGGGCAAAAATAAGGCAAAGTTTGTATATTTTACTGTGGGAGATTGAAAAGGCCTAAGAAATTTCGGTTTTGACGAATTCATTTGATTATTATTCAAAATTTCAAAGAGATAAAAATATTGTGAAAATTCACAATGGCGGCTACAAAATGGCGATTTACGTAAGCCTCTGCGTGCAAAACATGGGGCGACAACTTCAAGCTTGCAGCCTCTTGTATTGTACAGAAATCAAATCTAGTTAGTTATTATTTCTGAAAGATAATACGATTTTCTACGGTTTGCAATAAATTTCAAACAATTCAACTTAAACTCATTGCAAGGTGATCATTTGAACTGAAAAGTTTAATTTTTAGCTACTTTTTTTCATTTCAACCGTGTTCAAAAATTATAAATAATTAATTATTAATGCCAATTTTTAGTTCAAGCCGTACAAAAAATTATAACCTTTCGACCAGTTATTTTATGGTGGGAATCGGATAAATAGTTCAAGCCCAGGGCTTGAAGTTAGATTGAAAAACATGGTTTCGAAAAATCACCATTTTGTAGCCGCCATTTTGAATTTTCACATATTTTTTATCTCTTTGAAATTTTGAATAATTATCGAATTGATTCGTCAAAATCGGAAGTTCGTACGCCTTTTCAATCTCTCACAAAAAAATACAAAGTTTGCCTTATTTTTGTCCAAATCCAGGGGAGGGTCCCCTTAAGAAAAGTTGAATTCGTCAAAAGTAAAATATGTTATGCCAGTTCCTAAATTAAAACTGAATTTTCCTACACTTTTGATTGTTAGTTTTTGTATTCTCCCATGCGCGGAAGTAACAATCTTTGATGAAGTTTGCAGAAGCAGACAATTTCTCATCTCCATGTGAAGCGCCAGGAATGGACAGTCATTTTATTGCTAGAACGAATAGAAATGAAGACAAAGTGTATTGATAGTTCCGTGTAGGGCAACGGCAGGCTTTGAAATTGAAGGATACAAGTTTGAAGACGAGCGGAGGGCATTTGAAGGTAGTATCCGATCAGGCGCATAACCCTTTGCCGTTCTACCCCATGCAGGGTAGGCAAGGAGGGAAATTCCCTTGTCTGGCAAAAGGCTATGCACCGATCGGGCTCTTATACTACCTATTGCTTTTTTCTAGTTCTAGCGATTTGTTGTTTGATAGCAAACATCACACTCGTACACTATTCTGTTAGCAACCGAGGGTTACTAACTGAATCGGAAGTGCTCATACGAGTGAATGAGTTTTCCCATGCTTGACCGTTGCCAACACCACACGCGTTTTTCATTTATTCTGCTCCGTCATTTACATTACGCTCATGTTTTGGTTTTCTACTCTCACTTCTCACTCTACTTATACCAGTCACTTTCTACTTATACCAGTCACAACACTATTTTTTTAAAAAACTTTTCTGAGCGTATTAGTAGAACGATTGTGATTGGGAAACTAGGAGAATTTAAAATTAACTCTTCATTTAATCACTTTTAAAAAATAAAAAATAAAACCTTTAAACACTTTTTTCAAATTTTCGCTAGTAAACGCGAGCAGATTCCTTTTAATTCTACTATGAGCTTATCTTTTGACAGATAGGCCTATTTCGTCTGCTACTTACAGACTTCTTCAGTGTCGAGTGCTCGACTTGAAGGAAACATCACAGTAGGTCTAGTATTTATAGTAGGTTTGTTGGTACCGCGGTATGTGAGTTAGGGGTGGGTAGAGAAGCTCTTGAGTGTGTGCTTATGAACTGTCATGTTGACCAATACTGCAAAACAAGGAGTTCACAAGAAGCGGCGCAGCACTCAGCATTTACTGAATTTCTAACGCCGCTAGGTTTACAACCCAGGTAACCAATAAGCAGTTCCAAAGCGTCTTTATGGCAGCCTTTCAAGCATTTAAGTCGCCTTAAATGCAACATAAATGCCACTTTTGGCCCAATATACGGCTGCTTTACGGCAATGCTATGATAATGCTTCATTAATGCTATTTTGCATTCGAAATGCTTATTACAGGCTACAAGCATTTATATAGCATATGAAATGCAGCTTTACAACAGATAGCATTCAAAATGCTTATATAATGATAATATAATGCTGGTAGCATCTAAAATGCAGATTAAGGGTTGATTTAATGCATGTGCTAATGCTTATTGGTTACCTGGGAAAAGATCGGCTTTACACTTCACCATCACCGGTCCTCACGTCCGCCTACCAGATGCGTCCATTCGAACCATTGATCACTACCTGCTGCCTGGTCTCCAGGACTTCCAGTTCTTACCTTCGATTGCGAATACCCAGTTGACTTCTTCGAGCGGCTTCTGTTCGTTGAACTATTTTGACCTTTGGTTGATCGTCGGAACGTAATTCTAGCTCAATCTATCATAGACGTTTCGCCTTCGATCCTTCATCCACCTAATAATCTGCACCCAACATCGTCAGTTTCCTTCGAGTCTTACGACAAGTAAGTCATCGGACGCGTGTTGGTCTTATCCGTTGTTTCTGTCAGTGTTGTCACTAGAATCTCGTCTGTCAATCGTTGAGCGCGTTAATCATTTCTTCCACTGACCGTATCATTCACGTGAAGGGTCCCGGAGGTGGTAGCCGAACTTTTGGGACCTTCGCACACTTTTCGTTGAATTGGAAGTAGAACATGTTTTTGTGACTGCGAAGGACATGTGTTGACTTTACACTAGATGCACTTGCTCACAACTTGTTATTTCGTGGGACGTATTTTTAGGAGGAATCTGTAACCGCTGTCTCATCTCGTTGAAAACGGTCTCCAAATAGGCATGTCCAAAATAATTTGTGTTCATTCGTGGAACTGTGAGAAAATTATCTAATACTTCTTTTCGAAGAAGTTCTTTTTGAAATTAACCAGCCACCTTCCATACGCAGGACGCCTTCGTCGCCAGTACCAATGAACTCTTATAAGTTGAGCTGTTCTTCTAGATGTACTCTACGCCCGAATAAAAAAATCTCATAGATTTACAATTGAATGTATTGTAACCATACAATAGAATCTATAGTATGTACAATTAATCTTATTGTTCACAACTATAAGATGACAATAGGAGTTATTGTTACCACAATAGAATCTAATGTAAACTGAGACATCGACAATAGAAAAGGGGGGTCGTTATGTATCTTAACTATAGGAAAAATCATTATTTTCAGAACAAATTGGAACCAATAACTATTAATTGTATTGTTTCACAATTGTTGAAAATCCAAGCAAATGGAGTGAATTGTAGATCTATTGTAATGACAATATCCGTTGTTCCTTTATCTGATTCATGAACAATAAGATTCAGGGTCGGAAATAGATTTTTATGTGATTTTATATTAATGTATTGTAATTGTATGGTTATTTTAATCCGGGCGGGTTCACATGTTTTTCGAGAAAATACTCATTTCATCCTAAGAACTGTTCCACTGTGCCTGTTGCCTATTGATTATTTCCAGCTGTCAAAGTTCTTCCTGATAGAGGGCTATAACCGACGCCTAACTCGCCGATGTCTCTTGAATCAGCTGCCGCTATTTCGTCGCACTCCGTGTGGTCACTATCAGCTCTCCTACCATCTTCCGTTGACAGTTGGTGATGAAGTGCACTACATTGATAGTTACCCTCAACAAAAAACCAGCGAAAAATCGGGTCTGACCACACCGTGGAACAATACTCTTGCTTCTTCATCAGTCTCATCGATTACAATCTGTGGCGTCGGCCACTATCTTGCGGATGGCAGAGAAACTTTGGTCCGTTGAACCACTTACCTTTGCTTTGCAGCGTTGGGCCTTGCCCCCACTTCGTCAACACGTCTACAACGTTGAGTTTGGTCAAAATCCACCTACAGTGCGCTACCTTCGTCAGGTTTTGAATCTCGCAGACCCGAAATGCAACAAATTGCTTATGGTGCTGTTAGGAGTGCATCCAGCTGCACACGGCACGAGAATTTGTCCAGGAAATGGCTTGACTTATTTGGTATGAGCGCATCGCTACCATCGTCTAATTCAATCCAGCTCCCAGCACAGCACCCTTCAGATTCAGATGAGGAATCAACAGCCGTTTTTTTGGCGCCATCTTAGCCCGAGACATTGGTGGTTCGTTTTTGTTCCACTCCTAGCCTTCCTGGCTGCTGTAAAACCGTGTATCGAAAGATTTAAGAACGTTATGGACAGTGCGTGTTGGAAAACCAAGCTTCTTTGCAAGTTTACTTACGGACAGATCCGGATTTTTATTGTGACCATACAATTGCTTTTCGCGTTTGCTTTTCTGTCGATGCCATCTTCGATCTAAAAGCTTGTACTGTAAACAAAAAAAGATTTGACACAATGTACAGAATGGGAACTTCCATTAATCATGTGACCACGTTTTCCCAAACCCCGCTCCCCCTTACTGCGTGACATTATTATTGGACCTTCCCTATACGCTCATCGGTCTGCGAAATATTTCACGCGTTGATGAAACATTTCCAGCGATATGCGTATTTAGGGGTGTCCAGATTTTGTCGCGAACAAGCCTTACATAATAATTCATAGGTTGCTTGATTTTATAGATACTTGTCTCTAATACACCTCCTTAACCCGTTGGCGTTTCGATTCTCATTGAATTAGACCGAACCGAGCGAGCTCTTCGATCCGAATGTCACTACGTGCATAAGGTACACGATCGGTGGATCTTCTGGGTTTTCCTGAACGTTCCTTCTGCTTGCCCTTAGCACGGATCTTCAACTAATGAAAGATATCCTTCAAGACTCTACCGAACGCAATCCGTCATTGGCAAACGTCGCAGAGAAACTTGATGAGCGAAAAAGGCATGTCTGGTCCTTTCGGCAGCTGTGAATTCTAGGGACTCCTTGCGCCGTCACTGCAGCATGTCAGACGAGACGAACATTTTCGGGCCCTGACGGATTCTTGAAATTAATCGAAAGTCTATTTGTTGACATTTTCCGTCGTTTCTTAGGTGCTTCATCCTCTGCAAGGCCACTGAAAAGCTTTCTGGAAATCGTAGATCATCTGTCTTCCACAGCAATCCAGTTGTGGAACGATCACCGACACGTTTTGTGGTGTGCTTCAGTATTTTCCGGGCGTGGACTTTTCTGCTGTTTCTTTTGAAATTATCAGCTCCGGCTTTTCCAGTGCAAAGTGACCTTTTAGCTACTCGTGATGTGATGTTTTGAGGATATCCGAGAATATTTCCAGTCGCCCTGGACCGCAGACAGTCCACCCAAGGTTGGGGCACACAGCAATTGGTTCCCTTGGTACACTCACTTGTGCCTTTATTGGAGCAAATGAATGAATGTTGTTTGCCTAGATTAGAAATTGTGGTTGCCCCTCATAGGACTCGATTGGTAGTCCTCGCACTGTTCGGCAAGCTCATCGTTTTCCAATTTCTGATGCAGCAGCATCAGATTTCCAACTGTGTGGACAGTCTTGCCGTTAGCACTAAATCTCCGGGACTACTCTACTCTAGAGACACTGGACGGGCATGGTTAACTGTTCTTGAACTCCGACCTGCCCAGGCGATCGGCAATCCCTTTCTCGGCTCCTGGTAGCTTTATCAGCAGCTGATTGACAAGTTGTTGTCTTAAGTAAATAGTGTCCTAAATATTAGTGTGCAAATGTTGATTTAATCTCTTCGCTTGCGATTGTTTGTTCCATTGGTGAAGAGAAACTCTGCGTGGAACTTACTGTTGCTAAGTGAGTAAAGTAATTTTTGGCATATAAAGGGCGTCCACAGATAAATTGCATAACTTTCAATAAGCTGTAACACTTCCCGCTTTGGTTGAATTCAACGAAATATTGGGTGAAATTACCTCAGCGTGTATTGTTTACACTGTGTGAGTTTCATTGTGAAATGTGACGTAGTTTCGAAAATGGAGTCGAAGGAACAGCAAGTGCGCGAGAACATTTTGCACACGCACCTCGACAACCCACTTCTTTCGCACCAAGCCCTCGGAAAGATGTTGAAAATTCACCAGTCTACAGTGTTTCGTGTCATAAAACGTTTAGGAAAACGTTTAACTGTCGATTGGAAGAAGGTGAGTGATAGAAAAAGTGTTCCGTATTGTGTGAAGGATCACAAGCGAGTGGTTGCTGCCTTTAAATGCAAACCCAACTGTTCAGTTTGGGATGTCGCGAAAAAGCTGCACTTAACCAAAAGTTTCGTGCAGAAAGCCAAGAATCGAGCCGATCCGTTCACTCAAAGTTTAGAAACCTCCAGAATAGGACAGCTAAAACACATGCGTGTGAGCTGAACACACAAATGTTGACGAAACCACACTGCTCCATCATAGAAGATGAAACACACGTAAAAGCGGACTTACTTAAAACTCCCGACAACCAGCATGTGACTGCGGAAGACAAGTTCGATGTTCCAGAGCAGTCTTCTAGGTGCAGCCAAGCGCAGATGTTTGATGAGGTATACACTCTCAAATGAACACTCTCTTGAAGTGCGCACATGCACTCATCAAAATGAACATGAACACGAGCGTAAGCTTCGTGCTCATGTTTTGTGCCATGTTCGCAGCGCCGCTCGCAGCCGCGCTCAAAACATCTATGTTTGCGCATGGATCAGCTTCATATCAGAAAGATTGTTTTTATTTCCTTTTGCTCCTTACGGCGTTCAATACACTCAAACTGTTTTCGGTCGGACAGGGATTTAATCAGAAGTCGCCCGGTTTTCAATCACCCTATAGAGGTTTGATAGATGTGTGCTTAAATTGTTTATTCGCGAATATTAGATCTTCTCTATCGGAATATCGATCCAAACGAAAAAAAAACAATGAAGATAAAATACTTTTGAGTCTGAAAATCGGTTCTTGATATTTCGTATATTTCCTCTGGTTCCATGAATAGAATCTTGCAGAGCTCGGAAATATTTGGTAGGTTTGTGTCTTATCGAAAACAATAAGACCTATAAAATTTTATATCGTCAGTAGGGTGACCATTCCCGGGATGGAGTGGCTCAGAAAATCACGATTTCTAAAAATGTTATTATTTTTTTTGAAAATTTATAACTTTTGGCCCTTATGACCAATTTTTAAGATTGACTATTCAAATTAATGCTTACTTCTTCTGTTTACTTTACGAAAAATACGATTTTATTCGTAGTAGAAGAAAACTATGAGAAAGATGAAAAATCGAAGTGTGCTTTGACCACGAGTGGACGGGTTTTCATTTCAGTTGTCAATTATTGAAGTTTTTCCGTCTAATATTTTTTGAATAGTTTGTTGTAATGACATAGTGATTCAAATAATAAATTGGAGTTGATAGTGGATATCGAATAACCAGTTCAACTGAGATGATGCTGATGCGATTCCCTACAATGAAGATGAAGGTGTAAAAGGTGTGTCAAACAAAAGGCTCAGATTCAATATTCAAGGAAAAAATCTAGCAACAGAATAAACTATGCCCAGAAGTTAGCAGCTATTGGTGAGCTCGTGCCATTTTATTTAATAGTATCATGTTTCATAGAAAACCAACTGTAACTTTCGGGCATGCTCTCTCTATATGTCTCGCAGAGATGTGAACTTAATTGTGTAGTTCAGGTAGTTTATTAACAGACCCGGTTTTCTCGTTTTTTTTGTGTAGAGAACATACGATGATAAAGGAACAATTATCTTTCATCAAGCTTGGTTTATTGTGACTGAAACCTTTGCAACCTGGCCTCCCAACAATATTTCCTGTTTCCAGTAGTTTATTCACTGTCGGTGTCGTCTTACGCATTCTACCATCAGATCGTCATTAGCACAACCCGAAATTGATTCATCAGGACACTTTTTCTCTCCTCTGCGGTTGTCTTTTCTCCAGACCTCATTATTCGATAACCGTCTCTTGGTAAAAAAAAAACCCCTGACGTGTAGCCACCTCTTCCAGGATTAACTCGATGAGTGTCTTGAAGGCTGAGTTCTTAATCTAAACGTTCTTCTTCAGCTCGGAGAGTATCTCTCGTTTTTAAGTGCGCCGGGTTTTTTTAGACGGGAGGGAAAATCTGCAATCAGACATCTGAAGAACTCAGGGTGTGGGGATAAGGGTGCGAACTCCTCGACCCACTAAAAACCCACCCGTGCCTTAAGCCGTGGACCCTCCCTGGAACCACCTTCGGTATTACTTCGGGGAGGGGGCTATTGTGCTTGTTAAGCACCCACTATGTCTAACTACTTAGGGGTTTTGTAGTTAGGTGGTCCCTGCGACCTGCCTTTGGTCGTTTCGTCATTTTTGTTGGAGATCGAAGACGATCACGCGTCTATTTCTATTTGTTTCACCTCGCGGTTTTGGTGGTCCCTTTTTGGTGTTATTAGTAATTCTACGGAGCGCAGTTCCTCGGCTTGTCATGCCGCGGGAGCTCAGTGCGGATTATTCGTCAATACACGAGGCTGGGAGTCGGTTCCGTCGAGGAAGTGTCACAACAAGTAGTTTTTCCTCCAGCTGCAGAAGATCGTGTGCCTGGTGGCCACATTGATCATTTTACTATTCACATTAGGGTCGTAGTTGCGGCGCGCTTTGGGATCATCGTTGCCTTGGGTCCATCCTAATAACATGGAAGGACATTACGGGAAATAGAGCCAACATACATTTATTATCTTTTTTATGTTGTTATATGATAGTATAAAATTGAATATGCAATATTATTGTACACTTCTAGTGTTGCAAAGCCTTGTCAACTAATCGCTGGTGTTTTATGTAAGGTTTAAGTACTTGAATTAAGAGTGGTAACTTGGAGTTATATACTCTTATACGTCAATAAAATGAAATAAAATGCAGTATTAAAGTAACGCAATGTTGTTGCAGCAATCCAAGAAATCAGATACGTATCCTTTCATCACCCGTTCTTCTACTTTCAGACATTCTTCTCTTTTCAGAGAGCGAGTAATGGCGCTATAACCATAAGCCATATAGGGCTAGGACTTTAGTTAATGCTTAGGTCCCAACCGTTTGAAGAGAAATGGAGCATCACTTAACTTTTTTAGATTAGATGCTCCCAACGACCATTTTTTAAATATTTTTTTTTTTTTTTTGTTCTGTGCACCAAACAGGGCTTTCTGTTCAACTATTCTCTCCGACTATTCATTTCCCTTTTCCTTTGATATTTACTGAAGACTACGTGGGTTCCCCGTGTCTTCTTAAGGTAGATACCAAATCCTCCCTATCTCCAACGGTTGCATGGACGTGGCCAGGTGAGCGATCGAGGAGTGTCTTCGTGGAGATTATTGTGTGAAGAAACGTATCAATTATTTGATCCGTTTTATGGTGACATGCAATGTCTTCAACGAATTATTCCTCATCGTAGCTCCATCCACGAGGTGTGCAAACGTCAATGCTAATGCTAATGCTAATGCTAAAGTAGAAGAAAACTATGAGAAAGATCTCTGAATAAATAAATGTGTAAAATAGTCGGTACATGCCAAAAATCAACCCAACAGATAATTGGGAGAGGATCAAATCGCAATAAATTACTTTCCACTCCTAGAGCCTCTCATAGAGATGAGAATTTTTTTGCTTCTGAAAAATTTCATCTCATAAATACTATTCAATAAATGATAAAATTAAGAAAAACTAATCACTGCCAACAACTTTTCAAATTTTAAAACGATTTTAAATCTAGAATTGGAATCTTTCACATTTTTCCTTTTGCAAAATGACAAAAATATACATGGCAGCACAGAAATAACAGTTGAACATATTTGGTAATATCTACATATGGAGAATATTTTGAATAAAGTGTCAGATTCTTTAGTTCAAACCGATATTTTTAGCTTATAATGATGATTCAAATATCGTTTGAAATATAATTCAAATAGTTTTCATTTGCCATTTAGATGAAGAGATTTCATTTGGATAAAAAAAGATGTAAAACTGATGAACAAAACTTAAATTATAGCTTCATTTGTATGTTGCTTGCACTTGTTTCAAAAAACTTTCAAAGTAAAATATTTAGACCTGATGACCTGATGATTTTCTTTTTGGGACTTCGCAATTTTCATTCTACCCAAAACAGTATGCATAGAAATGCTTTCATATGCCTATGAAATAAACCTTGTAAACCTGTTTTATCTAATATTTTACACCAATTCGTAAAATTATTCAATTTCATAATATTGTGTGTTAAATTGTTATTATAACACTTTATTGTTACTTGAGCTTATTTGTCTTGGATAGTATTTTATCTACTAAGAAAACTGTGGCAGACATCAAGGAATCTTTTTTTCACGTTTGATGATCATGAAAAAGTGTTCAAGTGTAAGATTGAGGGAAATTTTATTGTACACTCTTTCGAAAGCATTTGGTAACCCTAAACACGGCCGTTTGGTTTAAATGATGATATGACCTCGAGTGCTTTTAGTTTCTCCCAATAAACAGGAGCTCACTCGGCATCGGTACATGGTCGTTTCGGAGCATGTTCCGTATGTTCGATCTTAATGCGCTTTCGAAATTTGCGTATACGGTTGGCAACACTTATTCTCACTTTCAGACTGTTTCTCAAAACATATTTCTTCCTGTAAGTAAAACTTTATCCAACACGAATCGTTAACACATCAGAATAACTGTTCATAGCAGTACGTATTGAAATATGCAGAGAATGTTACTACGGGATATCATGTTCGAAAATTAAAACATTGTCCGTGATAGGAAATTTTTTAATCATTACCGGAACGCAACATTCCTTAAAATTTTCCCACGCCGATTTATGAATATGTACGCGAAATATATTCATCTCTTATTAATAACAGCTTGAATACTTGTGTAAATAAAATGGCAGTCGTAAAAATCTCTTGTTTATAAGAGCAAAAAACTCAAAAATAAATCAATCAAGAACTGATCGAGATATTAGTGTCCGGTGTTTCAATTTTTCGTAACGGTAGCCATTTGTAAACTGTACACAATGGTCAAGGTATGCAACGAAGAGAAGATTAAAATTGTTTTAGCCACCGCAGGCTGCCAATTGGTAAAAACATGGAAAGTAATGTTAGACAAATTCAAATCAAACAAACTTTCTCAAAATTGAATCGGTCATTTGAGGTCTGCATTTGAATTAAAACCTTCTCGGTCCTGTTAGGTCTAAATTAAGCCTGCAAAACAACATTATAAGACGTCACCCTTTATTTTCGTTATTTTCAATAGTTTAAAATTGTTGGTGGATAATGTTTGATTGTTGAATTGATACGCGAGAAATATCCTACCGATTGGTGTAAACATCTCGAAAATCTATCTAGCATTTATTAAGTTATAAGCGTTTAATTGGTAACGATATTTCGTGACGGTCGCTAATTTTTAGATTTTCAATTGTCACCCTACCCTTGCCGTAAGACGTAGTCTACGTCAGAACACAGTAAGCCTTTGCCTCCGCCCGTCGGTGATCGAGCAGAGGCACCAACAACTACGCTTGAACTCGAGTTTTACGCCTGATGTTCAAACTCAAGTTTTGCACTTGAGCTCGAATCTGAGTGCGAACACCGCGTTCATCTGCTGCTCTCATGTTTGATGTGCTCAATAAACATAAACACGAGCAGGAGAGCGCGTATTGGATGAACGCGCACTGGTGAGAGCCAAGCTCAAGCTCAGCGCCGCTCGTGTGTTCGTGAAGACTGTTCCAGAGTCTCTCAGGAAACAGCAAGTGTCAAAGCTCTCCAAGAATTTCATGATTTGGCGGGGGATTTGTTCGTGTGGTAAACGGAGCAAGCCTTTCGTGACAACTTCAACTGTAACTGGTCAAGTATACATGAATGAATGCCTGAAAAAACGACTGCTCCCGTTTCTCAACACAACACAACGTTCCTACAATTTTTTGGCTGGACCTAGCCTCTTGTCGAATGGTGTCCATTTCGTGCCGATGGATCTTAATCCCCCAAACTCTCCAGAGTTGCGGCCAATTGAAAAATATTGGGCTATAATGACGCACGAACTTCGTAAGCATCCTAAAGTTGTCACTACAGAAAAGGGAATGTTGAAGTCATGGTTGAAAGCGGAAAAAATGTCGGATCAAGCGTTGTACAAAATCTTTTGCTAGGTATAAAGAAGGTATTTGCTAGGTATTTGGGGTTTGGTAAAGAAATACAGTGAAATAAAAATACCGAAACCAAGATTATACATTGTACTTTATTCCCGAAATATTTCACGACAATCGGTTGAGAGAATTGTTTTTGAGGCCGAGTTGATGCAATTTAACTGTGAACACCCTTTAGTTGACACAAATAAGTTTATCAGTTCCCAACAAACATCAGCGTTGAATAACCGCTTGTTCATACAAATTTGGAGAAGTTTTCAAGCATTCTAGAAGACAAAGCTGAACAATCTTTCCAAATGTTTAGTAATTCAGTGACTGTTTGTTGGACTTTCTGCTAGAAGTAGCAAATTCGGCTTTAGGACTTTTTGACCACCTCCACCTTTTCCTTTTGAAAATAACTGGAAAACCAGCCATTGATATAGGGTAGGGAACGGCTTAATCAGGGGCCCTACTTTAATAAGTTGTTGAGAAATAGGTCTAAAACTCCTACATTTTCTAAATTCTAAATCTCAAAAACCAAGTTTTTGAGGTGTTGATGGTCCAAATCATTCCAGGCCTTTTCCAACGCTGAAAAATAAGTCTGTTTGTTGGTTACTCCAGTTTTCTCGACCTTATTGTCCAAGATTGCCCATAGATTCTCTATCGGGTTTAAATCAGGGCTCTGAGGCAGCCATTCCAAAGGTTTAATGCGGTTAGAACGGAAGAAACCAAGTGTTTTCTTTGCCGTGTGCTTTGGGTCGTTATCTTGTTGGAAGGTGTAATTGCTTTCCAACCCCATCTTTAGCAACGACTCCTCGAGATTTTCGCACAAAATATCAATATACCCATCTGCAGTCATAATACCATGAACTAAGGCCAGATTTCCAATGCCAAACCACGAAAAACAACCCCACACCATAATGTTGCCTCCACCGTGTTTCATCGATGGTTGGAGATGTCTGTCCTGCAGTCCCTCATGGCTCTTCCGCCACACTCTAAGACGTCGTTTTTGTTGAATAACTCGAACTTTGATTCATCAGACCATACAATGTGCTTCCAGGAATTCTATCGGCTTATTTATGTGATTTCTTGCAAATGCTAATCGTTTTTTCTTATTTACCACGCTGATAAACGGTCTCTTCCTTGCAAAATGGCTCCGCATTCCATGTTCAGCAATCCGTCGCCGAATTGTTCGATCCGAAATCGGTAGATCCAGCTTCTCTTTCACTTCTCGGATCGTAATGGATGGTTTCTTTTTGATTTCGCGGATTATCCGTGCATCGGCTCGTGAGTCAGACTTCCGCTTACGCCCTTTTCCGGCCCGATCAGCAACGCTTCCATGCATTTGTTGCTTCAAAAATATGTTCTGAACAGACTTACTCCATATTTTTCAGCGATTTTCCGCTGAGACTGGTTATTGTTGCAGTCACGGACGATTAAATTACGAACTTGCAACGAGATTTTCTTTCCTCCCATGTTTTTTAATTTTTACTTGAAAACAACACGTAGACTTTTCAGGTTTTTGTAGAGATTTATAATGCATGTAAACATAGAAATGTCAACGCATTCAAAAATGAGGGGTACGCCAATGGGATACAGCGTGCAAAATATTTACTAACGGTGGATTTTTATTTTTGTCCTACCTGAATTCGTTGATTTTAATCGTATTTATTAGTAATTCACTGAATTTGAGTTAAGTGCCGAAAAAAACAACCCAATTTAAAGAAATAATAGTTGAAGAAAGGAATCACCAATAATAGGAAAGGATTTGCCGCGAAGAAAAAAGTTAGAGCTATTTAACTTTTACATGACGTGGTGGATTTTTAAATATGCCGGTCACTGTATAGGGCTAATGATTCGATGTATAAATCATAATTGATTACCATTTTATTACTGTCATTTTGAAAATTTAAAATACGTCTTTTAGAAAACCACCAGTTTCTTACCTGCTAAAAAAGTTCACTAAAATTTTGCCTTTGTGTATTTTGCATTTAATCGCGTGTACCGGAGATGATCGTCTCTCTCACAGCTAGGCTTGTTGCCAGAATGTGATGTTTTTTTTTTTTTTTTATCAGTTCGTTTATTTGTTAGGCTCAGGCGTGTGTAACACTTTACGGAGCCGATTTTCAATATTTTTGTACAAAACATTTTACTTTTTGTTATTAGTAAAAGAGGGATGCCAATTACTCGTGGCTAGCTCGAGGTTAATGGGTCACATAATCGTTTGGAAAGGGCTAGGTAGGTAACTTATTTAAGCCATTATTTGCTGCTTTTGGTTGCGACATCTACCAAATCCTCGATCCCTGTAGTCCCTTTCAGGAACTAAGCCGCAGATGGGTGACCACAGTATGCTGGGCAGGTACAAGTAGCACGGAAACAAAAGGATAGTATAACTGGGACACAATGGTAGGGATTTTACTAGAGTGGAAGGACGGAGGGTGATGACGTTACACTCTTAGATCAGACAAACAAAGGAATTCGTAAATCGCTTGCATGTAGGGAAGATCACGCATTCCCAAAACATCTCTTATCTCGCGGAAGGGTTGTCTACCTCGGGCCACTAGGGTATCCAATAGTCGTTCTCTGGAGGCATAATTATCCGGGCAATACCAAACTGCGTGAGCGATGTCATCATAACCGGTTCCGCACCCACATAAATTGCTATCGACGAGGTTAATTCTGTAGAGATGTGCGTCTAGCGAGTAGTGGTTGGACACAAGTCTTGAAATCATACGAATGAAACCGCGACTTACATCCAGACCTTTGTTTGAACCACGATCTCGACGAAACATTTGGAATAATGGAATGTAACCACCGCCCAAGAGAATTACTTGTCCAATCGTTTTGCCAACTTTGAAGAGAACTCTGACGTACTAATGGGAAAAATTCATCATGTGAAATTCTTCTTTCAAAAATCTCGCCTTCTTGTGCGCCCACCTTTGCTAGAGAGTCCGCCATCTCATTGCCTGGAATTGAGCAATGTGAGGGGACCCATACAAAGGTAATCTTAAATGATCTTTCGACCAACACACACATCTGCTCCCTTATTTGTGCAAGGAAGTAAGATGAGTGCCTCACTGTTTTCATCGACTGCAGGGCCTCAATAGAACTGAGACTATCTGAGAAGATGAAATAATGGTCTATGGGCATACCGGAAATTATCCCCAATGCGAAATTGATTGCTGCCAGCTCAGCAACATATACGGAACAAGGTTCCTGAAGTTTCCGGAAGGCAGAGGAGTATTCATTGTGAACACCGAAACCAGTGGATCCATCAATGCGCGACCCATCAGTGAAAAATCTACTATTGCAATTGACATGTTGGTACTTCTGAACAAAAATATGGGGAATTAAAATAGGCCGAAGTTGATCTGGAACTCCTTGAATGGCCTGTTTCATGGAGAGATCATAATCAATGGAGGAACTGTGATAAGGGAAGCGTACACTAGGAGAACTATAGCATGGAAGACTAATAATGGATGACATATAGTTAATATAGATTCGCAAAAATCTAGACTGGGAACTCAATTCGAGCATTTCTTCGAAGTTTTCAATCACAAGGTTGTTACTGATACCACACTTGATCAGTATTCTAGATGAGAGCTCCCAGAAGCGGTTCTGTAAGGGTTTTACTCCTGCCAGAACCTCCAGGCTCATATTATGCGTTGAATGCATACAGCCAAGGGCAATACGTAAACAACGATATTGAACGCGTTCCAATTTAATGAGGTGGCTGTTTCTTGCCGAGAGGAAGCAAAAAGAGCCATATTCGAGAACTGAAAGAATAGTTGTTTTGTAGAGTTTAATAAGGTCTTCCGGGTGAGCACCCCACAATGTTCCGGAAATTGATCTTAGGAAATTGATCCTTGGTTGACATTTCTGTTTTAAATACGCAATGTGAGTACTCCAAGTGCATTTTGAATCAAACATGACTCCAAGGTATTTGAAGGTCAAAGATTGGGTAATGTCTCTATCCAACAGCTTGAGACGCAGTTGGGCTGGGAACCGCTTTCTAGTAAACACTACCAATTCGGTTTTTGCGGTGAAAACTCGATCCCCAAATTTCTGGCCCAGATGGACAGATTATTTAGGGAATTTTGCAATGGTCTTTGCAAGACTTCCGCACGCGGACCTCTTAAGGAGATCACAGCATCGTCTGCAAGTTGTCTTAGCGTGCATCTATTTTCCAAGCAGTTATCAATATCTTTAACATAAAAATTATAAAGTAAGGGACTTAAACATGAGCCTTGGGGTAAGCCCATGTAGCTAATTCTGGAAGTTGTCAGTTGACCTAGATTGAAGGTCATTTGTTTTTCTGACAGTAAATTATACAAAAATTATTTAAAATTCCTGGTAAACCATTACTGTGCAGGCTATCTGCCAGTATATCTATGGAAACTGGAATCAAATGCGCCCTTAATATCCAGAAACACTGAAGCCAATTGCTCCTTGTGTGCAAAGGCCAGTTGTATATCAGATGAAAGCAACGCTAAACAATCGTTTGTTCCTTTGCTCTTTCGGAAACCAAATTGCGTATTTGATAGCAGGTTGTTTGATTCAACCCAACGGTCAAGTCGTGATAGGATCATTTTTTCTAACAATTTCCTTAAACATGATAGCATAGAGATCGGACGGTAAGAATTGTAATCAGACGCTGGTTTCCCAGGCTTTTGAATAGCTATTACTTTAACCTGTCTCCATTCAGGTGGAACCATGTTTAATTCCAAGAGAGTGTTGTACAGGTTAAGTAATCGTCTTTTAGCGATATCGGGGAGATTTTTCAGAAGGTTGAATTTAATCATATCGCTTCCCGGAGCAGAATTATTGGATGAAAGAAGAGCCATTGAAAATTCCAACATTGTGAATGGTTCGTCCAGAAAACCGTTACTTCGGGTGGAATCCCGTAAGTTCGGTTTTGTTGGAACAGAGTCTGGACAAACCTTTTAGCGAAGTCGAATATCCACTGCATGGAGTATTCTTCACTCTCATTGGAGGATGAGCGGTTTCGCATGTAACGAGCCTTTCTCCAAAGCGTTGTCATCGAGGTTTCTCTAGATAGTCCTCAACAAACGAACGCCAATAATTGCGTTTCTTTGCTTTGAGTAAGTTTTTAAGCTTTTTTCAAGCTTTAGGTACTTATCAAAAAGCTCACATGTTTCATGTCTACGATAATCTTTAAACGCATCGGATTTCTCAAGATACAACTTAGTGCATTCGTCATCCCATCCAGGGGTGGCGGGTCTTCTTTGAGGGATGCACTTGGAACACGTCGTTTCTGGAGATTCTAATGCACTTTTGTACATCAGTTCGGAAAGAAAACGATACTCTTCTAATGGTGGAAGAGGATCGGTAGAATCAATACCAAGGGTTACCGCCGATGTAAAATGTTGCCAATCAATATGCTTCGTGAGGTCATAAGCAACATGGATTGACTGGTCTGTTTTTTGAAAACTATTTGTGATTGAGATAATAATTGGTAAGTGGTCACTACCATGGGGATCATTGATTACCTTCCACAGACAATCTAATGATAGTGAATTAGAGCACAAAGATATGTCAAGTCGACTCTCCCTGGCAGGAGGTTTTGCTATTCGTGTCGCTTCCCCAGTGTTCAAGATGGTCAAGTTGAAATCGTCGCATAAGTCATAAAAAATACCCGCTCTATTGTCATCGTATTGTTCGCCCCAGCAGTACCGTGGGAGTTCAGATCACCCAGAATAAGAACTGGAGATGGAAGTAATGTAATTGAACTCCAAAGTTGACGGCGGTTTATTGATGTCCTCGGAGGGACATAGACAGAAGCAATGCAAAGATCTTTATTCTTTACATTTATTTGGCAAGCGACGATTTCAATGCCTGAGATTATTGGGAGTGAGATTTTATAGAAGGGGTAGCATTTTTTGATCCCAAAAGGACGCCACCATATGAATCATCTCGGTCCAGGCGAATAATGTTAAAATCGTGGAAGTTTAATTCATCTTCAGAAGAAAGCCATGTTTCACAGAGAGCAAATATATCACAATCAGAATTGTGAATCAAATACTTGAACGAGTCTAATTTAGGTATTAGACTACGACAGTTCCACTGTAATACGGTGATCATATCTTGAACCTCGCTCGACAAATTATTCATCGAAAGATATGAATTCACCAATGAGGGGCCATGATACAGTCAATTGCTTGAAGTAGTTTCCAACTATAGGAATAAGCAGGTCAATAAGTCCTCGGAGCGGTGAAGCATCTGAAAGACCAAGAGCATTTAAAATGTTATCCACAATGTCCCTAAAATTAATCGTACCTCGCTTGGACGGGATATTCTTAGAATTGCGAGCAGACGTAGTACTTTTTTTTGTGTTTTTGACAACCTCTTACGGTTACTGTTATTAGGTAGCGGCGGGGCGGCATAGCTACAGCTAGGAACGGATGCATCAGCTATTACCGGTTTATTCGGTTTTTTAAATGGACCCCGCTACCTCCATTTTTTTGCAAGCTTTTGAGAGTGGCTTTTATTTGTTTCCGGCGCACACCGGGGAACTACTAGGCTTCCTTTTACCGGGGGCGTGTACCTCCGAAATCCACTCTCATCGGCTTCGTCAGAGTCCAGTTCATCGGAAGACAAAATTATAAAAGGATTTTCATTTCTGGGGCTGATGCAGACGATGCAGACGCTCCGTTTTGCGACTTTAACATTTCTGCATACGTCTGCTTGGAGCGTTCTTGAATGAAACGTCTCCACATTACCAGTGCGCTTCTTGTACTCAGGGCAATTCTGCAAATCATGGAGAGGCTCTTTGCCACAGTAAGCACACTTTGTTGCTTCCTGTTGGCAAGCCTCCTCTAGATGCCTTTGGCCGCATTTGCCACAACGGGGCTTGTTGTCGCAAAAAGTAGCCGTATGACCCAACTGTTTGCACTTGGTACAATTAAATACCCTTGGTACAAAAAGGCGCACTGGGAAAAAACATTATCGATTTCAACAAACTTTGGGAGAATTGATCCGGCGAAGGTAACTTGAAACGAGTCCGACGGTGAATACGTCTTTCTTCCATCTACCATTGATGATGCATGCAATTGTTTACATTCTAAGATTTCAATGGTAGACGAAACGGAATTAGGAAGTCGCCCCATACCTTCCATAACGTCTTCACACGTCAGGCTCGCTGCAGAAACCACACCATCTATCTCCACATCTCGAGATGGGATGTAGACGTAGTACTCGGCATTGTAACCTACGTCACTAGCAATATCATTTGCAATTTTATATGTACGTGCAGTAACACGCAGTTTGTTTCAGTTGACCTGATGAAATTCGGTCCCCGGATAACGACGCGTCAAATTTCTTTTTATGCCTAAAAATCTAAGGCTTTCACTTTCTGCCGAAAGTAGACAACCCAGGGAGAAGCAGAAGACGGCTGGTAACAACGCGCCCTAAAAACATCTTTGGGAGGCAAGACGCCCCCCGTAGAATCGTCCATGAAAAAACAAATTCAAGGACAGAAAAAAAATAAGTAAAAAAATATATATATATGAGATGATTTTTTTGAACCACCCTATAAAAAGCGATATTTTTTGAACCACCCTATGCAGAATGATTCACTATACGGGAGAGAGATATACAAAAGACACTAACAGATGAGGGAACAATAACAAAAATGTGCTATTTACTTGCCCTTGCAGCGTGCCGGTGTGGCACTTTCTGCTGTTGCTCGCAGAAAAAGCACCGCTTGCTGACCGGCGGTGGATGGAGCGATGACCTTCTCTGCTGCGATGATGCTTTATGAGGTTACACTTTTTCCCTCGGATGTTTGACGAGGGTACTGGCTGGACAGATCATCCGTCGGACTCGGCCGGGAATGTCTGCTTCCCTAAAGGAACGCTCGGCTGGATATCGGTGGTTCAATCAGAGCACTAATTTCAATCACCGCGTGGTTGATAGCGGGTTGACAAAACAGAGCAAAAAGGTGGTGCGGAGTGCGAAAAAACTGGAACCGAAGCTCTTCAGCGTTCGATGCGGAATGAGAATGTGATGTTGAACATTGGGTTAAATTTATTACATGTATAGATAATCTGAAATCACTATTTATTTCATGTTTCTTCCAGTCATTAGAGGCTGATCTATGCTTATGATTATATTATCCATCATCTGGCACTACCATATGCAATACAAAAATATATTTCGGAGCTGTCCAATAGTACGTAACGATAAATAATGCTTCGCTGTTGAGCGGCAGTTATGGCGTCACTGTTGCTTTTGAGAGAGCACATGTTTCCTCTCTTCTTTGGATATTGCGCACCGGTATCGTAAGCCTGCTGTCTCTTGCATTTGTTTGTTTTTAAACGAAGCATCTCGCTTGTCGTCACAGTCACTTTGGCTAACATTTGCGTGAGAGTAAATGAAATAGGAAATACGCATTGCCAGTCTAAAGATCAACGACAAACGACGAGTTTGTGATCGTAGCAATCCACATGTTTTGGTTGATTGTTTTCGAGAGCGGATGGGTAAAACGAAGGAGCGGGTTGAAGAAATTGACGTTTGCAGCAAATCGTGAATTCTCGAGTACTTTTTCAAACAGACGTATCTGATTTTGTAAACAAAGAGGGGAGGTAAGATTCAAACATAAATTTCTCAAAACTCTCAGCACTCTCATGGAAAGTAGCATCACTATCATGTTAGGGAATTGTTGTTCCTTGTATTAATGGCCCTAGTTTGCGTAAAAGTGCTAAGGGTTTCAAGAATTTTACGGTTGAATCTTACTTCCCCTCTTTGTTTACAAAATCAGATACGTCTATTTGAAAAAGTACTGGTCTTTTTCAGTTTGCCTTTTCACACATGCACAGAATCGCACCTATACAATATCGTTAGTTTATGTACAGATTATGAAGCTGAAGGAAACATTTTTTTGAACGGAAAGCAACCCGCATGCTTTTAAAAAGTCCCTGCAATTGGGAACTTTATTCCATGGCTCTGAAATTTTTTGAATATAATGCTCGTTGCTGAAGGTTTGTTTCGATAGACCGGAAGTGAGCAGAGGGATTAATGTCTAAATATTTGCAGTTCTAATTTAAGATTACAAACAGCTTCATCAAATGTCTTAGGTGCTGAATAAACTGCTTAAAACCCGTTCCGTACTCTAGTTTGACAAACTGTTTTGAGTCAGTGATAATCGAAGGCATACTGAACAAGCATGCTCAATAATAATTTGTTCCGACAAAAAATAGCTTCTTCAGCTTCAAGCTGATGAATAGTGTAAATCCGACGTATGCACGAGAATAGAAATCAACAACATGGAAAATTTTCATGAGTTTAGTTCCAACCACCGAAGAGACAATTCGAAACATAACTACCTGTTAAACTCTTAACTAGTTTCGAGAACATAACAAATAGTTTGTTGGCTAGTTCCACGAATATCGCAGTTTTACTTTCTTTCAGCTTCGTAAAATACTGGAAAACCATGTTGTAGCAAGTTTGGATCCAACAGAGTAATCCACGATATCACAAAAACCGATTTTCAATTTTGAATAAATCTCGCCAGAGACCTTCTTCAAGTCCGATTTATCTCAAACGATCCTACTAAAATGCGGCATATAAGGCTCTCAGTTGATGAGCTTGTTCACGCTCCCATGCGTCGTAATCATAATCCTTTCTATTTCTGGGCTGCTTCCACAGTGTTTAACGATCATTAACGGGTGCTTGTGAACATTAACCATCAGTCCATAATTTGATGTTTCCCATTGTCTCCCTCCCTTTCTTCCATTTTCCCGGTAAGCTAATTTCTTAATCATAAGTGGTAAACCAGTAGCCCAAGATGCCCTCGTCGTCGCCGTCACCAACATCGTCACGATTATGTTAATTATCATCTCATTCAACCTACGCCTCGATTGGGCGATTCTTCGGGCAGATTCACACATTTATTTTGAACGAGAATTTGATGCTAATTGGGACACGAAGGTGTTGGCGAGGTTGATTTATGGCATTCGATAGAATTCGAAAAAACATTCAGATAATCGGAATCAGCCAATTGAAAGTCATTATCATAACTACAACAACTGCCACCCGCTGGAGTCAAAGGGACCGGGACAGTTTGGACAGCCATCTCGCACTTACCGGATTCCACGCGTCGTCGTTGGTCGGTTGCTGGTGGAGCAACCTGGGTGAGCTGTCAAAACTGACAGCGGGCAATTTGTAGACTCCTGGGTTTTTTCCGAAGGTTCCCCGGCGACGGCGCCTAATCTTGATTGCATGCAACAGCTCGCGGTTAAGGCGATACCGGGCAGCCGAAGGGCGTGTTCCACTGCGAGTCCACCCAACTGACTGGCAGCGAGATAATTGAGCAGAGAACGAACCCAAACTCGTAAAAACAATAAACTCCGTTCTGGTGTGGAGTCGCACTGCACTCGGTCGGGGTAGGTACTGGAAATGGGATATTCTATGATTCATCGCGCATTCGGGACGGTCGGTGGGTCGGTCGTGATGCCAAATGTTGAACCTTATCGCGAGGTCCCATACATTGTTGATCGAGATTTGTTCTGTTTTTGCGTTGAACACGGGAAAACATGAACGATCTATTGGGGTCAGGAACCGCGTATCAGAAACGTGCCTTCGGGTGACTAATGCTCGTCTGCGAGGTAATTGCTATTTTCTTAGCTGAATGGAGCCCATTTACCAACCATTCCGAACTCGTTGGCGATGGATGGTTTTATGAATGATGGCAATTAGTAAGGGGATTTGGGACCACCCGACGAATAGAGACAAAAAAAAAAATACCAGCTGGATCTGAAGCCGACCCTGCCGCAAGGGTGTTGGAGTGAAATCAATGGAAATTGTTTTGGCTAGATTAGAGAGGAGCGTAGCTAATCAATTTGGATGGACTGTGGGAACGCACTCTGAAATTGGGGGAATGATTTAAATTTGAAGTAATTCCACGCCAACAGGCGAATCGTTGGCTTGCTTTGATTTGCATGGAGTATTCATCCGGTTTGGAGCGTTTTACACTCAGTGAACTATACTTTCAACATCCATGAGACTGCATTGTGGCATTTTGCCACAGTACGTATTTGAGCAATTTGCCTAATAAGATATGAAGATGTTATGTAAAAAAAAATCACCAGCCTATCAAACCTTAAACGATCCAGTGTCTTGGTCACTCTTCTATAAACGCTTGAAAACCCAGAAACGTGAGACAAAAACCAATCAGAAGGTTGGCTCATGAAATTTTTATTAATTTAAGCATTATAGTCGTTATGTCGTTATGTCGTATGTTTTTAATGGGAAATATCGTCCATAAATAGTTTTACCAATCAAACCTGCTAAACTTTTTAGATCCATTGAATAATGCCAGTGTTTAGCAGCCAGCCAATTTGTATGGGAATATTTGTATGCCCATCTGTAGAAAGCTGAACAAAGTGGGTTATCCGTTTTGTTGGATCGTATACACATATAAAAAGAAACACTTAATTTTCTGCGTTATCTCATGCACATAAAAGGAATGCTAGATTTGGCATAAAATAATGGGATATTTCATGTAAATTTAATCTAGATAACGCCTGAATCCAGCCTGTTGTAAGGAAGATTGCAAAAATAGTTGTATGGCACATGACAGCTTGCAAACAATTTCGTTTTTATGCCTCCTGTGGCTTGGAATTAAACGAGCGGAAAATTTACGCGCTTGTTAATATTAATTATATTTTTCTGTGTAGTTGGATGGAGATTCTTATGATTCTGCGGATTCGCGTTAGTGTCTCTGCTTACGAGTCCGCCCACCGTGATTTGCTCTTTATACAGCGTTGTTGTGAATACAAACCGTGTGAAGTTTTGTACACAAAAACTCTAAGATAAATGCAGAAGTAATTCTTCGAGAAAATCCTAATATTTTGAAGAAATCTAAGAAGAATGTCTTGCAGGAATTCTATAATCCCAAATATTTAATTTCTAAAATCTGTATCCACATAAATCCGGACACCTTCAAATCAATGTAACTTTTGAAATATTGCACGTAGGAATGAAAAAATTCACTGTGGTATATCTTGAAGTCTATGATGAAAAAGACTATGATTGATGTTTGCATTTCTAAACAAAATAGTCAATAGGTCGAAAGTAACATTTGTAAACAATGATCTCTTGCGTATTTTTCTGGGATGTGCTTGCTCCCACAACCAAAATAGCACCAGAAACAGATAGAAGGAGTTATTACCTTCCCATCGGTAGTAGATATAGATGTAAGCAATCTGGCATTTCCAGGAAATTTACGTTTTAAGTCATTGTTTACAATTGTTCCTTTCGACCTTTTGACGATTTTGTCTAGATTTCATGTTTAGTATTCAAGATGGCAATGAAAGAAAAACAAGAGCGCGAGCGAATTTTGTACGGACGTACGGCAAATCCTGACTTGTCAATACGGGACCTTGCAAAAACATTGGATTTGCCTAAATCCACTGTTCACGATGTGCTCAAATCATTTTCGGAACGATTGACGGTGGAGAGGAAACCGAGAAGTGACAAAAACATTGGACGCGCTGATCCTGTCATGGACCGAAAGGTGAAAAGGCTTTGTGCACAAATTACGTAACACATGACGGTGGGGGGGGGGGGGATGGCTTGAGCAACCGTTACTTATTGTGACATATGGGGTAGGGGGGGTTTTAAAATCGTTACGTAACAATATAACCAAATTGCAAAAAAAAATCAAAAGTGAATGACCAATTTGCATCAGTAAAATTCCTGTGCGCCAGTTATAGTACTAGTTAAGAACTATTTTTTTAAAATCTTGGAAAAACCCACTTTCAAAAATAGGAATTTTGGCATTATTGCACCCTTGCATTGATTCGATCAAATGGAATGGAAACAAAAAATTATATATTGTTATTTAAATTAGAACCATTGAAATAATAAGAAGTTTAGTTTGTTCTTCAAAAGATAATGTTATGGAAATTAAAATAAAATAAAAAACTTGTATTTTTTATCTTTTATTTTATAATTACTATACAATCTTACGAAACACATATGTTCATCTTCAAATGATTGATACCAGACTTCTTGTTAAGTGATTAAAAAATTGAACTATTTGAAACTTTTAATTATTATGACCTTCGGCTGACTCGAAATAACCTGCTTTCTTCGATTGCACTTTCTCCAACTTCAGTGAGGTCAGCGAGGTCCGGAAGTGGAAACAAAAATAGGGCACGTCAAAGCAAATTGATGGTTCAACCGCAAATGGTTATTTTTTGTAAGATTGATATAATATTGACTATCCATGGTTTTTTTTTTTCTTTTTATTCACCCAATAATACATATAAAACTTCTTTTTGTGATGCTATTAATAATTTTAGAACATTTGAGTTATTTTGTTGAACTAATATTTGGAAAATAGGGGGAGGGGTCCGTGAGCGTTACGTCATTAAAGGGGGGGGGGGTCTGGTCACGTGTTACTTATTGTTACATAGGGGGGAGAGGGGGTCCAAAAACACGTATTATTGCCTTACGTAATTTGTGCACAAAGCCAACGGATATTAACGAAAAACCCAAATCTCTCCATTCGAACGGTGGTTCGTAAAATAGGGATGTCACCTGGTTTTGTTCAAAAATCAAAACAACGTTTGAGACTTAAGTCGTATGAAGTAAAAACAGTTCCAAATCACAACGACAAACAGAACTTGGCAGCAAAATAACGGGTTTTCATGCGTTGTTATGGACGATGAAACTTATGTCCTGGAGGATTTCAAGTCCAGAAATGCCACAGCTGAGCATTTCAGAACGAAAAGGCATCGAAATTTCCCAAAAAATACCTTGCGTGGCAAAAAGAGTAAATCTTTCGTCACTACAGGCACAATCAAAAAGGCGATCTAGGAGGAAAGAGTGTCTGCAGAAGCGATTGCTACCTTTCATCAAAAGTCACAAAGAAAAACCTTTGTTCTGGCCCGATTTGGCATCATGCCACTATGCTAAAACTGTGATGGAGTGGTACCAAACAAATCAAGTGAACATTGTACCAAAAACCTCAAACCCGCCAAATTTGCCCAGAGCTACGACCAATCGAGAGATATTGGGTTCTGATGAAGCGGAAGCTTTCTGGAAAGAAGCAAGGAATCAAAGACATCAAACACTTCCAGCAAATTTGGACAAAGACGGCTTCTACGATTTCTGAAGGGTCTGTACAAACCCTAATGGATGGAGTTAAGCACAAAGTTCAAAAACTTTATGCAAATACCGAATAACTATGTTTTGTCTTCACAAATTAATAAAAACATCCCAATCTGAAATAAACAACTACGACGGAAATATAATGCGAAATTTTTATTCATGTTTTGAGGTGTCCGGATTATTGAGGACACAGACCCTAATACTAAAATTACAAAGGTGTTTTGTAGAATTATTCTTACTATTGTAGAGTTCTTACATATAGTTCTCCAGAAAATATCCAGAAATTTCTTCAAATATTCCACTGGAGAAGTGTTTGTCTCAATGTTGCTTCAGAAAAAATCTTTCGGCAGAATTTCCTACAGGGATTTCTACAAAAACACTGTTCTTTCAATCTAGAAGAATGTACACGCATTTACGCAGAGGAATTTTTGGAAGTTTGAATAAGATTCTCGATGGTTATTTTTGCTTTTCGAAGAGTAGTTATTTCAAAGGTGGTTTTTTGTTATCTTTAGTATAATCTTACTGGGCGAAAACCTAAACAGCCGATTCAAAATATTGGACGCAAATTTGGACGCATTCAAGTGACCATACAAATATACACGGTTGATCAAAACGTCAAACAAAGGGATATTTATTCAGCTTTCAAACGATATATAACAAGTTATAGCATTTCACCGTTTCGAACGAACTGTCGTTCTTTACTTGTGATCGATGCCATCATGATCTGCTCAGTCGCTGGTGGCACTGTACCGGTGAACTTAATCCACTTTTAACACGAAGTTTTCGCTTGACAATTGCCCAATATTTTCCGATGGGTCTGAACTCAGGGCAATTCGGAGGATTGTGTTGCCGAATGAAGGGTAAAATCCGCTTTTTCAGACACTCTTCAATGTAAACTTCCGACGTCATTGTGTGAGATGTGATGAAAACCTTGGTTTTAAGACCACTATTTCAGATCCCTTGCCAAATAATTAGTTTCCGAGCAAACTTATCAGCAAAAATAAATTCATACCTGGGGGGGACATCCTCATGACAAGTTGCCAGGTAAAATTTTCGTCTGGGGATTTGTTTATAATCCATTTTGACCAAGGGGGGAGACAACTTAATCTTGCATTAATTTTAATGCCAATTCTATGAGTATTAGTGAAAATAATAAAATAAGAATATCATTATACGGTATTATGATATCAAAAACTGTCAATACAATGCTATAATTTTATTAACAGTGTATAGTTATCGCGCATGGATTGCTTTTTTTTTTAATTTGTTGACGTACGGCGGAGTCGTCACCTGGTGACAAGTCAATGTCGTTCAGCTTGGGTCTGGCACATCGAGCAGTTTACTTGTGCTGGAAGCAAAAATATTGTAAACATTGCTGAGCACGTGGGTGATGACGTCAAACTACCATAACATTCCATACTGTGAGCTGATAGTTTAACATCACCATAATCAGCTGTTCCGTGTAAAAAGGTAAACATTAAGACGAAACACAAACACCACTATACATTTCCACATCTCACGAATACCAATAAGCCAGATGACCCGGACCTGGGTATAAACGACATTGGTGGCAAGTGTCATCTTACTGGAGTGCTCACGTGTTTTCGTTCTCTGTGACAAACAATTTATGTTCTAACTGATATTGTGAATATTTGATGACACTCAGGCTCAAGCCAGGGCTTAAGATCAATACTATGAGCATAAAATTGAAGAGAAAGCATCATCGTGTGGAACTAGAAGGAGATGAGAACACATGTCCCGTAACGTAAACGCAGTCTCAAAACGGACATATTTTTTGAGGAAACAAGTATCTAAGTTGAATGTACGAAAAAACAAAATTGCAACATCACTAATAGGTACTGTAGTGTTGAACGCAACGTCGTGAATTGTGCAGTTAGGTTTAGGTTGCTTTAGGTTGCATATAGCCACTGTACAGAAATTTAAGTCTGCTCTTGTACACAGCATCACAACTGCAAAGCAGATGTTCCGAGGTTTCACGTTCCATGTTACAGAAACGACAGATATCATTCTGAACCTGGCCAATGTTCTTCAAATGATATCTACTCGGGCAATGTCCGGTTACTAGGCCCGTGTAGGTACAAAGAACTCTCTTATTGAGCTCCAGAAGCTTTTTACTAATTGTAACATTTGGAATTATAAACCTTTTCGCTTGAGAACACTTGGTGGTGACCAACCAATTGGTCATCACCCTTTGCTCTTCCCAAGATTTTAATTCCATTTTTATGGCACAGTATGATATACCGCAGAATGGTTCTGGGCCAATAAACTGTGCATTTGAATCTTGTTTAGCAAGCTCGTCTGCCCTTTCATTGCCTTCAATGCCACAGTGTCCCGGAACCCAGAATAAATTTACCGAGTTCTCTTGGCACACCTTTCGCAATGAAAGAATGCATTCCCAGACAAGTTTGGATGTACATTTATAATTACTTAACGCTTTGAGTGCCGCTTGGCTATCTGTAAAAATACAAATATTTGCATATCTATATTTTCTCTTCAGACAAACGTTAACACATTTTATTATAGCAAAGATCTCCGCTTGGAAAACCGTTGGATAGTTTCCCATCGCCACTGACATTTCTACCCCAGGGCCGAAGATTCCTGCTCCCGTTTTTGTTCCAATTTTTGAGCCATCTGTGAAGAATTTTATGGAGCCATGACGAACAGTGGGACCTCCGACTTCCCAATCTATACGTGACGTTTCACATATGTTGTAAGGGATGTCATGGTTTTCCACAGGTTTCATCCAGTCTCCATTCATGTACATCACTGGCCCATTTTGAAAGCTTTGTGAAATGCTCAGGTGACCGACTAAGTCACCAGACATGAAAGTTTTCAACCGTTTAGGTCTAAGCATACTCTTTTTCGCTTCTAGTAGAACGTATTCGTGCAAAGGCAGCAGATTTAGAATTGCATTCAACGCATTAGATGGAGTGCTGCACATCGCTCCCGTTATAGCAATGGATACTAGCCGTTGAAGTTTTGTAAGCTTTTTCTGTGCAGTAGCCTCTTTTGTTTTTGGCCACCACACAAGAGAAGCGAACGATACTTTGAGACGTATTATGGATGTATAAATCCACATTATCATTTTTGGTCTTAGACCCCATTTTCTGCCAAATGTTTTTGAACAAATCCAGAAAGCACTGGTTGCCTTACCGATCACACACTCAAGGTGAGCATTCCAGTTTAAGCTTAAACTCATTGCAAAGTGATCATTTGAACTGAAAAGTTTAATTTTTCGCTACTTTTTTTCATCCCAACCGTGTTTAAAAATTATGAATAATTAATAATTAATGTCAATTTTTAAGTCAAGCCGTGCACAAAATTATAACCTTTCAAACAGTTATTTGATGGAGGGAATCGGATTAATAGTTCAAGCCCGGGGCTTGAAGTTAGATTGAAAAACATAGTTTCGAGAAATCGCCATTTTGTAGCCACCATTTTGAATTTTCAGAATTTTTTTTATCTCCTTGAAGTTTTGAATAATTATCGAATTTAATCGTCAAAACCGGAAGTTTGTGCGCCTTCTCATTCTCTTACAAAAAAAAATTGCCTTATTTTTGCCCAAATCCAGGGGAGGGTCCCCTAAACAAAAATAAACAAAATTAAAAAAAAAATTAAAGATGGTACGAGAAATAATGTGACAACCAGGTACCAGTGTGTCCAGGTACGCCAACCACCGTCTCCACATTTCTCCTGGCAGACTCCTGAAGGCGAGAGATAGAACCTCATGAGGATCGTACCCTCCTTCAAGTTGCTAACTCACGATTTTAAGTCGAAGAAACGAAAATATTTGTTTGAATTATAACAAAATGCTTACACGTAAATTTAGTTTTATTTCATTAATGAAAGCACGAAACAACAAAAAGTAACCAAACTTGTAAAAGAAATGACTTTCAAAGTTTCCTGAAGTATAAGCAAACTCAGACCCAAATCTTCTGAAACATCACTATCACTACAACTCGCAAGTTACAAGTTGAAACGGAGTTTGCAGATCCAATAGGAAGCTGAAAAAAGAAGATGTGTAATAAACATGAAATCCTCTTCAAAACATCAAAATCAACATCGATACTCAAGGAGTATTAAAGCAAACGTTTCCCATTCCTCCGTACCCACACATGTCATCGGTTCGTCTAGGGTGGTCTATCTTCAATCCCCAACACAAACACCGCTCAGTAAACCTTCTGACACATTTGCCGGTTGCACCCATCCACGCGTGACACTTGCCGCAATCACACCTTCAAAGCGTGGTAGGTAACATTTTTGACTGACTATAAAAGCCTACTACGATTAACTTAAATTGCTAATTACAGTCAGAGCTTTTCCCAGCTCAAAAGACAGAATGCTGTCAGTTCTGCCTCCACTTGTCCTCCGGGCGTAATTCGGAGTCCGGTTGGCCCAGACAAGTCGACCTTCGTGAGTATTTTGATTTAAATTTCACTCACGCCAGGCCAAACAAAAAAAAAGGAACTCCGACTAACAGACAGGCCCGGGCCAGAGTTAATAATTTTCCAACACCTTTTCTGCCAAGTACCACGCAATTACTCGCAATTATAGCACGGATTTTGACCCAAACATATCGGGATCGTCAGAGCCGAGGGGAAATGTCAAAAACCGAACCTCTCCTTGTTGTTTTGACTGTCATTCTTCCAGTGTTGTTTTTTTTGTTGTTGTTGTTTTGACTGACCGGGTGAAATCGCCTGGAATCTCGTAACTGCGGTCAATCACTTTATAGCGGCTCAGATCCAAGCAAGCCGCTTGTTTGATGTTGTAAGTTGCATTTACGTCGCCTGCTCCGACGTTATGTGGCGAACGAAAATGCAAATTTCACACCTTCTGCATGACTCCATTGGCTACCTGGCTACCTGGCCGGGTTTTCGTGGTGCACTTGCACACGATTTAAGGTATCATAATTTTAGGTTAATATAAGGCGCGAAAATATTCTCCGGCCGACCGACGAAACGCATCCCAAACATGCAATCGCGCGCCGTGGCTTGCTGCTTAGCCGGGCACCATAGCTAGGAGGATCCGTTAAGGCGATAGAGTCTAAGGTTTAATTAAACGGCTTAATTTTCGCTCTGCTTAGCCGTTTTAACGAGGAATGGCCGCATGCAGACATGATTTCGGTGTTGATAACTTGTTGAGGTGTAATATCTTGACGGGGAAGTGTGACGATCGTGTGCGGGTTTCAAATTGGATTTATTAACCGGGGATCGAAATTGCTGCACCGGTCGAACCTGGCAGCGGACGGCTGTAATTGGTATTCGTTGCAGTTGGTTGATGCGGTTGATAAGGTGGCCGGGGGAAGGGTCTGGAAGGGTTGGTAGAAATGGTGTTATCGAGTTGGAGCCAGCGGGAGTGATGTTTAGTTTGAAAAAGTTCAGGAATTGTGAGATCTCCTCTAACCATTTTCAAATAGTCACTCTTGGGTTATCACTATTTGTTGTGAATAAGCGCTGCTACACAAATCATCAATAGTGGAGTCCATCTAAATTAACCCGGTAAATTCCCGAGTGACCTCCACGATCGTGTACAATCATATTGTCCAGTCCGCCATAGCATTCTGTGGATCGTTATTTGGTCTGACGAGAAACGGTAAGTATCTTTCATGTGAGGTTGCTCTGTCTATTGATCACAGTGAACTCCCCTAAGCAGCGCACAGTGGGCAAGAATGGACTCAAACCTACAAAGTAATGAAGGTATTGAAAAAGTTCAGTGGATTCTTTAAGGAAAAACTTCCACAAATTCATTGAGATATTTTTCTGCTCCAATTCCCTCTTACGGTAAAAATTAATTCGATCCGTCTCACCTATCGAAACTGTGTTCTGAAAGAAATTAAGACTTGCTTTGATTGATCCCTTTCGGACAACTAAAAAAATGTGTATTTAAGTATTGATGAGTTAATTTTCATCCCCCTTGGATTCACTCCTACTATCGTTTGTCATGACTCTAGAATGTAAATTTTTCACTTTTATTTGCAGTTTTAAATAAATCGATTCAGAATATGTTCTAACCGTGATTTAGTTTGAATTTACCAATCAAAACTTATTAATTCCCGAGGACATGATTAAGAAGAGTTTTGATGCGTGGATGAAAGTGTTTAACTCCTACTACTGGATCAAGATCAAACGATCCAGTCAAACGAGGTTTTTCGATAGAAAAGATGATTGGCTTGATTCACTTTGTATGGTAAGTCAAATTAAGGAATTTATTATCATCATAAGTGCAAATACTAAAGCAGTCTTTTGATTTTGCATTAATTTTTTTTTTTTTTTTTTTGCATTTAATGATGTTTATGTATCACCAAATAGGTTTTGCAAAAAAAAAGAACATTTACTGACCGTATTAACATTTACATACCCATGATGATGATTTATTCAATAATTTCAACTTGTATGATTAAATTATTTGAATCTCAAGATGTCATCACTGAAGTCACGCTCGATGCCAGGTTGAAAAACATTTCAATTTAAATACAAATTGACCCAACGCTGGGGGGAGTGGAAGCTCCAAAACAGGAAATATGGTATGGCGACTGCTTGACCAACCAGGAAAATTTGCCGAGATCCTTAGCATAAGCATGAGTGTTTAGCATGTGTGCTAAGCATAAGTGGAACGCCAAGTAATGTTTTTTAATTCGAAGAATACTATTGATTTGTAACAATTTATTGTTTGTTTTTAAGCCATATTTCTTGAATTAAACAGCCGAGCAAGCCGGCGAAAGATGCAACACGAGAACATACGTTTTTTCGGCCGTATATATCACGGAAAACGTCAATGTAGGAGAATTTGCCGGACATGATGTGAGGAGCTCTGGCATGGTCCGACCCCAAAATGTCTTACTAAGAACATTTGGCGACTTGTATTGAACTTAGACTTTGGTCGAACGAAGATATGGCTGGTTTACCTCATATATTTGAATAATTCATAGTTATCTTTGCTCGGAGTTGCTCAAGATGTATGTATGTAAAGTTTCCTGAAGAATCAAATTTTGCATTGGAATAGTTCTATTTTGTTGATCTTGAGCGACTCCGAGCAAAAATATCTGTAAATTATTCAATAATATAAGAGAAGTGGGATAAAATAAACTCTTTAACTCCACAACCATAACCATGAGGTGATTGAAACCAGTTCCATTCGATTATCCAGACAATTTCCAATTGGAACCTTGTTAAAAAGCTAGAAAAGTTACAGATTTTTTCCTTAGTTTTCATCAGTTCTTGTTCACTGTGCATTGGATTGTTATTTAGGAAAGAGACATAGCGTAGTTTGTATATTGATTTGTATGCAACAAAAACAAATTCAATCATGTCACATGCTGCATCTACCGAAATAAGACAATGTTTGGTTTTATCCCTCTTTCTCTTTCTCCTTTTCTCTCTTTTATAAGTTCTACACGGTCAGCCATTTAAACTCAGTTTTGAGTCGTTTTTGACTCACTTTCGTCAAAAGTGGAGTCAATCAAATTTGAGTAAATGTAACTGGGATTAACAAGTCGACAAATCGAAAACATCCATCTGATTTGAGTGGATGTTTTCCATTTATCGACTTGTCAATCCCAGTTACATTTACTCAAATTTGGTGACTACACCTGTGACGAAGTGAGTCAAACAACTCGTAACTAGTTGAAATGTGACCATGGGCATTCGATGCAGGTAAATGGCTACTGAGGTTGATTCAAAATTGAGTTGAGTTCAACCTAACACGGAAAAAAGTAGAGTTACGAATAGACTGAGATAAATTGTTTAATATTTGAGTAAATATCACTTCTATTTATACTTAATACATAAGTATGACTTTAACTTATATCTGCTGTTTTCCGTTTACTTCTGAGTCTAATTGTACTAAATATTGAGTCGATATAAGTGGCCGTGTACGTCTGAATTCTGCATTTCTGTATCATTCTTCACAAATTTTATATGACCAAAATTAAAAATTGTAAAAACTGATTTCAAGCATATTTTTTCAAGAATTTTTATGTAGAAGGAGATGTTCGCTCATCACCATGAGGCACCAACAGTGGACAGAAATGTTTGCTAGAATGAAAGATATGAAGAGAAAGTGTTTATAAATCCTAGAGGGTTTGAGCTGTTTAGTGGAATACCTGTAACTAGAAATTAGAAGAAAAAATAGTATTTCCCATTTAATTCCAACTACCATTGCTTATCTTGACATATACGCGTATTTCATCTAGAATGTGCAGACTTCTTCAATGTCTCGTACTAATAACTCGTAGTGTTTATAGTTCCATCAGTGCACGGTAGGTTGAAAATTGAATAGAAGTATTGAAATTTGAGCGAAAGGGCATGGGTAAAGTAGTACTCGAACAAAAGACGTTATCTTTGCCTGACATCCCACTGCGGGGTAGGTCAAGGCATGGACGAATCCAACACCTCAACAGGCAAAAGTAACGTGATGGATAGCGCTTATGTACCACTGATAGCTTGGGATAGTTTCTAGCAGTATGTTGTATGTACTCTGTTTTGAAGAGTACATGGAAGAGGAACCCTCCCGCATAATCACATACCATTCCTGGACCATATCTCTTATTGTTGACGACTATTTCCGTTATTGTTACGACATTAACACTTACAGTTGGCAACTATAAACTAACAATCTCCTATATAGTTTTAACAATATGTCAGATGGTAAAAGGCCAAAAAACAATATGCTGAATAGGCGGTTAAGTTAGATGACCATAAAAAAGTGGCAATTTTCAGGAACAATTTATTTGCTGTACTCTATTCCAAAAGGTTGGTAAAAGGTCCAGACCGAGTGCAGACAATAATAAACCGTTCTATAACAATATGGCATGCATTAACATTATTTGTTGATGTTGAGGTTATATGGTGAAAACGAAATTAAACTTTTCGATAACAATAACATATAATGTGATAATATATCTTACATTCGAAATGTAGTTTGGAGTATATAGCAAATTATTTTTCGTTATGCGGGCTCTCCTCTTTAATGAGCGAACATCTCCTTCTTCATCATAATCGTTACTCCACGCACGGAGAATACAAAATATAACAATTTGCGTAAGAATTTCTGGCTTTTTCACGTATACGCACATCATCAGAAGGTGATAATTGTTTCATTTGTTGGTGGACCTCGTATCTGTGAGCGAGATAGCAGTCTTAAAATAAAATATGTTATTAAGTCATTGTTTAAATTTGTTATTCTCGACCCAACGAAAAATTTGTCGAGGGATAGGGGATAGTTGGTAAAAATGGATGGATACTTACTGCTCTGAAGCGAAACGTACGATTGAAATATATTTCATTTTTTTTTGATAACATGAACTGAATCATATCAAACAGTTTGTTTTAATAGCATAAACTAAATAATTTATTCCTAAAATATGATTTGATTTGCAACAGATATTGTTCATCTTTTTAGCCATGTCCATTTTAAGCGATATTTTTCTACTTATAATATACGTTCCATCAATGCTTCTGCATTCCTGACTAGTGCTGTACTGTCAATATTCAAATGATCATAAATATCAAGTTCTAATAACATTTTCTCTGTGCATTTTGTTGCGTTGTGTTGTTTTGAACAAATGGATTCATCATTTGTTAAAGAGGACAAAGAAAATGTGTCCTGAAAAGTGCGATACGTGTTGCGTTTGGACAACGGGTGTCTTAGTTGTAGCTTGGGTCACAATTTTAAATTCAGTCCGAAACGATGTTTGTGACACATTGAGAACGCTCACTTATTATTGTATATCCCAAGCCCTGAGCTTCAGGACTGTTTGGATGACCTAGAAACTCCCAGATTATCTCAAACTGTCTGTGGTCCATCCAGAGGACTCAATGAATATGGTTGAATACATATCATTTATTAGTATAGCTGAAAAGCTATGGTTACAATTGCAGATCCTGAGTTTTGAGCTTCCGGACAGTTCACATTACCTAGAACATTCCAGATTATCTCACAGTGCCGGTTGACCTTTCAAATGATTCAATTAACTTTAGGTAATAAAGATTTGACTCGGAAAAAATGCGACACTATGTTTTGTGTGTAACTTTTTATACCGTAAATAAAAATTATTAATACTAGTTTAGAGTGTTATGTTTATGTGTGCAAAATTTTATCGTTATCTGTCAAGTAGTTTTCAAGATGCATTGAAACAAGAATAGCTACGCCAGCAAATCTTGGGCGCGGTGATCGATAATCCTGGTCAGTCGCACAGATGGATCGGCAAAAGGCTTGAAATCCACCATTCCACCGTGTCCCGCGTTGTGAAGATGTTCCAGGAGACGAAGACCATCGAGCGGCGCGCTGGAAGCGGCCAAAAACCGAAAACGGAATACCCAGAGAAGGCGTGGAAGATAAGGCAGTACTTTAAGAATAACCCGAACCTTTCCACCCGAGACGTGGCCAAAAAGGTCAATTCGGCGAAGTGGTTCGTCCAGCAGACCATGAAGCGGGGTGGGCTACGTGTTTTTAAGGTCAGGAAGGTGCCAAATCGGACTGACAAGCAAAACACGGTGGCCAAATTGCGTGCGCGTAAGCTGTACCGTGAGTGGCTGGTCAAGCCAGGCTGTCTCGTCATGGACGACGAGACATACATCAAGGCGGACACCAAACAAATCCCCGGCCTCGAGTTTTTTGTCGGTACGTCCCGCATAGAGGTTCCGGAAAAGTTCCGGAAGAGAAAGATGGACAAATTCCCGAAGAAGTACCTGTTGTGGTAGGCGATCTGCGAGTGCGGACGGTACAGCAAGCCAGCGAGCAGATTAATCAAGAGGAATGCTTGCTGCCCTTCCTCCGCTCACACTGTGGTCCCACGCTGTTCCGGCCGGATTTTGCTTCGTGCTGTAATGGATTGGTACGATGCGAAGGGCATTAATGTGGTCCCGAAGGAGGCGAACTCGCAAAATACACCAGAACTTCTTCCGATCGATAAGTTTTGAGCGATAATGAAGAAGAAGTTGAAGAAAAGCGGAAAACATTCAAAACCGATGAAGCTTTGAAGAAAAACTGGGAGAAATTGTGTAAAGAAGATGGACAAAGCCTGGCCTAAGATCTCATAAGCAGTGGTGAGAAAAATGTACGAGCATCCCTAGTAACACATCTTCATGTTTTTATGTTGAATAATCTTCGATATAACCAAATCTAGTCATATTAAAGTATTTTCAACCGTTATAGAACATGTGTGTTACTTGGGATTCAGGTTGAAGGAAGAAATTCAATAAATGAATTATGCGGAAACATAGCAAACATAACATTATTTAATCCCTGAAAATTTGAGAAGTATCCGATTTAAAATTAATTTTTGGTGACCATTTTTGTGCTTCTCATTTTTTTCGAGTCCAGTCTTAACATATCCCGGATTTGTATACCTATAAAAGCAACAGCAACAACTGTAGATACTAAGTAACGAACTTAAGAACAGTTTGGATGACCCAAAACATCCCAGATTATCTTGAAATTTTGGTTGGTCCTCCAGCAAACATGATTGATTAAATATCGTAACTATGGATAGCCGAAAAAACTACAGTTACAACTGTAGATCCAAAGTTCCGAACTTCTTCACGATCAGGATGGTTTACGTTCAAAGTCAGGCTTAAGGATAATATGATAGAGTTGTCCATTTTCACCAAGTTTTTCCAAGATAGCGTTCGTTTTTGTTCAGTGTGTGATATTATACAGGCATTTATATTTACGCAATAAATTTTATATTTACTCAGATTAGTAATTTGTTTGAAAGCAACAACTGATTGCCCCTTTTGCTCATGTTGCTGATCAAGCAATGTTGCTATCGGTAGTGTGTTGCAATAATGACAAAACGTTTTTTTGACGCTGTGACATGAAAACAAGGTCGTTGCAACTTGTGAGCGAATCATAAAATTTTCTCACAGCAACTTGTCTCTTTCCCATCATCGATGCAACATTTTGTTGTCTTCCTTCGTGTTTTGTTGTAGTACATTCAAGTTACAACATATCATTGTTGCAGAGTGAGAGAGTAACTAGTGCATCACTCGGCATAGCCATCTTAGTGCTGTTGTTTTTCTCACCAGTCGCTTTTTGATGAGTTTGCCTGGAAATGTCACAGCGATGTCACGCAACACGATAAAAGCTCACATGCAACCACCATGCAGCTCACCAATCCACCGTAAGGTGGATCACGGTGAGCTGTTGAGTTGTGAAGTGGAGCAAAAGGAAGAAGGCAAATGTGTATTTTGACAGTTCTAATAAGACCAAACACAAGCTGATAGAGAAAAGCGTGATGTGCTTGAAACAGTGCGCTTTTGCAGTTGTTAGTAATTTTTATTTATTATATAACGTTACGTTTTTATTTATTATATTACTCAAAATGGTTGCTGTTAGCCATTTTTGTAGAAAATCTAAGAGCATGTTAAGAGAGACGGAGAGTGTACGCGGCCAGATGGATTTTCTTCGACGGATGTACCATTGGGTGGTGGTTAGTAAAATACCGGTGAAGTGGAGTGAAGTGAATTATGTTGCTCTCATTAAAAATGATGTTTTATGCTTTGTTGTTATCGTTGTTATTCTTGCTGTGATCCAATGATTATACTAAAACTATCAAGGTTAGTTGTTTTATTGATTCATTATTCAATCGTTGTAGAATCATAACTATCATATTACAGGTGATATCAGTGTTTATCACGAAGAGTTACAAGATGTGTTAATGTGAATTGTGAAAATATGGACCATAAGAAAGATTAGAATACGGACAGCATGACGGCGACGTGATTCGACTACGAACCAGTGCCAACCGCTGAATTAAAGTATTCTTCTTCAAGGTGATGGAATTTCAGTTGCCGCACTGATTTAGTATGTTACTTGAGAGGACGCAACCGAAGTCAAATCAATGTGTAATGTCTTCATGACAAATTATGCAAAAAAAGTAGTAGTAACTATGGAAATAAACTGAGAAACCTTAATATTTCTTTTAACTAATCATGTTTTATGTTGTTGCATGAAGCACGTAATCAATTATAATGTTTGAAAATTGGAAATATCCTTCTTATAAACATGCAACCTAGAGTGGACAGCAATTTCTGCTAGAACCAAAGATGAGAAGAAAGTGTGGATAGGACCGATAGAGCTAGACAGGTTTTGAAAATTGAATAGAAATCGTTTTGAAATTGAGCGTAGGGCTTTTGTTAGGCAGTGTTTCGAAGCAAACGTATACATTTATGCCACACATCTCCATGCGGGGTAGGTCAAGGCAGGAACAAATTCGCCACCTTGTTATTAATATTTCTACTGGAATGGCATTAAACATTCCAAAGTGAACTCACTGCTCATATTCGTTTCGCAAATTTTATATAAATTTAGATCGAACTTTCAAATCGGCCTTCAATGTTGGTCATCTATGCATCTATAAATGTACAAAAAAAAAAACTATATTTCTTTTTACTTTGCCTGTGGACATTTCTTTGGCTCAAAATTTGTAGCCAATCAAATAAATCTAGTTAAAACAATTGCCAATTCTGTTTGCTTGGTTTACATTAAACAAAAATGTAACTCTTGGATTAACTCCATAGGTATCGTTTCCCAAAAAAAAAAAACATTTGCTCGGATTTACAATTTGCATGAGCATGAGCATGATTGACCGCCCACGCATGCAATTCCGTTATTGCCAGATCAGCTGTATTTACACAAAGAACCAACAGATGATGTTTGGGACTAACATACATCTTCAATGTTTAAAAACTGGTGACCCATTATAAAGCAATACCGGCGCCGGCCGTGCCCGAATGCTGGTCAAGTAGGGAATGGGAAGGAATGTGTTGACATGATACTCGCTTTGGAGGAAGCCGAGAAATCCTCTGCACTTTCACGAGAAATCACTAAGCTGTTGGATAGTTGGGGAAAGTTTAGCAGTCACTTTTTCCACTGCTACTACGTTGTGACCGCACTGAAAAGTATCACCAATCGACTCCGAACGACCGTAACTTTATACTTTCAATCCTTTAACCCAATTTTCGCGGATTTTCAGCGTTAAAATTTCACTTCATTTCACTGCCATCGAGAACCGTGATTCTAGACTTCAGTTTTTTTCGATTCCTCCTCTTGCTAATAATCATCGATTCACTCGCGACAAGGTGGAAAAACACTTAAACTTCATAATTTATGTCTTTGTGTTACAATACTATCACTAATTCAACATTTGCTCGGATTTATAATTTGCCGAGAAACTAATAAACTTGTGATTTATATAACAACATCATGTTGAATTGAGCTTGTTCAAGAATTTGGAGCTATTCAGCTGTTTCTTCTAGTATAGCTGAATAGCTCTCAAATTGTTGAACAACCTAATTAACACGTGTTGAATATATAAATATATTTCAATATATACAGAATAAATGAACAAAATTTAACAAATTAATTAAACAAATTTAATCAATATTATAATATGAGTTATTTTATATAAATGATCATGTATCAACAAATTATTTATTAAAGTTAACGGTATATATTTTACACATGTAGCAAGGGCTTAAGGTTTTTATAAGTATTAACCCAACTTAATTAAGAGGTTATGTATAGTGGGACACATTCCATTTTTTCCAAGATTTTTCCTTCGTTCTACAGTTTGAAAAATAATTTTTAATCCAAACGAAACTAAGATAAACTCAAATATGATTGGAGCAAAGCCTACCGAGATATATACTCCAAGTTGATTTCAAATTTAGTTTATTTTGATTTTGTCTTTAGTTCCCACTATCATGTGTGAGTGTGTACGAAAACAATAAACTTATTTCAGTACACGCACACTCTCAAATATATGTGCAACAAAAGCTGTGTATCAAACTCATGCATCATGTGTCACGGATGCACGATATCATACAAAAACTGACAGCGCAACTCATCAAATTCAGTCACCAAAGGCAATTGGTGAATTTAACAACACAGCTCTTATGTTTTCAGGAACAAAAAGTGACTATTTGACACACTGCTCTCTATATATACAGGGTGCGGCAGAAAATAATGCGAAAATGTTCAAACTTGAGTTTTGGGTTAATTCGTGTAGCAAGAGACTAATTTCTGTCCAAACGGTACTTGGTTTTGTAAAATTTTAAGTGTTAAATCCAAGTATTCTATTTGTTTTATTGCAAATTCATCAAAATATTTGCGAAAGAAGTGATCACCAGTTTGTTGCTCGCCCAGAAGAAGCCGAAAGAGATTGCCAAGGTAGTAGGATGCCCTTTGGCAACAGTTTACCGCATAAAAAAGTCCCTGCAGTGGAAGCCGGGAAGCGGACGCCCGCGCTTTGCATGCACGCTGAACGTGATCAAATTCCATAAGAAAACTTGCAAAGGAAGCCAATATTTCGGGAAATCCATGCAGAGAATCATCAAAGAAGACCTCCATGCATCTTCCAGAGCCAGAGTGAAACGCCACTTGATTACGGACCGGGTCAAGGAACTACAAGTGGCTCGTTCCAAGAGATTGCTTTCCTTGTTGAAGAAGGAAATAATGATAATCCTGTTCTCCGACGAAAATGTTTTCAACATCGATGCTGTGGCCAACAGCCGCACGGACCGCAGAAAATGGAGAGCGTTCCGGAAAAAGTGAAATTCAAATTTCAATCCAAACATCCGGCTGGTGCCTTGGTGGCTTGGTGGCGTCCAACGGTTTGAAAATGCCGCCTGTTTTCATTCATGCTGGAGTTAAAATCAATACCGAAGTGTATATCGGTATTCTAAAGGACCAATTTTTTTCCTGGGTGAAGACCAACTTCTCCGAGGATCAAAACGTTGTCCTACAGCAGGATGGAGCGCCGTGTCACACGTCCAAACGAAACGAACCCAACAATCGTTGAACGATAACATGAAGTTTTGGCCGAAGGATTTGTGCCCCCTAGCATTCTTGATGTTAATCCGTTGGATTATTCAATTTGGGCATATGTTGAAGCACGGGCCTGCAAAACATCACACCCTAGTGTGAAAACCGTGAAGTCAACCATAACACGCACATGGCAGTCAATGTCGGAGGACTACGTCCAAAGGCATGCTCTTGCTCCCGGCGTCGGCTCGAGGATGTTATTAATAAAAATGGAGGACACATTGATTAAATTTGTTTAAAAGAACTTTATAAAGATAACTGCACCCGAAAATGTTGATATTATTGCTTCAATTAGTCTAAAATAGGATTTGAAAGAAATAGAACAAATTTTCGCATTATTTTCTGCCGCACCCTGTAGTGCACTTAATTTCTTTCAGAGCACAGTTTCACTATGTGTGAAGGATCGATGCCATTTTAAATTAAAGATAACATAGGAAATTGGTACAAAATAAGCCCTACATATCAGCGAACATTTGCGTGCGATGGCTGATGTTGACACCAGTGAGTTTGTGGGAGTTTTTTCCTTTAAGAATAATTTATTTTATAAGCTGCTGCTGAAAGCCGTCGTTTACAGAATTTGATGATTTCACCCAACAACTCGGTTAAATATTCCATCTCATTATACGTTTGCGGTGTGTCATTGGAATCGTCATTAATGTTAGAAAATATTGTTTGTAGTTTAAAGTATCAGTAATTTTTCATGTAGTTGATGAGTTTTTTATTGTCCAAAAAAGATTTTCCTCTACGCTACTCGATAAACAAACAAACTCTCTCCAGTGGTGATTACGGTGTTGCATCTATTCTTAAATCCATCATGGAACAAAATTCAAATCCATACATAAACAAAAAGTACCCTCTTACTAAATACATAATATCCGTAGACCTCACAAGACGCTGAAGCGTGTCAAGGAATTAAATCAGAATTCACTACCACCTCCAAGTGTGCCCTCTTGACGACCAGTGCGTGACTCAATTCGGATAATTTCAATCCCTCACCGCCGCCAGATGTGGCAAAATAAGATAATTAGTAGTCGGATTTCAATTATCTCTCTTTAGGGATTCCGTCCGTTCCGAAGTAGTTCGGAGGTGACTTTTTTCACACCAACTTTGAACTGTGAAGTTTACCGAAATGGCCGGGAAAGTGCTGCATGCTGCGGACGTTCCTTCAGGTGTTTCGCCGAAATCAGAAATCAAAGCCTTACCGAAACTCCCTAAATTCCCTTCCAGTAATAATTGGCTCACATGGAAGCCTTTATCCTTCGGCCAAACGCCATCGCTGCGGTAATTAAATACATCCCAACATATGTAACCGCACCTCAGCAGATGCCTCAGAGCCAGGCAAAATTTGCGTGTGCTTGTTAGGGTCCAAAAATGGCACCTTGTTTGTCGGTTTTCAGATTCGCTACCGCCTGGGTGGTCCCGCCTCGAAAAAAGTGGTAGCTTCCATCATTTGCAACGCGAGACACGTCAATCTCCGACGCTGTGCCGTCAGCCGATGACGATGATGACGTTAGCAACAAAATTGAATCAAAGTAGGCCAACGAGTTCGATTGGAAGAGAAAATCGAAAACAAAAGAACAATCTCCTTCCCTGGGCTGCTCTGGGGGCGAGGGTGGATGCCTTCTTCCCGTCGTCGGCATGCCATCCTAGCCTAGCCAACTGCCGTAGTCTCGATCGATTTCAGCGATGATTTATGCGCGATAGGCTCGAGCCAGCCAACCAACGACGACGGAGACCATTCTTCCACACCCACCTGGCTGGGTGTAATGATAATTTCTGAATCTATTTTCTCCACCCTGATACGGAGGGTGCAGGGGCTAGGAGCGATTGAGGCACTTATCGATATAATCCAATTCCTACCAGCACACAATCGAATCGAATTTCTCTGCCCTAGCTTTCGTTTTAGATGATCGAATGGTTCCGATAGCGACACAAAACGGTTGTATTTACTCCCATTTAGGAACAACACGGTCGGTGGTGCTACAGGTCCGGTTCAATCCAGGCGATCATTTATCATGGAGCCGATTTTGGCTGGAGGGCTGATTTTTTCGCAAGGGAGTAGTTGGACGGAACACGACACGTGGTAGAGCACCTCGATTCTGTGATTCGGAGGTGTGTCTTTTCACCATTAGGCGAGACACGTTTGATTCGGAGGTTTGCAGAGTCACGCCGAGACTGTGGGATGTGTAAGGTGCGATACCCCCGGGAGCCAGTGTCAGTTGGTTTTTGCTGGCCAGCTGTATGCGGGTTGGGAGTAGGGATTCACCTCATTGTTGAATTTATGGATGCTGATCTAGTTTGTCAGTTTGGATGAGAACGTGAACTTTGAGGGCTTCTGGGGGAGGCAACTCATCGTGTCTTACGGTCCGCTTCCTAGCATCTTGCTATGAGGTACGTATCGATTGCCTGTCGATCTGCTAATTTTGGAAGTTGTCGGTATTGAGTTCACTTAAACTATGATATTACGCCCTCTATATCACAAAACATTGCGATTGGTAGAGTGGATAGGAGATGATGAAATTATTGGACCTAGTCTTCCAAAGTTGTTACAAAGTAGGTGAGCTTGGAAATCAACAGAAGCATAAAGTTGCCATAATTCCCGAATTTTTTTCTGAAGACTCTCCCCTCGCCGATAGAAAATAATCGAACAAAAAAGTATATTTCGGTCAGAACAGTATATTACGGAACATTCAAGGTTTCCACTGCAAGACTCAATCATCCTTTATCGCACCGCATTAAGAAAACTCCGTAAACTGAATCAGTTTTCCGTACTAATCCGTAGAAAAGAGATAATCGATGAAGAGACAACTTTCATTGCAGTTAAGTCCTTATGATACTAAAGATTGGACTCGAAAAAAATGCGACACTTTGATTTGAGTGTAACTTTTTATCGCTTGGGTAAAAATTAATGAAATTTTGGGTAATACTAGTTCTGTTTATGTATGCAAAATTTTATTGCGATCTGTCAAGTAGTTTTCAGGATGCATTCGAAACAAGAAGAGCTACGTCAGCAAATCTTGGGCGCGGTGATCGATAATCCTGGTCAGTCGCACAGATGGATCGGCAAAAGGCTTGGAATCCACCACTCCACCGTGTCCCGCGTTGTGAAGATGTTCCAGGAGACGAAGACCATCGAGCGGCGCGGTGGAAGCGGCCGAAAACCGAAAACTGAATACCCAGAGAAGGCGCGGAAGATAAGGCAGTACTTTAAGAATAACCCGAACCTTTCCACCCGAGACGTGGCCAAAAAGATCGATTCGTCGAAGTGGTTCGTCCAGCCGACAATGAAGCGGGTTGGGCTACGTGTTTTTAAGGTCAGAAAGGCACCAAACCGAACAAGCAAAACATGGTGGCGTGTGCGGAAGCTGTACAGTGAGTGGCTGGTTAAGCCAGCCTGGCGGACCCCAAACAAATCCCCGGCCTCCAGTTTTTTGTCAGTACGTCCCGCATGGAGAAAGATGGACAAATTCCCGAAGAAATACCTGTTGTGGCAGGCGATCTGCGAGTGCGGACGGTACAGCAAGCCGTTCGTTACAACCGGCACCATAAACGGGCAGATTTATCGAGAGGAATGCTTGCAGAAGCGCTTGCTGCCCTTCCTCCGCTCTCACCGTGGTCCCACGCTGTTCTGGCCGGATCTCGCTTTGTGCCATTTCGCTAAGCCTGTAATGGATTGGTTCGAAGCGAAGGGCGTCAATTTGGTCCCGAAGGAGCCGAACCCGCCAAATACACCAGAACTTCGTCCGATAGAAAAGTTTTGGGCGATAATGAAGAAGAAGTTGAAGAAAAGCGGAAAAACATTCAAACCCGATGAAGCTTTGAAGAAAAACTTGTAGAAATTGTGTAAGGAAGATGGACAAAGCCTCGCCAAAGATCTCATGAGCAGTGTTAAGAGAAATGTACGAGCATTTAGCTAGGGGGAGAAAATTCAAAAAATAAATTATGCCAAAACATAGCTTATTCAACCCCTGAAAATTTGAGAAGTATCCGATTTAAAATGAATTTTTGGTGATCATTTTTGTGTGTCTATTTTTTCCGTGTCCTGTCTTTATTACCGTTTTTATGCAAATAATACGTACTGAATAATGGTCCTGCGACCTCTAAGGGGATTGTTTGAGTAAGTTAGCCAAATCTAGTTTGTCAGGAGTCACCTGCTGGAATTTTTTTACAAGAACTCCCTCAAACTGATTTCGTATCGCCTAGCTCTGACTCAGCCATTTTCTACGTTTGAAATATCACTCAGGTACACTGTATTTTTTTGTATATACTTGAAAAAACATGCACAACATCATGGAAGATTCAATTAAAAAATGTTGACAAAATGAAATCGCTAGTTCAACATACCAGATTTCTTTAAATGAACAAATAATTCAACTAAGCTAATTTTCTGTGCGTGTAAGAGCCTGACAAAAAAAAACGAAATATTCAACGTACATAACACATAACATTGTACATATTATAAAACAGATGCTGGACTCAAAAATAACTTCAGATATCAAGGTCCAGACTTTATCCACGGTTTGCGATCTCAAAACTAACCATATTGTAGGTATTTTTTTTATTGTAGTTTCCTCTTCTTCCAGCGCTATCTTGGATTCCATAATTGCATTGGACATCTATTTTCATCCTCTATACTACATTCCCAATCTATTGAGAAGATTGCAGCAAGCTCTGCCCATGAACGGTTGGGGTTTCGTAAGCTGTCAACTTATTTTCCTTTATGCGTTTTTGGTTTCATGATTCTTCGGCGTTAAAATATTTCCGGGATGTTTTTGAATGTGATGGAAGTTTCACGAGTGAATGAACATTTTCTTTGTGGAACAAAAATCAGCTGCTAGCAAGTGAATAGTGCTCATCGGAAGTGATTCTCGCAGTGTGTACCTTGAGAAACTATATAATTTTGCTGTGCAAGCGCTACCACCGAACCAAATCGACGATTACAGTTTAGATTTGATACCAGAAGATATAAAAAGAAGTTTCTGTTTACTTTCAGCAGTAGATGGACATTTTCGAAGCTTTTTTGTAGTTTTCAGAAACTGTGTTCTTGTTTGTCTGTTAGTATAGTAAGTTTCTCAGAACTTGGGTCTATTGCTACGTGTTTTGTGTAACAACACAGCTGTACGGACAGAAATAACACCTTGGATGAATTGGAACGCTAACCATTTAGACCCTGCAAAGGATTTTCAGACAATTGAGAGGTGGTAAGTGCTCTCAAAAAAGTGGAGTAAAATAGGTAATTTTTATCCATTTTGTCCCTATATCACTTTATTTTGGACATACACCAAACATAATGTAGATACTTAGAAAATTTTACAGTATTCGGTAATTTTCTTCCGAACTTTCAACAGCTCAATGTAGTAATTCGTCAGTAATCCGATTTACCGGACTTCGGTGAAATTTTACAGTATTCCGGTAAAAAAATTACCGGAACTCGTCAAATTTTACCGAAATCCATTAAATCGGATTACCAAACCTTCAGCTGTTGAAAGTTCGGCAAAAAATTACCGAATACTGTAAAATTTTCTCAGTGTGTAATTTTATTATGAATTAAATAGATGATCACATCACTTATCAAGGTGAATCCTGATCCATCGAGCCCTACCCTAATAACACAGAAAACTCTCTTTCCTGTGACCTTTGTGAGGATGCAGAGGTAAACACGGTCCCTAAACAGTAAAAGTCACAATTACTTTCCTTCCCTATCCCTACCTGATTGCAAGGACGTGGCCGGCGCCGTTATTGATTATTAAAGAAACTGAGCCACTAAAACGTGTACAGCAAGAATGGTCGGTTACACCCAGCCCCATTCAGTTGACTCATTATGCAATTTCACTGATTCTGATCAATCACGCAATAGTATCGATTGATACGTGCAGTCAGACAAACTAAGCTAAGCTAGCTATACTACATTCTCAATCTACATTGGAGGGTATTTGACAGTATTCCTCTACAGTATAATTGTTTTGTTTGTATTTTCCGTACGTGGAGCTACGATTATGATGTAGAAAGAGATGTTCGCCCATCACCATGAGACCCTAAGAGTGGACAGTAATGTTTGCTAGAATGAAAGATATGAAAAGTTTTGTCAGTGTACGGCAAGTTGTGCTAATTGAATAGAAGTATTGAAAACTGAGTAAAGGACTAGCATATAATAGTACTCGAACTAAGGAGGCATTCTTTGCCTCACATCGGGGTAGGTCAAGGCACGAACGAATCCGCCACCTTGACAGGCAAAAAAAAAGTATTTCTCTCTTATGAAACAGAAGACAGCATCTTGGAACCCAAAATGATGTCTTTAATCGATTTTCAGGCTTTATACACCGTTCCCTATTCAATCGGATCCATATTTTAGGCTTTTTGAAAACTGATCCCCAATAATCCGATCTTGGAATCCAAAATGGCTTCAAAAGTCGATTTACATCCATTCTACGCCGTTTTCGATTTAAAATTATCGATTTTGCAGGGTATTGGACAGTATTTTTCTCTTTTTACGGATTAGAAACCGCCATCTGAAATTCCGAATTGCGACAGACATCTATTGTTTGCCTTTATACGCCGTTACCGATTCAAAAGTATCAAATTTGCAGGGTGTTATTCACAGTTAACTGGTGCCATGATTTGAGAGCCAAAATGGCGTCAGACATCAACTTGTGCCCTCCAGGTGGTCACTTGAACAATTTGGTTGGAAACGCTATCTTTTAAAATGGTCAGGATCTCGTCGCACAGCTTGTACAAGATATTTATATATACAGTAGCCTCGCGTAATGCGCCAATTCTAGACTACTACCCGAGCCGGACCGAATAACTCAATAACTGGCCTTGGTATTTAGGAGCTCAGATTAAGAGGTAAAATACCTAAGGATAATACCATAAAATTGTTCCCACAATGTTATGCGAATACCAAATTTAGGTAAAACAATACCAAAATAGTACCTCTCAGGTATTCCCGGGTATCCAAAATAACAAGTTTTGGTATTCGAGAGATATTTTGCTTGCAATTCTTAGGTATTTTGCTTAGGCATTTTACCTCTTAATCTGAGCTCTTTAATACCAAGGCCAGTTATCAAGATCAAAATTAGGTATTCATATGTTGTTGCCCATGCCTTCCGCCCAATTTTCAAAACTTATATTCTATTGCCAACCTACCATACACTGACGGAACTTTCAACACTTTCTCTTCATATTTTTCATTCTAGCAAACATTACTGAATACTCTTTTTTAAATTTTTTTGAAACATATGGTGCTTAAAGATATTTTAAAATTTTATCTGTTTGTATTTCACCAAACAACATGAGATATTCTACAGTTTTAATAATCTAAGGTTAAGATACATGGAAGCTGTTGGGCTCGGCAAAATTAAATAAGTGTGTAGTGCAAATCCAATGGAAACAAGAAGTAACAAAAGCTCAGGCAACTAAATAATATTGAAGGAGATTCTCCATAAAATCAAAAAAATTCTTCGGCGGATATTTTAAAAACATCCGCAAAAATATCTATATTGCACGATGCGGATGCGGATGAAAATTTTCTTGTGGAAGCTCCGGAATTAAAAAAAAAATATTGCTTACAAATACCCTTGAAATGATCCATGAGTTATTCCGGAATAAATCAGGCAACTGTTGAAGATCAAAGACAACCCGGGAACACGTTGACACCTTCAATGCAAAGTCAATTGAGTATGCTGACGGTTGACCAATGGACACTACTGCACCATGTTGAATGGGGGTCAGACGGACCTCCTTTCTAAGCCCTCGATCCCTGGTCTAGCCACGGGGACCGCTGAGGGTGGGTTTAACAATAACCTCTTTTGTTATTCTGGCGGTAGCTCGAGCTTGACACGGTTATCGTTCAGGGTCAGCTGTGGGCATAGATAGATACCCGATCAAGGAACCAAAAGAAAGCACTTGTTTTCAGCGAATTAACTTTTTATTACTCGACTTACGGACTGTGTGGGTGTGTAGAGTGTGGAACGTTGCGGCCGGCCGGTGGTGAGCTGCTAAGGCACGTGTTCGACCGACTGGCACTGTCTAAGTCGCACAATACGCACGCTGGATTGACGGTTGCTGTTCGTCTGATACCCTGGTCGATCGTTAACTGGATCCGACGCTGGTGGGATGAACGGGATAATGGGTTGGGCAAATATGCACTCCAGACTTATGAGTTTATGGGTCCTGGGGTATCACGAATGAAGAATAGGGAAATTAGTGTGGCTACGGGGGACATTTGATCGAATGTTTCAACTTTGAGCTTTATATTGCTCTTACCTGATGCAACTTTCTTTGTGCTATCAGCCGTATTGGTGGTACAATTACTTTGTTGCTTGGTGCACAGTTAAATTTCGGGTTTTCCTCACTGTACTAAGTTTATTCCAACTGTATGCTTCGAAGCTCTGGATAAGAAAGAGCTTATCATACCCCGTAGCCTGTCCCTCCCCCTTTTATCCCTTTCATCCCTTTCATCCATTTCATTTTTCATTTTGACGGGATCTGGTTGACTCTTTTTTATGGCAACACTCTTTTTTGGCTCACTTCATAATGTGGTGTGTGTTTTTATGTGAAGTGTATTTACAAATACAACTCTGGAGTATAAATATAATTTTTATTGCTAACATTTACTAACATTTACACTTATTTACTAAACATTTATTTATTTACTAGCTGATCCCGGTGCGAGCGTTGGTACGCCTGCAACTAAATGAATGAACATTACATAGAACTGACGCTTTTTTTAAATGAGTTTTTTTTTTGAGTAATAAGGAGTCCAAACTTCTATCAGAACATTTTTCTTACCCAGAATATACAAATTTTTTGGCTTAGTTACCTGGATAATTCTCAGGATTGGTTGAAATTTGTGTTTTAATTCACCATAGAAACATTTCTTGCATTCAAAAAAGCCCGCATACTATTTTTGATTCCATTTGCTTGATTAGTTCTCAATCTATGCAGAAATTTGTGTTTCATTTGTATGCGAGCCGAAAGGGGGAAGCGGTCTCAAACAATCATAAGAACCGTCCCCAGCCCCAAAAATACCTGCATACATATTTTCACTCCGATCGGTCAGACAGACAGTCAGACAGAAATCCATTTTAATATAAATAAAAATCCTGTTTCCAATAACCCCCACATGCCAAATGTGGTTTCGTTTGCTTGAATAGTTCTCGAGTTATGCAGAAAATTGCGTTTCATTTGTATGAGAGCTCCCCCCCCTTTCAGAGGTCAAAGGGGTCTCAAACCACCATAGAAATATGTCTGACCTTCAAAAAAATCCACATGCCAAATTTGATTCCATTTGCTTTATTAGTTCTCGAGTTATGCAGAAATTTGTGTTTCATTTGTTTGAGAGCCCCCCCCCCCTTCAGAAGGCGGAAGAGTCTCAATGACCATAAAAACATTTCTCTTCTTCAAAAACCTCCATATGCCAAATTTGGTTCCATTTGCTGGATTAGTTCTCGAGTTATGCAAAAATTTGTGTTTCATTTATATGGGAGCCCCCCCCCCTTCAGAAAAGGGAGGGGTCTTAAATTAGCATTGAAACAGTATTCATCTACAAAAACCTCCACATGCCAGATTTGGTTCAATTTGCTTGATTAGTTCTCGAGTTGTACAGAATATTGTATTTCATTTGTATAGGAGCCCCCCCTTTCAGGGCGAAGAGGAATCTGAAACCATCATAGACACCTTTCTTGTCTGTAAATCCTCACACATGCTAAATTTGGTTTCTTTTGGTCGGGGTCTCAAACCACCGTAGAAACATTTCTCACCTACAAAACCTCCACATGCCATATTTGGTTCCATTTGTTTGATTAGTTCTTAAGTTATGCAGAAAATAGTTTTTCATTTGCATGGAAGCCCCCCTTTCTAAAGGCGGGCGGGGTGTCGAACTATAATAAGATCCTTTCCCGGACCCAAAAACCCCTGCATACAAATTTGCATAGCGGTAGGGATAGTTCTCATGTTTGGTTAAAATTTGTGTTTCGTATGTATGGTAGCCCCCCTTTTCAGAGTGAGGAGAGGTCTTAAATTATCACAAAAACATTTTTTGTCTTCAAAAACTAACCCATACCAATTTTGGTTCCATTTGCTTGATTAGTTCTCGAGTTATGCAGGAATTTGTTTTTCATTTGCATGGGATCCCACCCTTTCTAGAAGCGGGAGGGCTCTCGAACTATCATAAGATGTTTTCCCGGACTCAAAAACCGCTGAATACAAATTTGCAAAGCAGTAGGTATAGTTCTCATGTTTGGTTGAAATTTGTTTCATTTGTATGAGAGCCCCCCTTGTTAGAGGGAGGAGGGGCTTTGAACCACCATAAAAACATTTCATGCCTTAAAAAACTCGTCCATTCCAAATTTGGTTCCATTTGCTTGATTAGTTCTCGAGTCATGCAGAATAGTGTATTTCATTTGAATCGGAGACCCCCCCCCCACCCCTTTAGGACGGGAAGGGGTCTCAAACCAACATTTTTTGTCTTAAATAACCACCACATGCTAAATTTTGTTTCTTATGCTTGATTAGTTCTCGAGTTGTGTAGAAATTTGTGTTTCATTTGTATGGGAACCCCCTTTTCCAGTGAAGAGAGGAGTCTCAAACCATCATAAAATTATACTCCGGCCCTTAAAATCTCTGCATACAAAATTTCACGCCGATCTGTACTTCCGCTCGCGAGTTAAATCGTGACAAAGGAAACCCCAACTCATTTTTATTCATATATAGATTGATACAAAACTAGGGTTTTTTTAATTATCTCAACCGTAACAACCATTTAAACATTTAAGCAGAGTGACTGAAAGGGAATCTTATTCGATGATAACCAAGGCTTCATTTATTTCCGTGTGTAAGATAGAGAAACACGATAAACACTAGCAATCTCAATGTACCCCAATTTTTCTGGTCCTCTGGATCTGTCAATTGTTTTGAAAGTAGGTGAAACATCTTTATTCTTAATTCTTCTTAAATTGGCGTTCGCTCTATTGAAATGTAGTTCTAGGCTCGTTTTGGCTTGGGCATTAAAGGGTTAAAATATTTTACGGTTTTCTTCATACTTTGACAAAGGCGTGCATACCGATGAATAGCCTAAAAAATCAGTGTTTTTTATGTTGATCGCTGCTCTCAGTTTAAGAGAGTTATTTAGTATAATTAAAACATCAGATTATTTGTGCGAATCCTGAGTGAGCACATACGTGTGTAGGGTAGTTGTACCAGTTAACTGGTGCCATTGCACTAATGCGATAGTGGTGCTAAGTGGTACACTTGCCATGGCTGGCACACCTACCCTATCAGGGCAGAAACATAATCATCACATAACATTTGTATAGGCTTCGATTAATCAGCGATCTACGAAGTCATCTGATGACCTAACAACTCCTCAGAAGCCTGGCATACGTGGTCCAAAACGTCGATGTTTTGAAGATCTGTCTGGCAAAAAACGAACCCATTGAAAATCTACTGCGTTCCGCAGAAAAACTAGCGCACTCTGGTTCTCTGACGAACCTCTGGCTAGCATTACGCTAAGCAGATTTTGCGAGTCACCGAAAAACCGAAACTGAACGCTTTCGTTCAAAAATCTTTGCTGCTAAAAACACGTGTCGGCTTGAGCAAACAAGCTGTACAAATGTTTGCAAAACAAACGCATGGAGTAAAGTTGTTGTCCGCCTGGAAAAAGATCATGGATCATCGAAAAAAGTTATCCCAAAGATATCACGTCCAACGAAAGTTGATGGAGCTTTATCAAGGTTGCTTTACGTGGCATGGTACGCAGTGATACTGCTAGAATTTTTGAGTTTAAAGAAGTGGCAGGAGGGATGTCTGCACTGACGGCTACTACGGATGGGGAAATAGTCGACTACATACTGTATATTTCCTCCGGAAATGGACTCTGCTATTTACTGGGTTCTCACCCTACAACCTGAACTCAATACTGAAGCAGGATGATTCGCTTCTTTCGGAGCATGCTATGCCGTTGAGGTCGGTAAACAGGGAGGCAAATACCTAGCTCAGTCGAATCCGCTTATGAGAGGCAAAGTCTGCTAAATCTCTGATGCGATAGCTATCACTCGTTTCGTAAACATGAATTTTGTACATAGAATCAATATCTCGTAAATTGTATGAAACATTTACATTGCTTGTCATCTAACAAAATGCCATCATTACACCTTTTTTGTACAATGCACAAAATGAATTTCGTGAACACCAGCCAATCGTTGCTTCTCTTCGGTCGTACTCATAAATGTTTGAGTTTCTGCTGGGATGATTGGAATTGTTAGTTTATCCCAAAATAGAGATGAGAGCGCTGTCGCGAGTTATAACTTTATGCACCATAATCAAGTTACTTCTCACGAGTCAACATGGCCTAGTGAGATCAACCACGTATTCAATAACAGATCTCCCTGAATATGCAGGGTTGAATCGCATGTCACAAACAACTTCTCGTGGTTGCGTTTTTTTTTTTTTTCAATTACTGTCAGTCGTTCATGCAACCACCAGAGAGATGTTTCTTTTATGTAGGTAACAAATTACTCGTAGCTCTTTGTAATGTTTTCGTAGAATGATCGAATGTTCTTTCTTTGTCAACAAATGCTTATTACTTGTGATCGTGATATAAACGAAAAATAATTTTCAGTGCACTGTCGTCGATCATTTTAGATGGACAAATGGTTAAGGATCTCTACAACGACATCAAGAATCTTGTGACTAAGGAATTTGATTTAGTGACACGTCTTCCTCCATCTCTTCACAAGTATAGTCATTTGCCGAAATTGATTGAGTGATTAGTTAGTATACAAATTAGAACTGGAAGTAATTTATATAACAAAAGGAATACAAATATCTAATGCATTAGTTTCAAATCCAGCCGTACCCACTTTATTGACGAGTAATCAGGAGAACGTTGTCATAAACGCCATAAGCATACCCGGCTTCATCTTGCGCGGAAAACTTCACCCGAGGTAAAACATGAAGTTTTATTTCGCCGAGAATACAGGCATGCAGAACGAGGACAGTGATACCGATGAAACCGAAGATGCCACAGACTCTGAGTCTGAAATCAGTGATGCCAGTGATTTTTTTATTCCAACAATACGCTTTTACGTTATTTTGAACTCGATTCCTCATAAGATATGTTTCTTTAAGTTATCGGAGTAAAAACTGAAAAACACATCGATTGCGGGTGAAATGGGGTAAAATTAGCAGCTTCCCATGCTCTGCACAAGATGAAATCAGTGGCAATCGATTTATTGGAGTACTTTTTCCTATAGAAAAGCATCAGTTCATGTATAAGTACTTGCGGATTTGAAAAAAGTCCCATTACAGCCTCGATTATGCCCACTGTGGTTTGTAGTACATATCATACATCATACATCATACGTTAAAACAAGAAACTACATAGCCAGAGTGAAGAGAATCTTGTTAGAATAATACGCACATTGATAAACTGTGAGCATGTAAACGAAATTGTATCTCTCGTTTCACACTGAAGAGCGTGCCAAAAACGTCGCGCATTTTGGAAAAGGAAGCTTTGTTCTACCCTCTCCTGAACTAATAATTCAATCATCTTATTTTGTCATCTCATTCATGATGAAGCTATTTCCCTAATAATGATTCATATTTGTACCTCATGCTGGGAAGTCATCACTTTCATTTGCATGCAATCTCAGAGCTGAACTCATTTCCAACTGTTCGCTACAACAACCCAGAGCCTGAATCCACCCCGTACCCGTAAGCCAGCATAAATCGTGAATTTTTAATCTTCATCAACGGCGTCGCAAAACCGACACGGCGTCGCGTTTGAGCCATCGATACCACCCGCCAATAGCGTAATGATTTGGCTTTCTTCGCCCAAATAGACACATTCGTGTCACCGCTCAGACAGCCGCTCCACCAACCGATCATGCAAATCCTTCTATGGGCAACCGATCGATCATGGCATGGCAAGGCGTGCGTCGTCGTAGCAGGCGTGAACCCATATTATTAGCGTTGTCATGGCAACACGAAATCGCGGAACGTTGTTCTTCGCTACCATGTTTACAGTGTCGTAAATAAGCGAATTGCCTTGATTAATTGAATAATTGGGATAATTTCGTGTAAGGGACTCATTGTACAATGTTGCACCGAACTCAACTCGCATTTGCGCATAAATCATCTTCGACGACGGAGCCGAGCATCCTCCTTCTGGATCAAGGAGACCCACAAATTACGATTCGGTTGGTAACAGCTTTATTTCGGTTCCGAAAGGGCGCGGCGTAATCAATCTTGAACCCCCTCCCCTTCTCGACTGCCACCTTTCGGAAAAGAAGTCCTTTCGGTGCACAACTGTGAAAATTACTTGAAATTACTCCTGGCCAGGTCGTCAATCATCTTCGCTTTTTGCCGGGCCGTCCGTCGCCGTGTTTGATACAACCTGCTAGGATCTTGGCAGGAGTTTTGTTTTTCGGCATCAAAGCAAGCCGAGAGCTGGCCCTAAGAGGATCGATTTTGCCGTCGTTCTTTGTTTAAAGTTTAAGTTAAGACATCACAGTTGATAAATGGCTTTATGTGAGCTGTCTTTGATAGCAATTTTGCACGTCGTAATTTTGCACTCCGTTTACAGCGCTGGATGCATCAATCTAGAGGGCCCGAACTGCGTTGATCACCGAATTCGAAACAGATCATAAAACGTGATCGAGGCTAGTCTGTGTCGTGGTGTAAATTGTATGAGTCGGCAGAATTCTCGATTAGTTTTATTAGCGATCGTATTATTGTCACCCAAACCTAATCTCGACCCAATCTTGTTCGTCAAACTTCGATAACATTGTCGTTTTATTGAACCTAAAATTTTGAAACAACGTTTCTACATAATCTACACCGTCTGATCCAAGCCATTTCTGTTTCGCAACCAGGAAGCAATTAAACCGAAAACAAACCTATTTTTAGAAAAGTATTCACCACCTTGATTTGAAATCGACCCGCCTTGCGCGTGACCTTGGAGCTTGGTACGATCGACTTTATTGTTTCACGGTTCAGCTCCGTTTTGCGCAGGCTCTAAATTTAAAACACAACTCGCTGTCGTCACCATCATTGTCGTCGCTGCCAGCTACCAGAACTGTTCCGACTATTTAAAAGTGCAATAAAATTATCAATTCAAGCCACTGCGACCGACTCACCCCCCGGAGCGCAATAATGGATATTATCGCGATAGAACTAATTGTTTTGAAATTATCCCTCCCAGGCGGCTGAACTAGATCTCCGCCAGGTGATCGCAATTCAATCTAGCCGGTAGATCGCAGAAGGGTGGAGTGCCTGCCTCTATCTAAGCCCATAAAATCACACTGAATGCGTCGGAATGTTAATTAGCCCATTCGATGATGTGAGAGCGACGGAACATAGGACCTTTCCTCGCACGGATAGAGAGCTCCGGCTGACAGTTTCGAACTCGTACAAATGTATATTTATTTTTCAGCACCACTTGCCTCGCAGCTGGCAAGGTGATAACCGAAGGTGTTTTTTATAGGCCCATTATTTTGTGAGAGCTTATTAATTTGCTGCAGAGAGCGTCGAAGGTTGCAGTTCTGATTGCAGTAGTTGGCCATGCGGGAATCGATGGTAGGCTAAACTGAGATTTCCACACGAAATCTGACCACGGAACGGAAGTCTCACTTGTTTGAAAGGCGATTCTAGAGGGTTATGCATGCGAAAAAATATAGTGAATAAATATAATAAAACGTCTGAAACTTTAAACATTCGGTCATGGTAGCGAATGAGGAAATATTAAATTAACAGGGCTGAATACTCGAAAAATCTCCACAATTTGTTAATACATACAGCAACATTTGCCGTGGAAGTTTGCTGGGTTAGGTCTTACTGCTCGCTCACCAATCAGACCAGATCCGTGGTGGCCTCTGCTGTAGAATCATTTATACGCGCCCAACGTTAACAGATGTGACCCAATGTGTTCCCTACCCTATTTGGGGGTCGTTCGACAATACACCATGATGATATCCGATTAGCATAAGACGTTTGGCATACGGATGTTTGGCTGAATGGACGTTTGGCATAAAGACGTTGGACCGAATGAACGTTTGATCGAATGGACGTTTGATCGAATGGACGTTTGACCGAATGGACGCTTGACCGAATGGACGGTTTGGCCGAATACAGATTTGGAGGAAGATGCTTATCTGTTTTCGTGCTGGAAGCCTGTTTTTTGTTTCTCCTCAACCCATTCTTCCAGGAACTTGAAATTAAAACAATGTAATATTTGGATATATTATTTAAATTCAATCTTTTATAGTTAATTCAGGTATCTTATATGGGAAACAATAGAAATGGGAACTAGAAATGGGAGAAAAATTAATATTTTCCATTTAATTCCAACTACCTTGCTTGTCTTGACAGATACGCGTCTTTCATCAACAGTGTGCACGAACTTCTTTAGTGCACTTTGTACTACCCAAGTAACCATTAAGCACTAAACGTGGCATTATATTAGCATTATATCTGCATATAAACAACTTGAATCGCCTTGAAAGCTCTTTATTCAGATATAATGCTAATATAATGTTTAGAAGGCAAAAATAACATACTTACCATAATGCGAAGTTACAGCTCGTAAATTGCATTAGATCATTGCTATGTTAATGCACCTGAACTGCATAACTAGTCTGATATGATAGCCCGTTTGTGCCGCACTGGTAATGCTATTCATTCTGCATTTATCTGCTGTCTGTTTCCGATTTATGTTAAGAGCTATTCATCTTTTGCTTCTTCTTATTGATAGTATCAGCCAAAAGAGACAACATGTATGCAATATTGAGCAACAAGCAAACCGCTCAGCTTAAATTCATATTTTTAGTCTGATTAGTATGAACTAAGTAATATTTTGTAGATTTGAACTTACAGGCTACCAGTACAGCGCATGGTTAGCCCGCTGTTTGCTGCCTATGCCTGGCCTGGCTATCTGTACATGAAACTTTCCTCACCCCAAAGTTTACGAATAACCTAGGCGATGGCTGATAGAGGTTTAGCAGATCTAAAAATTGAGTTTTCCCTTAGCAGATCTGAGAATGTGGAAGACTTATTTGATTCTTCTCTATTCAGATTTTGAGTGCTATATTCACTCTTGAGCTTGATAGCATGATATGTACTACCTGCCATTGTCGCACGGAAACTACTCTCCGACAGGCCGGTGAGCTCTTCTCGCTGTTGAGACATTGATCAAGCTTTGCTGTACCTTGTGATTGTATCCTAATCATGCCATCTGTATGAGAACCGGACTGGGGGTTGGGTGGATCGAATAGGCAACATCGCCTATACGTATCCACAGGGATATAAAATCTCCTTCAACAACAAGATTGAACAATTGGTCAAAAGAGCAAGCAATCTAACATGAGGATGCCCCAATGGGCGGGAGAAGAGCCCGCCCTCTATTCACAGACTGTTAGCAATGGGAGTTGGCATTTCCACTCTCCCCATCCAGAGTGTTTCAATCGGGTGCCCTGATGGTCCCTCCTATTCCCATGAAATATTTATATAATAGTGTATATATTTATGTAAATGAAAAATACTGCAATCACTCGCTATTTTTTATTTCTGATCTTCATTCAGTTGATCCTGAAATGCAAGAAATGTTGTAAATTGTTAATGTGTCGAATTCGGTGGGTCCACGCTTATGCACGTTTTCGTTCGTTTTCAGCGATAGCAGCAATTCACCAAAAACATGATTTGATGTATCCTGAAAAAGTTTGCTAAATCTATTGAAAATTTACAGAACTAATACATTTTAAATTACTGTTGCTATGGTCACTATTTGCTGCTTGAAGTTGATTTTATACCAGCAATTCACTTCTATTTTTGCTTACTCCATAGTTATTGCTCCTGAGTTAGGAGTTGCTCCTGAATGAAAGGGAATTAAAGACAAATGGACATAAAAAACCATATGTTATGTTTAAATAATCTATTAAGCAAAATGAATAAAATAATATCATCAAATATAATGATATTGTGAGTTATGACACAGTAATGACAAAAATCAAACTGTAATATCAGAAACCAGTAAATGGCACACAGATCAGCGAATCAGATCAGCGAATCAAATCAGCTCAAATTTAGTAAAATGTCCATACACAAACCGGGAATGAAAAATACATTCAGTAATAAGTGCAAAAGCCTTCCGCAGATTCTGTTGCAGCTTCTTGTATTCAAGGCACTAGATACTTCTAAATCCTAAAAGGAGAAGAAATGATCATAATAATAATTAGACATATAAGACATCCCTAGCAGCACACTTGTTGTAAATCAGTTGATGTTACTTGAATGCAACTGCATTTCGTCATAATCCTGTTACTGCAACCAATTATGTCAGCTTTGTGTTGCTAGGGATAATAATTAAAAGTATATATATAACTTATTAAATAAAATTATACGATAATATAAACTCTGAAATGTCGAAAATTTCTAAAGTGATGTAATGAAAGAAAGTTTATCACTGGGCAAGCCCAGCAGAATGGCAAGGAAAATTTAAGCAAACAGTTAGCCGAAATAAATTTCATACGATTATGATTACTGTCCAAAAAGGGAAACTTGACAAATCCACAAAAAAAAAGAAAGAAAAAAGGAAGGTAATTTGAATTCTCCGATAACTCTTGATTTCTACTAGGCCCATGAATAATTCTTTATATCTGTGCAATAGAATATGAAGGACCATAAACAATTTTAGTTTTTAAATCATTAAATTTGTTTTGATAAAGAAGGAAAAAAAATTATAGTAGAATCCATCGTATGATCCCTTCTAAAACAAACGTTAAAAATCAACCTATCTCAACATAACGTGGATTAGGTGGGCTAAAGCTGCATAAATAAGAAGCTGAAATAGTATAAAAATATTGCGAAAGGGTGTTACAATACAAAATGATAACAATAATTATATCTGAACTGTCTGCATGTCCACTGGTTGTGGTCCTGCTGTATGTGCAGACAGACCTGCATCATCGTTGATCTGAAGAAAATATACATTTATGATCACCATACAATACTTGGGAACTCCATGGAATTATATACCGTATAAAGAATACTTCCATTTTTTGTAGTAGGATAAGATTTCAGCATGCACCTTCCTTACCCGGGTCACGCTGCCTACATCGTCTTGGCGGGACTGCCTCCTAATGAATAGTTGACGCGATACAGCGTTTCTTACTCAGCCGCTGTTTGAGCCGCACCTCCTTGGTGGACAGACGCTCGACATGCACCTCTCTTCAATCTAGCAGAAGTCAGAAGGACAACAGTGCTCAGAGCTGCACTTCCAGCTGATGCGCAACCCTTAGCTGGCGATGTATTCGTAATCTATAGACCCGTGAACGCATGAGATGGAACTTGTGAGACCAGAGCTATGTTGCAGGACGCCTTACTGCTTGCGACTCACCATTTTGCAGCCCCGAATTAATCAGACTCGATCGTGCCAAAAACTAAAACTACCGAAAAGTACATGTTTGATGATCTGTTAGACTATCGAGGCAGGAACAGACGCTCAGATAACTGGCGCCTGGCATTTAGGAGCGCTGCATTCGAGGTAAAATACTATGAACATGCACCCACAATGTTATTCGAATACCAAATTCAGGTAAAAACATACCAAAAACGTACGTTTCAGGTATTCCCAAGTATCCCAAATAACAAGGTTATGCTCTGGTATTTTACCTCTTAATCTGAGCTCTTAAATACCAAGGCCAGTTGTCACGTTATTCGTTCCTGCTCAGGAAGTATTTTATGCTGTGCTCTTAATCACCAGGGCTAGTGATCAAGATTAAAATTAGGTATTCATTTGTTTTTTTCTCCTGCACGGACAGCGCTTGACGGTTGGAAGTGGAACTATTCGAAAAATATGCTTCTCGACAAATGGACAAGAACATGGTAGCCGTTATTGAAAAACATCTTTCTGTGCGAAATGTGGCTCGCATAGTTAGGAAGTCCACATCCGTAGTACAAAAATTTAAACTAGAGACAAGGACCGATGGCATAAAAGTGGAAAAAGGTGCCCAGCTAAATTTCACTTACAAAAGTCGTGCTAAGGAGCCTTACACCAATTTTTTGCACACATACGACGACGAAACATACGAACTCGAAGACTTTAAATAGCTTCCACGTCTAGGTTTTTACACCGCAAAGCCAAGGAACACCATTTTTTAGCGTTTCCGGACAAAGAAGATGTCCAATGTCCCGAAGAAGTATTTGATTTGGCAGGCCATATGTACACACTTAGAAATTATGAGATTTTACACGAGACCTAATCAATGTTTGTAAATAGTCGGGGAACGTAAAGAAAGATTTCGTGTGAAATTATGTCTCCTGAAACTGACAAATACGCAATTCGACAAAAGATGTGTTCGGTTGAATTTATTTTCTCATCTCTTTCAACACATTCTTATGCGCTAAAGGACGCTTGCATGTGTCGGTCTCAGGGACAGAAATTTTCACGAGATTTTGGTAGTGTGTAGTAATGGTCGATATCAGATAACGAAGATATCAGATAACGAAATCGCACAAAAATACTGCCTGCTCGCAGTACCGTGTTCGAAGAATTCGTTTGCGAGCAGGATATCGTTCTAATCGAGCCAGCAAGCAACCAAACAGAACGATGAAGACAAAGGTTTTGTCGCCAAAACTCGAGCTTGGAAGTGTACCAGCAGGTTTTGACGAATTACTAGGGATACCTGCTCATCGACGATGAAACCCACGTCAAAATGGATTTCAGACAGCTTCCGGCCAAAAATTCTACATGGCGACGGCACGAGGAGATGTTCCTGCGAAGTTAAGTTTGCTCTTATGGACAAATTTGCTAAAAACTGATGATTTGGCAAGGGATATGCAACTGCGGAGCAAAGACCAAAGTGTTCGTGACGAATAAGACGAAGCTGTAAAGGGTGTATTCGATAAAAATGGCACACACATATACACTCATCAAAATTAAACTGATTATCGGATTTTCTTGAAATTTTCAGGGAATGAAGAACTACTAATGAGTTTTGATTTACAACATTTGTTTTATTCAATTTCGTCTCCCATCCCGAATACCCGCACCTTCACTTTTTCACTCCACCCATCAAATTTTGTACAACCGATTTTCCCAGTGTTTTTGTTGTTTTTACCCAAATTTTCTTGCAAATTCTAGTTTTTATAGCTTTGAGATGTTTGCGAAGTTCCGTTTTCATAGTTGCCCAGAATTTTTCAATTGGACGAAGTTCAGTGAATTTGGTGGGTTCATTTCCTTTGGCACAAAATTGACTCCGTTGGCTCGAGTACCACTCCAATACGTTTCGAGCGTAGTGGCAGGATGCTAGATCAGGCAAAACAGAGTTGATCCTTTGTGCTTCTTAATGAATGGCAGGAGACGCTTCTTAAGGCACTCTTCCGTGTAAATCGCACCGTTTATTGTTCCGGAAGTGATGAAGGAGCACTTATTTCACCACATCCGCAAATCGCCTGCCAGATTAGAAACTTCTTTGCAAATTTCCGATAGTTTCTTCTTTCGAACATCCTCCGGAACATCGAACTTCGACTTGGCAACGAAATGTTCTTGCCCAGGAAGTAGACGGAAGTCGGCCTTGACGTATGTTTCGTCATCCATCACGATGCAACCGGATTTGGTGAGCGGCTTCGTGTAAAGTTTCCGGGCGCGGGTTTTTCGCAGTGATGTTATTGCTTTCATTCCGGTTTGGGGCTTTTTGCACTTTGTAAACATACAACTCAGCACGCTTCATGGTTTTCTGCACAAAACCGACTGACACCTAGACTTTTGCGCGACATCTCGAATTGACATGTTTGGACGGTTCTTGAATTGTTGCACTGACTTTCCTGGCCATTTTACTGTCCATTGGACCACTTTTACGACCACTCCTTCCTTCCTTTGGACACTCAGACGCTCTATGAAGGTTCTTATTACACGAGACACAGTTGTATTTGCAATTCCAGGCCTCTTTAAGTAGCAATTCACCGGTGCGACGCCCCTGGATTTTGATTGCCTGAGTGCATAAAATTTTCTCACGGACAATTTCTTGTTTCGACGACATGACTGGAACCTACTGAATGTGCATAACTATGAAACTTGGCAGATGTAAATAGTACACTATGGATAAGATCTGCTCAAATTTTCAGGCTTTTTACTCATACGATTCAAAAGTTACAGAAGATTTTCTGTGTGCCATTTTATCGAATACACCCTTTATAAGGAAGAAGGTCTCCAAAAACTGCGTACTACTTTTCATTCAGCCGCATAAAGGTCTCGTGAAGTTTTGGCCGATTCAGGCAGAGTTGCACTACAATTCGACACATCTAGAGATTTTGGTCAATAATGAAGCCGACGTTGAAGAAAAAGTGGAAAAACGGCTGGAGACGCGACTCAGATGACCAAAATGAGGAACAAATGTGCCAAGGAAGTTGACTCCGCAGGTGTGCAGCGTTTGATGGTGTGTGAATGTTCAGTGAAAACGAAGAAAAATGATTTATATTGATTACTAGAAATTAGAAGAAGAATTATGGTATCTTCCAACAAATTCCAACTACCTTTGCTTATCTTCGACGAGATACGCGTATTTCGTCTACAATGTACGAACTGTACCGGTGTCTCGTCTTATGCGCTCAATTCAGAAAAACGCGCACCTGCCCGGGTTAACAGTACGGGCTGCCTGAAAATCTACATTGAACGAAAATACGCATCTGAAGAAGGTGGACCAAATTAAATGGAAGATACTAATTCTTCTTCTGGTTTCTGGTAATCAATATAAATCATTTTTCTTCGTTTTCAATGAACATTCACACCCATCAGGCGCTGCACACTACAAGATCAGCACCGCGGCATTGTTTGGTCATCTGGGGTCAACACGATCTTCCGGCGTTTTCGCACTAACTCGGCTGCTGTCATGACGAATCTCCAGATAAACGCTTCGCAGACAGGCTTCGAATGGCTCGTACTGGACACCGGACGCTGCTCATTCAAATCGCATGGCACCACGAAGGATAATCTTCTGCTGATCATCTTCAAATTTGATGTTCTTATCCCATGAATATGACACGTCTGCCAGTTTCATCAGTTGCATTCGGTAGTTCAATCATCAATCGTCGAAATGAAATTGTCCGTGAAGAAGAATTTTATGCGCTGCAATCCATGCCAAGGTAGTGCAAGTAACGTATCGTACTCAGCCATTCATGGAAGTATCTGAAATCGAAAGTAAAATAGTCAATGAACAATCAAATGACCCTAGTCGTACAATATTCAGATATCAAGCTATGTCAATTCGGATATTAAACTAAAGAATATCTGGGTATCAGTCGATTTTGTCTGAAAACCATGAAGGCGTGCTGGGTACATGTTTACAAAGTTGCAAAGCCCAAACCAGTGAAAGCAATACATCACTGCGAAAACCCGCGCCGAAACACGGCTCTTTCACCAAATCCGGTACTCGATGAATGACGAGAGCATACGTCAAGGCCGACTCCGTCTGCACTCTGGGCAAGTAACTCGTTGCCGTGATTCGGAAAATTCGAAAGAAGAAACTATCGAAAGTGAAATACAATCTGGCAGGCGTACAATGATGAATAGTAACCATCACTTCAGGCAATAAACAGTGCAGTACCAAACGTCTCTGCCATTCGTAAAACTGGATCAGCTCTATTTTGGCTGATGTATCTACGAAATATTGAAGTACCAACCAACAGATAATTTAATGCCAAAATGGAACCCTTGAGTGCAGATTTCTCCCGTGAAAAATTCTAGTGATATAATGGAACTCTGGCACATCCTCTCAAAACTATAAAAGCAATTAATTTGAACAAAACAGCAAAACCTGGAAAATCGGTTGTACAAAATTAGATAGTGAAAAAGAAGATTGCTTGGCTCAGGATGAACAAGTAAATAAAGACAAGTAGTATGAAATCAAAACTCATTATGTTTATTTCATTCTAATTTCAGAAATCCATTAGTTAATTTTGATGATTATATCATGTGTGTGTATTCTTATCAATTTTAACAACAACTACAATGCCTTCATCAATTGTAATTTATCCCGCGGTATCCTCAGTTTTTAACGAACATCCATAAAACAAACAGCTTCTGGGAACATCTCGTGCCAGTATATATTGTGGAAGCTGTCGAAATCCATTTTGATACATGTTTCATCGTCGATGACAATTATCGCCTGATATTCGTCAGGAATATATTCATTACCAGCGGCTCAGTGACAAACTTCTTCGTCGTTGTTTAGTTGCTTCTTCAACCGACAGAATCACCTTTCATAGGCGAGATTCGCTGAACAGTACTGCAGCGGCAATCGTATTTTGTGCATTTCGTTATCCTGATATCGTCCAGCGATATCGACCGTACTACACCTTACCAAAATCTCGTGAAAATTTCTGTCTAGTTTCGTACATGCAAACGTCACTGCTTTTATCGTGTGTTGAAAGAGATGAGAAAATAAATTCAACCCAGGTACATCGATCGGGTATATTTATCGGTTTCAGGTATGAATTTCACACGAGATACTAACACGTTACAATCTTGCAAACATTGATTAGATGTCATAATTTCTAATTGTGTACACAAACACTGCCAAATCAAATGTGAGACAGTAACATTTGTCGAGCTGCAAAATGGTGTTCTCAAAACACAGACGTGAAATGACAAGTGCTGGATATTATCTTTCATTAGTCATATGTAATTAAATGCCCGATACACTAGTAAGTGAAATTTAATGATATACTTCACTTATGCCATCAGTCTGCTGTTCCCTGTACTTAGTGGACTTCCCATTTTGTCACCTCAGAAAGATATTTTCAACAACGACACCATCGAGAGAACCTTATTTCGAATGGGTCAACGCTTGTCCATGAAGAAAAAGACTAGTGAATGCCTAATTTTAATCATAACGGCTGGCCTCGCTGCTGAGCAGGAACGAATGGCACGTGACAGCTGGCAGCAGTGTTTGGAGCTCAGATTAAGAGGTAAAATGCCAGGAGCAACGCTGTTGACTGAGACCTTGGGAATACCTGAGCAGCCGTTTTTGTATGTTTTGCAGACTGACTATTCGAACTGGCGTGAGTATCTGTTCATATTTTGCCTCGTAATACCTCTATTGGCTCGGGCCATCAGTTATTCGTTCACTATCTCAGTGTCTGTGTGTCAAGAAACAGTACTTTCATTGGTTACCAGTTTTTGGCGCTAAGTCTATTCAGGAGCAAAATGATGATCCTCAAAGACGTGCGTCTACTTCAGCATGTCTCAGTCTCTGAAAGTTCCTATCTCATCTTCCTAAAGATCACAAATAATGAAATGCCGCCAGCTAAGTTGTCCTTAGCTGGAAGTGCTGTATGACTAATGGGTAGAAGGATGCGTAATCGAAGCGTCCGCAGGAAGTGCGGATAAATAAATGATAAGAAGCAACATGTCGTCATATTCGTGGAACAGTCCATATAATATTTTCTTATGATGACAGAGAGGTGCGTACTGAAGTAATCTACTACAAAATCGTGATAACATACGGTAATATAATTCCATGGGACTACAACTATGGTGATCATCAAATTATTTTTCCTTCGTGACAACGATATAATGCACAGATAAATCTACCGTTGTCGTTACAACAAGCGGACTGTCAGATATTCGAATTTATCGTATGTTATGTACCTGCTAATATTTTATACTATTTCAGCTATGTGCTCGGCTTAACCACTAATCACGTATGTTGAGACAAATTGATTTTGCGTTTGTTTTAGAGGATCATGATCCCTAATTACATGTATCAAACAGTGTGATTTATGGGGCATGGTCGCTCCTTATTATGAAATTCATGGGCTAGTTATCGATTCGTGCATACACTATGTAGTTCCTGTCAAGTTCCACACGGACAGTAATCATGTGTGATTGATACAGTAATATTCCTTTATACGTCTGCTGGGCTTGCTGTGATAAACTCATTATCCCTTTAGAAATTTTCGACATTTCAGTTTTATCTGTATCGTATGGTGACAGTAAACGTTATATATACTTTTAGTATTATCTTGGCACCGTGACATGATGGTGCAGCTGTGACAGAGAATGCAGTGCATTCAAGTAACATCAGCTGATTTACAACGCAAATCACCACTGAGGATGTCTTGTAATAATCACAGTATATTGTGATCATTTCTTCGCTGGTGCAAGTATCTGACGGAAACGGCAGGCTTTGCTTGTTACTGGTGTATTTTGTTCACATTTATTCAATATGGTCTTTCACAATTTGAAATTAGTCCTTCAGTCTGTTGTGATCTGTGCTCTATTCTGGTTGATTTTGTCGTACTGTAATGTAATATCCATATTTGATGATGTGTACTATTCATTTAGCAATAGATGACTAAACATAACATGTTTTATCTTTAATTCAGCACCGTTCGGGAACAACTCAGGAGCAATGACATAGACAACCTTAATTGCTGTTAAAATCGGCTTCGAAACGGCAAACCAGACCGCGCCAGCTTGTGGTGCCAACAGGGCCTGTGGAAGCTTTCGGGACCATCAATCATGTTTTTAATTGGTGCTGCTGAAAAAAAAACAGGTAAGTAACGTGCATAACTGGACCCGCCGAATTCGTATGATTAACAATTTCTTGCATTTCAGGATGACTGAATGAAATCAAGTAAAAATGTAGTATTTCATTTGCATAGTATATACCTTCTTCATCATTTCGTAAGTCGAAGTTGTGATCTCCAGTCGTACTCTGAATAGGTAAATCTCAACCGTGCTAACGTTGTGAATGAGGCGGAGCAGCTCTCCGCTGATGAGACATCATGTGGTGCTTTATGCTGTGGTGTAATCTTGTTGTTGAAGGAAGTTCTTTATAATGTAATTGTATAAGTGATGTTGCCTATCGAACAACCTGTTTGGCCACTCATACAATGGTATGACCTAGGATAATCAGTGAAGTTCGGTCCAGTGCTGGCACGGGCTTCCTTTGCTGTCAGATGTGATATAACAATGATGTGCTGTATCATCAAGGCAAAATCTAGTCTCTCGCTCTCTTTCATTTGTAATATTATCAAGGCAGTTGCATGCAGATAAATTGCAACTGTGCTGATTCTGTTCACTGTACGCCCAGTAAGCAAAGATGATTTAAGCTGAAGCGTTTACTATTATCAATCTTATACATCTTTCCTCCTTTTAATGTCTATCAATGAAGAGCAGAAAATGATAGTTCTTAACATAAATCAGGCAGGCAACAGATAAATGCGGGATGACGTGCCAGTCAACCTGCACAGGCAAATCCTCCAAGCAGTTAGTGCGTATCGCCAACGACAACTGTGCGGTTGCAATCCTTGACTCTTAGATTACTCTGACATGACACATCAATGTCTGTTGGCATTATCTGGATGAGGCGCAGGCTGAATAACATGCCTATGCGAGATATGTCTTTAATGTCTTGCGATTCAGTGCTTGATAGTTACTTAGTGGTACAAGACATAAGAGAATATACTGCTGACGATGAAAGACATGAAGCAATTGGAGTAAATAGGCTTATTAATTTTTCTTCCCTCTACATTCTATTGTTTCCCATATGATGTATAAGATGAATTTAAATGTCAAATGTACATTGTTTTAATTTCTTAAGTTCACTGAAATGGATGATAGAAACAAAAACGAGCTAGCACATGAAAACTGATCTTCTTTCTCAAATCTGTATTCAGCCAAACGTCCATTCAATCAAACCTCATTCAGTCAAACGTCCATTCGTCAAACGTCCTTCGATCGAAACGTTCATTCATTCAACGTCTTATGCCAGAGCATCGATCAGCCAGAGCATCAAATACATGTAAACGTCTTTATCTGCCAATCGGGATCAATAAATCATTGAGATATCAATGAACTGACCCCTGATTCAGGACATTAGGTCATCTGACCCAACGTTGAATCACACGGCAGAACCACCACAATTTTACGGTGTGAAGGAAGGTAAGGCAACCTGCTGCGACTCCGTATCAACATATATGTATTAACACAAATTGTGGAGATTTTTGATATTCAGCCTGTTAGTACAATATTTCCTCATTCGCTGCATGACCGAATGTTTAAAGTTTGATTTTATTTATATATTTGGTCGCATATATTTCTTAGCATGCCTACAGAATCGCGCTCAAACAAATTAATTTCCATTCAATGTCAGGTAAGTCAGTTGCTGTGTTCGCCTGACGAACTGGCCTTTCGTCTCTGTGATAATAAGCTCTCACAAAATAATGGGCCTCTGCGTAGTTATCTGCCAGCTGCTGGCAATAAATATACGTATGCGAGTTCGAAACTATCGGCCGAGCTTTCCGTATCGAAGGTATGTTGTCAATGCCATCAGACTGAATTAACGTTGACATTCAGTGTATTTTATGAGACAAATGTGAACGTCTACCGGCTAGATCCAGGCCCGTCACCTGGCGGAAATCAATTCGGCCTGCAGAGAGATATTTCAAGCGTGGATTCTCTATCGCGATAAATATCATTATTGCGCTCCGAAGATGGTGATCATAATGTACTGAATTGATAATTTTATTGCGCACTAAAATGGTCGGTTTCAGTTATAATCCTTCAGCAATATTTATTCGAAATGATCGTGACGGCGCGAAAGTTAAATGTTCATTTAGAGCCTGCGCCGTGGAACAGACAATCGAGGCAATAAAGTCGATTAAACCAAACTCAAGGTCACCTTTTCAAATCAGGTAATTGAACACTACAAAATAGGTTTATTTTCATTTAATTTCTGTTTAAAACAGTATAACTGTCGAACGTACTCATTCAGCAAACGTTGTTTCATTTTAGGTCTTTGACAATACTATCAAGATGAAGAACAAGACAGATTAGTCAGTTTTAGTATATACGTCGTTAACAGCGAAACGCGGAAACTCCTTAATTTACGCCGAAGCTAGCCTCGATCACGTTTTATGATGATGATGGCGTGATACAGTAATCCAGCGCAAAACCACGACATCTCATTATATCAAGACAGCTCACATAAAGCCATTTATCAGCTGTGATAGCAAACAAACAGAACGGCAATCCTCTTTAGAACCAGCTCTCGGCTGCTGTGCCAATATAGATCCCTAATTTATATCAAACACGGCGGACAAGCCAAACAAAGCAGAGATATTGACGACACCCACCAGCCAGAGATTTTCGCAGTTAATGCTGGTTCTTTTCAGGTGGCAGTCAGGAGAGTTCCAGATGATGCCGCCGAATAAACAGTACCAACCAGTCGCTGGGTCTCTGATCAGGAAGTCTTGACATACTGGAAATGCAGTTAGTTGTGCAACGTGGCTGTGAGTCCCTTACGCAATTATCACATTATTCAGTGTCAGGCAATTCACCCATTTGACACTCTGGCATGGTAGCGAAAACAGCATTCTGATTTCTGTTGCCATGACAGCGCAATATGGGTTCTCTTGCCCATTTAATGCCGCCTGCCGTGATCGATTTACCATGACTGCATGATCGGTGTGTCAGTACGACACGAATGTGCAACAGGCGAAGAAACGAATCGTATAATGCGGAATGTATCATTGAATACGACATGTCATTTTGCTCATTGATTAAAATTACGTTCCCTTCTTTGTACTACTGCGAACAATTCGAGCTCTGGTGTGTAACGAGCAGATGAGACAAACCTCTGGTGCATGCAGATGAAGTGATAATAATTATAAATGAATCGTGCTAAATCATGTGGACGACAAATAGACGATTGAACCGGTTAGTTGAAGGCAGAACAAACTCATACCGGAAATGCTGACGTTTTGGCCTTCGAGCAATTACAATTTCGTTTACATATGCAGTTATCCTTCTTCCCCAACGAAGATTCTCTTCGCTCTGACATATGTTTTCTTGTTTGACATATGATAATATGTCTATGATATACTATATGGCCACGGTAGGCATAATCAGGGGCTGTAATGGACTTTTTCGTCCGCGAAATTATGCATGAACTGATGCTCAGAAGAGTACTCCAATGTCGATTGCCTCAATTTCATCTTGTGCAGTAAGTAATCCCATTTCACCCGCAGATATTCTTTCAGTTTCCCTCCACGATAAACTAGAAACCTCTTATGAATCAGTTCAAACAATAAAGCATGACAGGTAAAATGCTGGCTCAATTTCAGACAAATCTGTAATCTTCAGTCATATCACCTCGTTCTACATGCCTGATCTCGGCGAAATCTTCATGGTACACACTCAATTTTCATATAGATGAGCCGGAAGTATCTTATGGCGGCGTTTATGACAATACATTCTCCTGATACTCGTCAATAAATTAGTGCAACCTAGTTCATGCATGATCTTTAATATTCCTTTGTTAGCATAGTACTTCCGGATTTGGTATGCCTGACTAATCACTCAATCAGCTTCGGCAAATGACTATGCCCAATGAAGAGATGGAGAAGACAATATCTATAAATCAAATTCGCCCAGATCTGGAATAACGATCGTTATGAATCACGCCATTTGTCCATCTAAAATGATCGACGACGTATCACTGAAATTATTTGCCGTTTCTTTTGATCACAAGTAATGAAGCATTTGTTGACGAAAGAACATTCGATCATTCTACGAGAAACGTACAGAGCTACGGTAATTTATTACCTACATAAAGGAAACTATCTCTGAGTAGTTGCATGACATGACTATTGAAAAAATAATTGTTGTGTTACATCGATTCAACCACCTCATATTCAGGGAGATCATTGTCACGTGGTTGATCTCACTGAGCCATCCGACTCGTGAAATCAACTTGTTATGGTCATATAAAGGGTACAACTCGCGACAGTATCATCTCTATTTTGGATAAACTAACGGTGCAATCATCCAGCGAAAACTCAAACATTGTGCGACGAAGAAGCTAACGGTAACAGTATTCACGAAATTCATTTGTGCATTATTACAAAGATAACAATGATGACATTTCAATTGATGATGAAACAATAAATATTTCATACAAATTCTGGACGTAATGATTCTATCGCAAAATTCATGTTCTACCGAATGAAATTGTTAATAAATCGAGGTGAACTGCCTCGTAGTCATTGGCTAATTTGCCTCTGTTTACCGACCTCAACGGCCGAAGCGAATCATTGAGTTCGGGTGTAAATTGAACGATAAATGGCAGGTCCATTTCCTTCTGATATCAGTCGACTGACACTGCCATCAAATGAAGTAGCCGTCAATCTCCTGCTGCTCTTCAGCTCAGTCGCAATCCGTCTCGAAACACGTAAGCTGTGATAAGCTCAAATCGGCCTCGTTGAACGTACTGGGATAACTTTCGATGATCCATGATCTTTCCGGGTATGTTTGACAGCCTCAGCGTTTATTTCTGGAACTGACTGGCCTGTTTGCTCAGCCATTTTAACTGTGGAGCCAGGCAGAAATAAATCAGCAAATATGTAAGAGTGCGCTAGTTTCTGCGGGACAAATGAATTTTCAGTAGTTCGTTTTGCCAGACAGATCTTTATCGGCGTGCAGTTCACGTAATATGAAAATTCGTCATCAGACTGACTCATGGATGATATTTGAAATATGCAATGTTATGTGATGATATGTTTCTGCTGATAGGATAGTGTGCCAGCCGAGTGTACCGCCCCAGCGCCATATGCGTGATCTGCACCAGCAGTACTGGCTACCCTACGCATACGTATGACAACCATCGGGATTCACAGGTATCTGATGTTTTAATTATATGGCTTTCTCTTGGCGACGGCGATCAACATGAAAACATGATTTTGGGCTGATTCATCGACATGCATAACAATCAAGTATGAAGAAGGCAAACAAATATTTTAACAATGCCCAGATAAAACAGCCTAGAACCCACATTTCAATGGGGCAGACCTGTAAGAACAGAGATTTCGCCTAGGCGTGAAGGCAATACGCTGTG